>LHPF02000121.1:0-24649 GCA_002245815.2 Micractinium conductrix | reverse complement strand
TGTGCACTTCCTAAACTTTATTTCTCTTCTCGTTTATGTCTCCCCACCATGCGCTTCTCTCCCTTGTCATGCTTCCTTCCTCGCAGTCCGTGAGTTCGGTTGGGCAAGGGTTGTGCTGGCTGTGCATGCACCGGCCGCATGAGGACGTTTGTGGTTTGGAGTGGTGCATGGGAATGCCCCCCCTTGTGCACTTCCTAGACTTGACTTCTCTTCTCGTTTATGTCTCCCCACCATGCGCTTCTCCCTTGTCATGCTTCCTTCGCCGCAGTCCGTGAGTTCGGTTGGGCAAGGGTTGTGCTGGCTGTGCATGCACCGGCCGCATGAGGACGTTGTGGGTTTGGAGTGGTGCATGGGAATGCCCCCCCTTGTGCATTTCCTAAACTTATTTCTCTTCTCGTTTATGTCTCCCCACATGCGCTTCTCTCCCTTGTCATGCTTCCTTCCTCGCAGTCCGTGAGTTCGGTTGGGCAAGGGTTGTGCTGGCTGTGCATGCACCGGCCGCATGAGGACGTTGTGGGTTTGGAGTGGTGCATGGGAATGCCCCCCCTTGTGCACTTCCTAACTTAATTTCTTCTCGTTTATGTCCCCACCATGCGCTTCCCTCCCTTGTCATGCTTCCTTCGCCGCAGTCCGTGAGTTCGGTTGGGCAAGGGTTGTGCTGGCTGTGCATGCACCGGCCGCATGAGGACGTTGTGGGTTGGAGTGGTGCATGGGAATGGCCCCCTTGTGCACTTCCTAGACTTTATTTCTCTTCTCGTTTATGTCTCCCCACCATGCGCTTCTCTCCCTTGTCATGCTTCCTTCCTCGCAGTCCGTGAGTTCGGTTGGGCAAGGGTTGTGCTGGCTGTGCATGCACCGGCCGCATGAGGACGTTGTGGGTTTGGAGTGGTGCATGGGAATGCCCCCCTTGTGCACTTCCTAGACTTGACTTCTCTTCTCGTTTATGTCTCCCCACCATGCGCTTCTCTCCCTTGTCATGCTTCCTTCCTCGCAGTCCGTGAGTTCGGTTGGGCAAGGGTTGTGCTGGCTGTGCATGCACCGGCCGCATGAGGACGTTGTGGGTTTGGAGTGGTGCATGGGAATGCCCCCTTGTGCACTTCCTAGACTTGACTTCTCTTCTCGTTTATGTCTCCCCACCATGCGCTTCTCTCCCTTGTCATGCTTCCTTCCTCGCAGTCCGTGAGTTCGGTTGGGCAAGGGTTGTGCTGGCTGTGCATGCACCGGCCGCATGAGGACGTTGTGGGTTGGAGTGGTGCATGGGAATGCCCCCCTTGTGCACTTCCTAAACTTATTTCTCTTCTCGTTTATGTCTCCCCACCATGCGTTCTCCCTTGTCATGCTTCCTTCCTCGCAGTCCGTGAGTTCGGTTGGGCAAGGGTTGTGCTGGCTGTGCATGCACCGGCCGCATGAGGACGTTGTGGGTTTGGAGTGGTGCATGGGAATGCCCCCCGTGTGCACTTCCTAAACTTATTTCTCTTCTCGTTTATGTCTCCCCACCATGCGCTTCTCTCCCTTGTCATGCTTCCTTCCTCGCAGTCCGTGAGTTCGGTTGGGCAAGGGTTGTGCTGGCTGTGCATGCACCGGCCGCATGAGGACGTTGTGGGTTGGAGTGGTGCATGGGAATGCCCCCTTGTGCACTTCCTAAGACTTATTTCTCTTCTCGTTTATGTCTCCCCACCATGCGCTTCTCTCCCTTGTCATGCTTCCTTCCTCGCAGTCCGTGAGTTCGGTTGGGCAAGGGTTGTGCTGGCTGTGCATGCACCGGCCGCATGAGGACGTTGTGGGTTTGGAGTGGTGCATGGGAATGCCCCCCCTTGTGCACTTCCTAACTTATTTCTCTTCTCGTTTATGTCTCCCCACCATGCGCTTCTCTCCCTTGTCATGCTTCCTTCCTCGCAGTCCGTGAGTTCGGTTGGGCAAGGGTTGTGCTGGCTGTGCATGCACCGGCCGCATGAGGACGTTGTGGGTTTGGAGTGGTGCATGGGAATGGCCCCCTTGTGCACTTCCTAGACTTGTTCTCTTCTCGTTTATGTCTCCCCACCATGCGCTTCTCTCCCTTGTCATGCTTCCTTCCTCGCAGTCCGTGAGTTCGGTTGGGCAAGGGTTGTGCTGGCTGTGCATGCACCGGCCGCATGAGGACGTTGTGGGTTTGGAGTGGTGCATGGGAATGCCCCCTTGTGCACTTCCTAGACTTATTTCTCTTCTCGTTTATGTCTCCCCACCATGCGCTTCTCTCCCTTGTCATGCTTCCTTCCTCGCAGTCCGTGAGTTCGGTTGGGCAAGGGTTGTGCTGGCTGTGCATGCACCGGCCGCATGAGGACGTTGTGGGTTTGGAGTGGTGCATGGGAATGCCCCCCTTGTGCACTTCCTAGACTTATTTCTTCTCGTTTATGTCCCCACCATGCGCTTCTCTCCCTTGTCATGCTTCCTCCTCGCAGTCCGTGAGTTCGGTTGGGCAAGGGTTGTGCTGGCTGTGCATGCACCGGCCGCATGAGGACGTTGTGGGTTGGAGTGGTGCATGGGAATGCCCCCCTTGTGCACTTCCTAAACTTATTTCTGTTCTCGTTTATGTCTCCCCACCATGCGCTTCTCTCCCTTGTCATGCTTCCTTCCTCACAGTCCGGAGTTCGGTTGGGCAAGGGTTGTTGGCTGTGCATGCACGGCCGCATGAGGACGTTGTGGGTTGGAGTGGTGCATGGGAATGCCCCCCCGTGTGCACTTCCTAAACTTAATTTCTGTTCTCGTTTATGTCTCCCCACCATGCGCTTCCCTCCCTTGTCATGCTTCTTCGCCGCAGGTGAGTTCGGTTGGGCAAGGGTTGTGCTGGCTGTGCATGCACCGGCCGCATGAGGACGTTGTGGGTTTGGAGTGGTGCATGGGAATGCCCCCTTGTGCACTTCCTAACTTTATTTCTCTTCTCGTTTATGTCTCCCCACCATGCGCTTCTCTCCCTTGTCATGCTTCCTTCTCGCAGTCCGTGAGTTCGGTTGGGCAAGGGTTGTGCTGGCTGTGCATGCACCGGCCGCATGAGGACGTTGTGGGTTTGGAGTGGTGCATGGGAATGCCCCCCTTGTGCACTTCCTAAACTTATTTCTGTTCTCGTTTATGTCTCCCACCATGCGCTTCTCTCCCTTGTCATGCTTCCTTCCTCGCAGTCCGTGAGTTCGGTTGGGCAAGGGTTGTGTGGCTGTGCATGCACCGGCCGCATGAGGACGTTGTGGGTTGGAGTGGTGCATGGGAATGCCCCCCCGTGTGCACTTCCTAACTTAATTTCTGTTTCGTTTATGTCTCCCCACCATGCGCTTCTCTCCCTTGTCATGCTTCCTTCTCGCAGTCCGTGAGTTCGGTTGGGCAAGGGTTGTGCTGGCTGTGCATGCACCGGCCGCATGAGGACGTTGTGGGTTGGAGTGGTGCATGGGAATGCCCCCCTTGTGCACCTAGACTTGACTTCTCTTCTCGTTTATGTCCCCACCATGCGCTTCTCTCCCTTGTCATGCTTCCTTCCTCGCAGTCCGTGAGTTCGGTTGGGCAAGGGTTGTGCTGGCTGTGCATGCACCGGCCGCATGAGGACGTTGTGGGTTTGGAGTGGTGCATGGGAATGCCCCCCTTGTGCACTTCCTAGACTTGACTTCTCTTCTCGTTTATGTCTCCCCACCATGCGCTTCTCTCCCTTGTCATGCTTCCTTCCTCGCAGTCCGTGAGTTCGGTTGGGCAAGGGTTGTGCTGGCTGTGCATGCACCGGCCGCATGAGGACGTTGTGGGTTGGAGTGGTGCATGGGAATGGCCCCCCTTGTGCGCTTCCTAGACTTATTTCTCTTCTCGTTTATGTCTCCCCACCATGCGCTTCTCTCCCTTGTCATGCTTCCTTCCTCGCAGTCCGTGAGTTCGGTTGGGCAAGGGTTGTGCTGGCTGTGCATGCACCGGCCGCATGAGGACGTTGTGGGTTTGGAGTGGTGCATGGGAATGCCCCCCTTGTGCACTTCCTAGACTTGACTTCTCTTCTCGTTTTGTCTCCCCACCATGCGCTTCTCTCCCTTGTCATGCTTCCTTCCTCGCAGTCCGTGAGTTCGGTTGGGCAAGGGTTGTGCTGGCTGTGCATGCACCGGCCGCATGAGGACGTTGTGGGTTTGGAGTGGTGCATGGGAATGCCCCCCTTGTGCACTTCCTAACTTATTTCTCTTCTCGTTTATGTCTCCCCACCATGCGCTTCTCTCCTTGTCATGCTTCTTCTCGCAGTCCGTGAGTTCGGTTGGGCAAGGGTTGTGCTGGCTGTGCATGCACCGGCCGCATGAGGACGTTGTGGGTTTGGAGTGGTGCATGGGAATGCCCCCCTTGTGCACTTCCTAAACACTTTCTGTTCTCGTTTATGTCTCCCACCATGCGTCTCCTTGTCATGCTTCCTTCTCACAGTCCGTGAGTTCGGTTGGGCAAGGTTGTGCTGGCTGTGCATGCACCGGCCGCATGAGGACGTTGTGGGTTGGAGTGGTGCATGGGAATGCCCCCCCGTGTGCACTTCCTAACTTATTTCTGTTCTCGTTTATGTCTCCCCACCACGCGCTTCCCTCCTTGTCATGCTTCCTTCTCGCAGGGGTGAGTTCGGTTGGGCAAGGGTTGTGCTGGCTGTGCATGCACCGGCCGCATGAGGACGTTGTGGGTTGGAGTGGTGCATGGGAATGCCCCCCTTGTGCACTTCCTAGACTTTATTTCTCTTCTCGTTTATGTCTCCCCACCATGCGCTTCTCTCCCTTGTCATGCTTCCTTCCTCGCAGTCCGTGAGTTCGGTTGGGCAAGGGTTGTGCTGGCTGTGCATGCACCGGCCGCATGAGGACGTTGTGGGTTTGGAGTGGTGCATGGGAATGCCCCCCCTTGTGCACTTCCTAAACTTATTTCTGTTCTCGTTTATGTCTCCCCACCATGCGCTTCTCTCCTTGTCATGCTTCCTTCCTCACAGTCCGTGAGTTCGGTTGGGCAAGGGTTGTGCTGGCTGTGCATGCACCGGCCGCATGAGGACGTTGTGGGTTGGAGTGGTGCATGGGAATGCCCCCCTTGTGCACTTCCTAAACTTAATTTCTGTTCTCGTTTATGTCTCCCCACCATGCGCTTCCCTCCCTTGTCATGCTTCCTTCGCCGCAGGGGGTGAGTTCGGTTGGGCAAGGGTTGTGGCTGTGCATGCACCGGCCGCATGAGGACGTTGTGGGTTTGGAGTGGTGCATGGGAATGCCCCCTTGTGCACTTCCTAGTTCTCGTTTATGTCTCCCCACCATGCGCTTCTCTCCCTTGTCATGCTTCCTTCCTCGCAGTCCGTGAGTTCGGTTGGGCAAGGGTTGTGCTGGCTGTGCATGCACCGGCCGCATGAGGACGTTGTGGGTTTGGAGTGGTGCATGGGAATGCCCCCCTTGTGCACTTCCTAACTTGACTTCTCTTCTCGTTTATGTCTCCCCACCATGCGCTTCTCCCTTGTCATGCTTCCTTCCTCGCAGTCCGTGAGTTCGGTTGGGCAAGGGTTGTGCTGGCTGTGCATGCACCGGCCGCATGGACGTTGTGGGTTGGAGTGGTGCATGGGAATGCCCCCCTTGTGCACTTCCTAACTTTTCTCTTCTCGTTTATGTCTCCCCACCATGTCATGCTTCCTGTGAGTTCGGTTGGGCAAGGGTTGCTGGCTGTGCATGCACCGGCCGCATGAGGACGTTGTGGGTTTGGAGTGGTGCATGGGAATGCCCCCCTTGTGCACTTCCTAACTTATTTCTGTTCTCGTTTATGTCTCCCCACCATGCGCTTCCCTCCCTTGTCATGCTTCCTTCCCGCAGTCCGTGAGTTCGGTTGGGCAAGGGTTGTGCTGGCTGTGCATGCACCGGCCGCATGAGGACGTTGTGGGTTGGAGTGGTGCATGGGAATGGCCCCCCTTGTGCACTTCCTAAACTATTTCTCTTCTCGTTTATGTCTCCCCACCATGCGCTTCTCTCCCTTGTCATGCTTCCTTCCTCGCAGTCCGTGAGTTCGGTTGGGCAAGGGTTGTGCTGGCTGTGCATGCACCGGCCGCATGAGGACGTTGTGGGTTTGGAGTGGTGCATGGGAATGCCCCCCGTGTGCACTTCCTAAACTTAATTTCTGTTCTCGTTTATGTCTCCCCACCATGCGCTTCCCTCCCTTGTCATGCTTCCTTCGCCGCAGGGTGAGTTCGGTTGGGCAAGGGTTGTGCTGGCTGTGCATGCACCGGCCGCATGAGGACGTTGTGGGTTTGGAGTGGTGCATGGGAATGCCCCCCCGTGTGCACTTCCTAAACTTAATTTCTGTTCTCGTTTATGTCTCCCCACCATGCGCTTCTCTCCCTTGTCATGCTTCCTTCCTCGCAGTCCGTGAGTTCGGTTGGGCAAGGTTGTGCTGGCTGTGCATGCACCGGCCGCATGAGGACGTTGTGGGTTTGGAGTGGTGCATGGGAATGCCCCCCGTGTGCACTTCCTAAACTTAATTTTCTTCTCGTTTATGTCTCCCCACCACGCGCTTCTCTCCCTTGTCATGCTTCCTTCCCGCAGGGGTGAGTTCGGTTGGGCAAGGGTTGTGCTGGCTGTGCATGCACCGGCCGCATGAGGACGTTGTGGGTTTGGAGTGGTGCATGGGAATGCCCCCCCGTGTGCACTTCCTAAACTTATTTCTGTTCTCGTTTATGTCTCCCCACCATGCGCTTCTCTCCCTTGTCATGCTTCCTTCCCGCAGGGGTGAGTTCGGTTGGGCAAGGGTTGTGCTGGCTGTGCATGCACCGGCCGCATGAGGACGTTGTGGGTTTGGAGTGGTGCATGGGAATGCCCCCCTTGTGCACTTCCTAACTTATTTCTCTTCTCGTTTATGTCTCCCCACCATGCGCTTCTCTCCCTTGTCATGCTTCCTTCCTCGCAGTCCGTGAGTTCGGTTGGGCAAGGGTTGTGCTGGCTGTGCATGCACCGGCCGCATGAGGACGTTGTGGGTTTGGAGTGGTGCATGGGAATGCCCCCCTTGTGCACTTCCTAACTTATTTCTCTTCTCGTTTATGTCTCCCACCATGCGCTTCTCTCCCTTGTCATGCTTCCTTCCTCGCAGTTGAGTTCGGTTGGGCAAGGGTTGTGCTGGCTGTGCATGCACCGGCCGCATGAGGACGTTGTGGGTTTGGAGTGGTGCATGGGAATGCCCCCCTTGTGCACTTCCTAGACTTGACTTCTCTTCTCGTTTATGTCTCCCCACCATGCGCTTCTCTCCCTTGTCATGCTTCCTCCTCGCAGTCCGTGAGTTCGGTTGGGCAAGGGTTGTGCTGGCTGTGCATGCACCGGCCGCATGAGGACGTTGTGGGTTTGGAGTGGTGCATGGGAATGCCCCCCCTTGTGCACTTCCTAAACTTATTTCTGTTCTCGTTTATGTCTCCCCACCATGCGCTTCTTCTCCCTTGTCATGCTTCCTTCCTCGCAGTCCGTGAGTTCGGTTGGGCAAGGGTTGTGCTGGCTGTGCATGCACCGGCCGCATGAGGACGTTGTGGGTTTGGAGTGTGCATGGGAATGCCCCCCGTGTGCACTTCCTAAACTTAATTTCTGTTCTCGTTTATGTCTCCCCACCACGCGCTTCCCTCCCTTGTCATGCTTCCTTCGCCGCAGGGGGTGAGTTCGGTTGGGCAAGGGTTGTGCTGGCTGTGCATGCACCGGCCGCATGAGGACGTTGTGGGTTTGGAGTGGTGCATGGGAATGCCCCCCGTGTGCACTTCCTAGACTTTATTTCTCTTCTCGTTTATGTCTCCCCACCATGCGCTTCTCTCCCTTGTCATGCTTCCTTCCTCGCAGTCCGTGAGTTCGGTTGGGCAAGGGTTGTGCTGGCTGTGCATGCACCGGCCGCATGAGGACGTTGTGGGTTTGGAGTGGTGCATGGGAATGCCCCCCCTTGTGCACTTCCTAACTTATTCTCTTCTCGTTTATGTCTCCCCACCGCGCTTCTCTCCCTTGTCATGCTTCCTTCCTCACAGTCCGTGAGTTCGGTTGGGCAAGGGTTGTGCTGGCTGTGCATGCACCGGCCGCATGAGGACGTTTGGGTTGGAGTGGTGCATGGGATGCCCCCCCGTGTGCACTTCCTAAACTTAATTTCTGTTCTCGTTTATGTCTCCCCACCATGCGCTTCCCTCCCTTGTCATGCTTCCTTCCCGCAGGTGAGTTCGGTTGGGCAAGGGTTGTGCTGGCTGTGCATGCACCGGCCGCATGAGGACGTTGTGGGTTTGGAGTGGTGCATGGGAATGCCCCCCGTGTGCACTTCCTAAACTTAATTTCTGTTCTCGTTTATGTCTCCCCACCACGCGCTTCCCTCCCTTGTCATGCTTCCTTCCCGCAGGGGTGAGTTCGGTTGGGCAAGGGTTGTGCTGGCTGTGCATGCACCGGCCGCATGAGGACGTTGTGGGTTTGGAGTGGTGCATGGGAATGCCCCCCTTGTGCACTTCCTAGACTTTATTTCTCTTCTCGTTTATGTCTCCCCACCATGCGCTTCTCTCCCTTGTCATGCTTCCTTCCTCGCAGTCCGTGAGTTCGGTTGGGCAAGGGTTGTGCTGGCTGTGCATGCACCGGCCGCATGAGGACGTTGTGGGTTTGGAGTGGTGCATGGGAATGCCCCCCTTGTGCACTTCCTAGACTTATTTCTCTTCTCGTTTATGTCTCCCCACCATGCGCTTCTCTCCCTTGTCATGCTTCCTTCCTCGCAGTCCGTGAGTTCGGTTGGGCAAGGGTTGTGCTGGCTGTGCATGCACCGCCGCATGAGGACGTTGTGGGTTTGGAGTGGTGCATGGGAATGCCCCCCCTTGTGCACTTCCTAGACATTCTCGTTTATGTCTCCCCACCATGCGCTTCTCTCCCTTGTCATGCTTCCTCCTCGCAGTCCGTGAGTTCGGTTGGGCAAGGGTTGTGCTGGTGCTGCATGCACCGGCCGCATGAGGACGTTGTGGGTTGGAGTGGTGCATGGGAATGCCCCCCCTGTGCACTTCCTAAACTTATTTCTTCTCGTTTATGTCTCCCCACCATGCGCTTCTCCCTTGTCATGCTTCCTTCCTCACAGTCCGTGAGTTCGGTTGGGCAAGGTTGTGCTGGCTGTGCATGCACCGGCCGCATGAGGACGTTGTGGGTTGGAGTGGTGCATGGGAATGCCCCCCCGTGTGCACTTCCTAACTTAATTTCTGTTCTCGTTTATGTCTCCCCACCATGCGCTTCTCTCCTTGTCATGCTTCCTCTCCAGTCCGTGAGTTCGGTTGGGCAAGGGTTGTGCTGGCTGTGCATGCACCGGCCGCATGAGGACGTTGTGGGTTTGGAGTGGTGCATGGGAATGCCCCCCTTGTGCACTTCCTAACTTTTCTCTTCTCGTTTATGTCTCCCCACCATGCGCTTCTCTCCCTTGTCATGCTTCCTTCCTCGCAGTCCGTGAGTTCGGTTGGGCAAGGGTTGTGCTGGCTGTGCATGCACCGGCCGCATGAGGACGTTGTGGGTTGGAGTGGTGCATGGGAATGCCCCCCTTGTGCACTTCCTAGACTTACTTCTCTTCTCGTTTATGTCTCCCCACCATGCGCTTCTCTCCCTTGTCATGCTTCCTTCTCGCAGTCCGTGAGTTCGGTTGGGCAAGGGTTGTGCTGGCTGTGCATGCACCGGCCGCATGAGGACGTTGTGGGTTGGAGTGGTGCATGGGAATGCCCCCTTGTGCACTTCCTAACTTATTTCTCGTTTATGTCTCCCCACCATGCGCTTCTCTCCCTTGTCATGCTTCCTTCCTCGCAGTCCGTGAGTTCGGTTGGGCAAGGTTGTGCTGGCTGTGCATGCACCGGCCGCATGAGGACGTTGTGGGTTTGGAGTGGTGCATGGGAATGCCCCCCCTTGTGCACTTCCTAGACTTTATTTCTCTTCTCGTTTATGTCTCCCCACCATGCGCTTCTCTCCCTTGTCATGCTTCCTTCCTCGCAGTCCGTGAGTTCGGTTGGGCAAGGGTTGTGCTGGCTGTGCATGCACCGGCCGCATGAGGACGTTGTGGGTTTGGAGTGGTGCATGGGAATGCCCCCCCTTGTGCACTTCCTAGACTTAATTTCTCTTCTCGTTTATGTCTCCCCACCATGCGCTTCTCTCCCTTGTCATGCTTCCGTCCTCGCAGTCCGTGAGTTCGGTTGGGCAAGGGTTGTGCTGGCTGTGCATGCACCGGCCGCATGAGGACGTTGTGGGTTGGAGTGGTGCATGGGAATGCCCCCCCTTGTGCACTTCCTAAACTTATTTCTGTTCTCGTTTATGTCTCCCCACCATGCGCTTCTCTCCCTTGTGCTTCCTTCCTCACAGTCCGTGAGTTCGGTTGGCAAGGGTTGTGCTGGCTGTGCATGCACCGGCCGCATGAGGACGTTGTGGGTTTGGAGTGGTGCATGGGAATGCCCCCCGTGTGCACTTCCTAAACTTTATTTCTGTTCTCGTTTATGTCTCCCCACCACGCGCTTCCCTCCCTTGTCATGCTTCCTTCCGCAGGGGTGAGTTCGGTTGGGCAAGGGTTGTGCTGGCTGTGCATGCACCGGCCGCATGAGGACGTTGTGGGTTTGGAGTGGTGCATGGGAATGCCCCCCGTGTGCACTTCCTAACTTTTTTCTCTTCTCGTTTATGTCTCCCCACCATGCGCTTCTCTCCCTTGTCATGCTTCCTTCCTCGCAGTCCGTGAGTTCGGTTGGGCAAGGGTTGTGCTGGCTGTGCATGCACCGGCCGCATGAGGACGTTGTGGGTTTGGAGTGGTGCATGGGAATGCCCCCCTTGTGCACTTCCTAAACTTAATTTCTGTTCTCGTTTATGTCTCCCCCATGCGCTTTCTCCCTTGTCATGCTTCCTTCCTCACAGTCCGTGAGTTCGGTTGGGCAAGGGTTGTGCTGGCTGTGCATGCACCGGCCGCATGAGGACGTTGTGGGTTTGGAGTGGTGCATGGGAATGCCCCCCGTGTGCACTTCCTAAACTTAATTTCTGTTCTCGTTTATGTCTCCCCACCACGCGCTTCCCTCCCTTGTCATGCTTCCTTCGCGCAGGGTGAGTTCGGTTGGGCAAGGGTTGTGCTGGCTGTGCATGCACCGGCCGCATGAGGACGTTGTGGGTTTGGAGTGGTGCATGGAATGCCCCCCGTGTGCACTTCCTAGACTTTATTTCTCTTCTCGTTTATGTCTCCCCACCATGCGCTTCCTCCCTTGTCATGCTTCCTTCCGCAGTCCGTGAGTTCGGTTGGGCAAGGGTTGTGCTGGCTGTGCATGCACCGGCCGCATGAGGACGTTGTGGGTTTGGAGTGGTGCATGGGAATGCCCCCCTTGTGCACTTCCTAGACTTATTTCTCTTCTCGTTTATGTCTCCCCACCATGCGCTTCTCTCCCTTGTCATGCTTCCTTCCTCACAGTCCGTGAGTTCGGTTGGGCAAGGGTTGTGCTGGCTGTGCATGCACCGGCCGCATGAGGACGTTGTGGTTTGGAGTGGTGCATGGGAATGCCCCCCGTGTGCACTTCCTAAACTTAATTCTGTTCTCGTTTATGTCTCCCCACCACGCGCTTCCTCCCTTGTCATGCTTCCTTCCCGCAGTCCGTGAGTTCGGTTGGGCAAGGGTTGTGCTGGCTGTGCATGCACCGGCCGCATGAGGACGTTGTGGGTTTGGAGTGGTGCATGGAATGCCCCCCCGCACTTCCTAGACTTATTTCTCTTCTCGTTTATGTCTCCCCACCATGCGCTTCTCTCCTTGTCATGCTTTCCCTCGCAGTCCGTGAGTTCGGTTGGGCAAGGGTTGTGCTGGCTGTGCATGCACCGGCCGCATGAGGACGTTGTGGGTTTGGAGTGGTGCATGGGAATGCCCCCCTTGTGCACTTCCTAAACTTATTTCTGTTCTCGTTTATGTCTCCCACCATGCGCTTCTCTCCCTTGTCATGCTTCCTTCCTCACAGTCCGTGAGTTCGGTTGGGCAAGGGTTGTGCTGGCTGTGCATGCACCGGCCGCATGAGGACGTTGTGGGTTTGGAGTGGTGCATGGGAATGCCCCCCGTGTGCACTTCCTAAACTTATTTCTCTTCTCGTTTATGTCTCCCCACCACGCGCTTCCCTCCCTTGTCATGCTTCCTTCGCCGCAGGGGGTGAGTTCGGTTGGGCAAGGGTTGTGCTGGCTGTGCATGCACCGGCCGCATGAGGACGTTGTGGGTTTGGAGTGGTGCATGGGAATGCCCCCCTTGTGCACTTCCTAGACTTTATTTCTCTTCTCGTTTATGTCTCCCCACCATGCGCTTCTCTCCCTTGTCATGCTTCCTTCCTCGCAGTCCGTGAGTTCGGTTGGGCAAGGGTTGTGCTGGCTGTGCATGCACCGGCCGCATGAGGACGTTGTGGGTTGGAGTGGTGCATGGGAATGCCCCCCCTTGTGCACTTCCTAGACTTTACTTCTCTTCTCGTTTATGTCTCCCCACCATGCGCTTCTCTCCCTTGTCATGCTTCCTTCCTCGCAGTCGTGAGTTCGGTTGGGCAAGGGTTGTGCTGGCTGTGCATGCACCGGCCGCATGAGGACGTTGTGGTTTGGAGTGGTGCATGGGAATGCCCCCCCTTGTGCACTTCCTAAACTTTTTCTCTTCTCGTTTATGTCTCCCCACCATGCGCTTCCCTCCCTTGTCATGCTTCCTTCTCGCAGTCCGTGAGTTCGGTTGGGCAAGGGTTGTGCTGGCTGTGCATGCACCGGCCGCATGAGGACGTTGTGGGTTGGAGTGGTGCATGGGAATGCCCCCCTTGTGCACTTCCTAGACTTATTTCTCTTCTCGTTTATGTCTCCCCACCATGCGCTTCTCTCCCTTGTCATGCTTCCTTCCTCGCAGTCCGTGAGTTCGGTTGGGCAAGGGTTGTGCTGGCTGTGCATGCACCGGCCGCATGAGGACGTTGTGGGTTTGGAGTGGTGCATGGGAATGCCCCCCCTTGTGCACTTCCTAAACTTATTTCTCTTCTCGTTTATGTCTCCCCACCACGCGCTTCCCTCCCTTGTCATGCTTCCTTCGCCGCAGGGGTGAGTTCGGTTGGGCAAGGGTTGTGCTGGCTGTGCATGCACCGGCCGCATGAGGACGTTGTGGGTTTGGAGTGGTGCATGGGAATGGCCCCCTTGTGCACTTCCTAGACTTTATTTCTCTTCTCGTTTATGTCTCCCCACCATGCGCTTCTCTCCCTTGTCATGCTTCCTTCCTCGCAGTCCGTGAGTTCGGTTGGGCAAGGGTTGTGCTGGCTGTGCATGCACGGCCGCATGAGGACGTTGTGGGTTTGGAGTGGTGCATGGGAATGCCCCCCCTTGTGCACTTCCTAGACTTATTTCTCTTCTCGTTTATGTCTCCCCACCATGCGCTTCTCTCCCTTGTCATGCTTCCTTCCTCGCAGTCCGTGAGTTCGGTTGGGCAAGGGTTGTGCTGGCTGTGCATGCACGGCCGCATGAGGACGTTGTGGGTTTGGAGTGGTGCATGGGAATGCCCCCCTTGTGCACTTCCTAACTTATTTCTCTTCTCGTTTATGTCTCCCCACCACGCGCTTCCCTCCCTTGTCATGCTTCCTTCGCCGCAGTCCGTGAGTTCGGTTGGGCAAGGGTTGTGCTGGCTGTGCATGCACCGGCCGCATGAGGACGTTGTGGGTTCGGAGTGGTGCATGGGAATGCCCCCCCGTGTGCACTTCCTAAACTTATTTCTCTTCTCGTTTATGTCTCCCCACCATGCGCTTCCCTCCCTTGTCATGCTTCCTTCGCCGCAGTCCGTGAGTTCGGTTGGGCAAGGGTTGTGCTGGCTGTGCATGCACCGGCCGCATGAGGACGTTGTGGGTTTGGAGTGGTGCATGGGAATGCCCCCCTTGTGCACTTCCTAGACTTTATTTCTCTTCTCGTTTATGTCTCCCCACCATGCGCTTCTCTCCCTTGTCATGCTTCCTTCCTCGCAGTCCGTGAGTTCGGTTGGGCAAGGGTTGTGCTGGCTGTGCATGCACCGGCCGCATGAGGACGTTGTGGGTTGGAGTGGTGCATGGGAATGCCCCCCCTTGTGCACTTCCTAGACTTATTTCTCTTCTCGTTTATGTCTCCCCACCATGCGCTTCTCTCCCTTGTCATGCTTCCTTCCTCGCAGTCCGTGAGTTCGGTTGGGCAAGGGTTGTGCTGGCTGTGCATGCACCGGCCGCATGAGGACGTTGTGGGTTGGAGTGGTGCATGGGAATGCCCCCCCCCTTGTGCACTTCCTAAACTTATTTCTTCTCGTTTATGTCTCCCCACCATGCGCTTCCCTCCCTTGTCATGCTTCCTTGTGAGTTCGGTTGGGCAAGGGTTGTGCTGGCTGTGCATGCACCGGCCGCATGAGGACGTTGTGGGTTTGGAGTGGTGCATGGGAATGCCCCCCCTTGTGCACTTCCTAAACTTATTTCTCTTCTCGTTTATGTCTCCCCACCATGCGCTTCCCCCTTGTCATGCTTCCTTCGCCGCAGGGGGTGAGTTCGGTTGGGCAAGGGTTGTGCTGGCTGTGCATGCACCGGCCGCATGAGGACGTTGTGGGTTGGAGTGGTGCATGGGAATGCCCCCTTGTGCACTTCCTAGACTTTATTTCTCTTCTCGTTTATGTCTCCCCACCATGCGCTTTCTCCCTTGTCATGCTTCCTTCCTCGCAGTCCGTGAGTTCGGTTGGGCAAGGGTTGTGCTGGCTGTGCATGCACGGCCGCATGAGGACGTTGTGGGTTTGGAGTGGTGCATGGGAATGCCCCCCTTGTGCACTTCCTAAACTTATTTCTCTTCTCGTTTATGTCTCCCCACCATGCGCTTCCCTCCCTTGTCATGCTTCCTTCCCGCAGTCCGTGAGTTCGGTTGGGCAAGGGTTGTGCTGGCTGTGCATGCACCGGCCGCATGAGGACGTTGTGGGTTGGAGTGGTGCATGGGAATGCCCCCCTTGTGCACTTCCTAACTTTATTTCTCTTCTCGTTTATGTCTCCCCACCATGCGCTTCTCTCCCTTGTCATGCTTCCTTCCTCGCAGTCCGTGAGTTCGGTTGGGCAAGGGTTGTGCTGGCTGTGCATGCACCGGCCGCATGAGGACGTTGTGGGTTTGGAGTGGTGCATGGGAATGCCCCCCCTTGTGCACTTCCTAGACTTATTTCTCTTCTCGTTTATGTCTCCCCCATGCGCTTCTCTCCTTGTCATGCTTCCTTCCTCGCAGTCCGTGAGTTCGGTTGGGCAAGGGTTGTGCTGGCTGTGCATGCACCGGCCGCATGAGGACGTTGTGGGTTTGGAGTGGTGCATGGGAATGCCCCCCTTGTGCACTTCCTAGACTTATTTCTCTTCTCGTTTATGTCTCCCCACCATGCGCTTCTCTCCCTTGTCATGCTTCCTTCTCTCGCAGTCCGTGAGTTCGGTTGGGCAAGGGTTGTGCTGGCTGTGCATGCACCGGCCGCATGAGGACGTTGTGGGTTGGAGTGGTGCATGGGAATGCCCCCCCTTGTGCACTTCCTAAACTTATTTCTCTTCTCGTTTATGTCTCCCCACCATGCGCTTCTCTCCCTTGTCATGCTTCCTTCCTCACAGTCCGTGAGTTCGGTTGGGCAAGGGTTGTGCTGGCTGTGCATGCACCGGCCGCATGAGGACGTTGTGGGTTGGAGTGGTGCATGGGAATGCCCCCCCTTGTGCACTTCCTAAACTTATTTCTGTTCTCGTTTATGTCTCCCCACCACGCGCTTCCCTCCCTTGTCATGCTTCCTTCCCGCAGTCCGTGAGTTCGGTTGGGCAAGGGTTGTGCTGGCTGTGCATGCACCGGCCGCATGAGGACGTTGTGGGTTTGGAGTGGTGCATGGGAATGCCCCCCTTGTGCACTTCCTAGACTTTATTTCTCTTCTCGTTTATGTCTCCCCACCATGCGCTTCTCTCCCTTGTCATGCTTCCTTCCTCGCAGTCCGTGAGTTCGGTTGGGCAAGGGTTGTGCTGGCTGTGCATGCACCGGCCGCATGAGGACGTTGTGGGTTTGGAGTGGTGCATGGGAATGCCCCCCCTTGTGCACTTCCTAAACTTATTTCTCTTCTCGTTTATGTCTCCCCACCATGCGCTTCTCTCCCTTGTCATGCTTCCTCCTCGCAGCGTGAGTTCGGTTGGGCAAGGGTTGTGCTGGCTGTGCATGCACCGGCCGCATGAGGACGTTGTGGGTTGGAGTGGTGCATGGGAATGCCCCCCTGTGCACTTCCTAACTTTATTTCTCTTCTCGTTTATGTCTCCCCACCATGCGCTTCTCTCCCTTGTCATGCTTCCTTCCTCACAGTGTGAGTTCGGTTGGGCAAGGGTTGTGCTGGCTGTGCATGCACCGGCCGCATGAGGACGTTGTGGGTTTGGAGTGGTGCATGGGAATGCCCCCCCTTGTGCACTTCCTAAACTTATTTCTCTTCTCGTTTATGTCTCCCCACCACGCGCTTCCCTCCCTTGTCATGCTTCCTTCGCCGCAGTGAGTTCGGTTGGGCAAGGGTTGTGCTGGCTGTGCATGCACCGGCCGCATGAGGACGTTGTGGGTTGGAGTGGTGCATGGGAATGCCCCCCTTGTGCACTTCCTAGACTTTATTTCTCTTCTCGTTTATGTCTCCCCACCATGCGCTTCTCTCCCTTGTCATGCTTCCTTCCTCGCAGTCCGTGAGTTCGGTTGGGCAAGGGCTGGCTGTGCATGCACCGGCCGCATGAGGACGTTGTGGGTTTGGAGTGGTGCATGGGAATGCCCCCCTTGTGCACTTCCTAGACTTATTTCTCTTCTCGTTTATGTCTCCCCACCATGCGCTTCTCTCCCTTGTCATGCTTCCTTCCTCGCAGTCCGTGAGTTCGGTTGGGCAAGGGTTGTGCTGGCTGTGCATGCACCGGCCGCATGAGGACGTTGTGGGTTTGGAGTGGTGCATGGGAATGGCCCCCCTTGTGCACTTCCTAGAATTTATTTCTCTTCTCGTTTATGTCTCCCCACCATGCGCTTCTCTCCCTTGTCATGCTTCCTTCTCGCAGTCCGTGAGTTCGGTTGGGCAAGGGTTGTGCTGGCTGTGCATGCACCGGCCGCATGAGGACGTTGTGGGTTTGGAGTGGTGCATGGGAATGCCCCCCTTGTGCACTTCCTAGACTTATTTCTCTTCTCGTTTATGTCTCCCCACCATGCGCTTCTCTCCCTTGTCATGCTTCCTTCTCGCAGTCCGTGAGTTCGGTTGGGCAAGGGTTGTGCTGGCTGTGCATGCACCGGCCGCATGAGGACGTTGTGGGTTTGGAGTGGTGCATGGGAATGCCCCCCCTTGTGCACTTCCTAAACTTATTTCTCTTCTCGTTTATGTCTCCCCACCATGCGCTTCCCTCCCTTGTCATGCTTCCTTCGCCGCAGGGGTGAGTTCGGTTGGGCAAGGGTTGTGCTGGCTGTGCATGCACCGGCCGCATGAGGACGTTGTGGGTTTGGAGTGGTGCATGGGAATGCCCCCCTTGTGCACTTCCTAGACTTATTTCTCTTCTCGTTTATGTCTCCCCACCATGCGCTTCTCTCCCTTGTCATGCTTCCTTCTCGCAGTCCGTGAGTTCGGTTGGGCAAGGGTTGTGCTGGCTGTGCATGCACCGGCCGCATGAGGACGTTGTGGGTTTGGAGTGGTGCATGGGAATGCCCCCCTTGTGCACTTCCTAGACTTATTTCTCTTCTCGTTTATGTCTCCCCACCATGCGCTTCTCTCCCTTGTCATGCTTCCTCCTCGCAGTCCGTGAGTTCGGTTGGGCAAGGGTTGTGCTGGCTGTGCATGCACCGGCCGCATGAGGACGTTGTGGGTTGGAGTGGTGCATGGGAATGCCCCCCCTTGTGCACTTCCTAAACTTATTTCTCTTCTCGTTTATGTCTCCCCACCATGCGCTTCCCTCCCTTGTCATGCTTCCTTCGCCGCAGGGTGAGTTCGGTTGGGCAAGGGTTGTGCTGGCTGTGCATGCACCGGCCGCATGAGGACGTTGTGGGTTTGGAGTGGTGCATGGGAATGGCCCCCCTTGTGCACTTCCTAGACTTTATTTCTCTTCTCGTTTATGTCTCCCCACCATGCGCTTTCTCTCCTTGTCATGCTTCCTTCCTCGCAGTCCGTGAGTTCGGTTGGGCAAGGGTTGTGCTGGCTGTGCATGCACCGGCCGCATGAGGACGTTGTGGGTTTGGAGTGGTGCATGGGAATGCCCCCCTTGTGCACTTCCTAGACTTTATTTCTCTTCTCGTTTATGTCTCCCCACCATGCGCTTCTCTCCCTTGTCATGCTTCCTTCCTCGCAGTCCGTGAGTTCGGTTGGGCAAGGGTTGTGCTGGCTGTGCATGCACCGGCCGCATGAGGACGTTGTGGGTTTGGAGTGGTGCATGGGAATGCCCCCCATTGTGCACTTCCTAAACTTTATTTCTTCTCGTTTATGTCTCCCCACCATGCGCTTCTCTCCCTTGTCATGCTTCCTCCTCGCAGTCCGTGAGTTCGGTTGGGCAAGGGTTGTGCTGGCTGTGCATGCACCGGCCGCATGAGGACGTTGTGGGTTGGAGTGGTGCATGGGAATGCCCCCCTTGTGCACTTCCTAGACTTATTTCTCTTCTCGTTTATGTCTCCCCACCATGCGCTTCTCTCCCTTGTCATGCTTCCTTCCTCGCAGTCCGTGAGTTCGGTTGGGCAAGGGTTGTGCTGGCTGTGCATGCACCGGCCGCATGAGGACGTTGTGGGTTGGAGTGGTGCATGGGAATGCCCCCCTTGTGCACTTCCTAAACTTTAATTTCTCTTCTCGTTTATGTCTCCCCACCATGCGCTTCCTCCCTTGTCATGCTTCCTTCGCCGCAGTGAGTTCGGTTGGGCAAGGGTTGTGCTGGCTGTGCATGCACCGGCCGCATGAGGACGTTGTGGGTTTGGAGTGGTGCATGGGAATGCCCCCCTTGTGCACTTCCTAGACTTTATTTCTCTTCTCGTTTATGTCTCCCCACCATGCGCTTCTCTCCCTTGTCATGCTTCCTTCCTCGCAGTCCGTGAGTTCGGTTGGGCAAGGGTTGTGCTGGCTGTGCATGCACCGGCCGCATGAGGACGTTGTGGGTTTGGAGTGGTGCATGGGAATGCCCCCCTTGTGCACTTCCTAGACTTTTCTCTTCTCGTTTATGTCTCCCCACCATGCGCTTCTCTCCCTTGTCATGCTTCCTTCCTCGCAGTCCGTGAGTTCGGTTGGGCAAGGGTTGTGCTGGCTGTGCATGCACCGGCCGCATGAGGACGTTGTGGGTTTGGAGTGGTGCATGGGAATGCCCCCCCTGCACTTCCTAAACTTTATTTCTTTCTCGTTTATGTCTCCCCACCATGCGCTTCCCTCCCTTGTCATGCTTCCTTCGCCGCAGGGGGTGAGTTCGGTTGGGCAAGGGTTGTGCTGGCTGTGCATGCACCGGCCGCATGAGGACGTTGTGGGTTTGGAGTGGTGCATGGGAATGCCCCCCCTTGTGCACTTCCTAAACTTATTTCTCTTCTCGTTTATGTCTCCCCACCATGCGCTTCCCTCCCTTGTCATGCTTCCTTCCTCGCAGTCCGTGAGTTCGGTTGGGCAAGGGTTGTGCTGGCTGTGCATGCACCGGCCGCATGAGGACGTTGTGGGTTGGAGTGGTGCATGGGAATGCCCCCCTTGTGCACTTCCTAGACTTTATTTCTCTTCTCGTTTATGTCTCCCCACCATGCGCTTCTCTCCCTTGTCATGCTTCCTTCCTCGCAGTCCGTGAGTTCGGTTGGGCAAGGGTTGTGCTGGCTGTGCATGCACCGGCCGCATGAGGACGTTGTGGGTTTGGAGTGGTGCATGGGAATGCCCCCCTTGTGCACTTCCTAGACTTATTTCTCTTCTCGTTTATGTCTCCCCACCATGCGCTTCTCTCCCTTGTCATGCTTCCTTCCTCGCAGTCCGTGAGTTCGGTTGGGCAAGGGTTGTGCTGGCTGTGCATGCACCGGCCGCATGAGGACGTTGTGGGTTTGGAGTGGTGCATGGGAATGCCCCCCCTTGTGCACTTCCTAAACTTATTTCTGTTCTCGTTTATGTCTCCCCACCATGCGCTTCCCTCCCTTGTCATGCTTCCTTCCCGCAGGGGGTGAGTTCGGTTGGGCAAGGGTTGTGCTGGCTGTGCATGCACCGGCCGCATGAGGACGTTGTGGGTTTGGAGTGGTGCATGGGAATGCCCCCCCTTGTGCACTTCCTAAACTTATTTCTCTTCTCGTTTATGTCTCCCCACCACGCGCTTCCTCCCTTGTCATGCTTCCTTCGCCGCAGTCCGTGAGTTCGGTTGGGCAAGGGTTGTGCTGGCTGTGCATGCACCGGCCGCATGAGGACGTTGTGGGTTCGGAGTGGTGCATGGGAATGCCCCCCTTGTGCACTTCCTAGACTTATTTCTCTTCTCGTTTATGTCTCCCCACCATGCGCTTCTCTCCCTTGTCATGCTTCCTTCCTCGCAGTCCGTGAGTTCGGTTGGGCAAGGGTTGTGCTGGCTGTGCATGCACCGGCCGCATGAGGACGTTGTGGGTTTGGAGTGGTGCATGGGAATGCCCCCCCTTGTGCACTTCCTAAACTTATTTTCTTCTCGTTTATGTCTCCCCACCATGCGCTTCCCTCCCTTGTCATGCTTCCTTCCCGCAGGCGTGAGTTCGGTTGGGCAAGGGTTGTGCTGGCTGTGCATGCACCGGCCGCATGAGGACGTTGTGGGTTGGAGTGGTGCATGGGAATGGCCCCCCTTGTGCACTTCCTAGACTTTATTTCTCTTCTCGTTTATGTCTCCCCACCATGCGCTTCTCTCCCTTGTCATGCTTCCTTCCTCGCAGTCCGTGAGTTCGGTTGGGCAAGGGTTGTGCTGGCTGTGCATGCACCGGCCGCATGAGGACGTTGTGGGTTTGGAGTGGTGCATGGGAATGCCCCCCTTGTGCACTTCCTAGACTTATTTCTCTTCTCGTTTATGTCTCCCCACCATGCGCTTCTCTCCCTTGTCATGCTTCCTTCCTCGCAGGTGAGTTCGGTTGGGCAAGGGTTGTGCTGGCTGTGCATGCACCGGCCGCATGAGGACGTTGTGGGTTTGGAGTGGTGCATGGGAATGCCCCCCTTGTGCACTTCCTAGACTTATTTCTCTTCTCGTTTATGTCTCCCCACCATGCGCTTCTCTCCCTTGTCATGCTTCCTCTCTCGCAGTCCGTGAGTTCGGTTGGGCAAGGGTTGTGCTGGCTGTGCATGCACCGGCCGCATGAGGACGTTGTGGGTTGGAGTGGTGCATGGGAATGCCCCCCCTTGTGCACTTCCTAAACTTATTTCTCTTCTCGTTTATGTCTCCCCACCATGCGCTTCTCTCCCTTGTCATGCTTCCTTCCTCACAGTCCGTGAGTTCGGTTGGGCAAGGGTTGTGCTGGCTGTGCATGCACCGGCCGCATGAGGACGTTGTGGGTTGGAGTGGTGCATGGGAATGCCCCCCTTGTGCACTTCCTAACTTATTTCTGTTCTCGTTTATGTCTCCCCACCACGCGCTTCTCCCTTGTCATGCTTCCTTCCCGCAGGGGGTGAGTTCGGTTGGGCAAGGGTTGTGCTGGCTGTGCATGCACCGGCCGCATGAGGACGTTGTGGGTTTGGAGTGGTGCATGGGAATGCCCCCCTTGTGCACTTCCTAGACTTTATTTCTCTTCTCGTTTATGTCTTCCCACCATGCGCTTCTCTCCCTTGTCATGCTTCCTTCCTCACAGTCCGTGAGTTCGGTTGGGCAAGGGTTATGCTGGCTGTGCATGCACCGGCCGCATGAGGACGTTGTGGGTTTGGAGTGGTGCATGGGAATGCCCCCCTTGTGCACTTCCTAAACTTATTTCTCTTCTCGTTTATGTCTCCCCACCATGCGCTTTCTCCCTTGTCATGCTTCCTTCCTCGCAGCGTGAGTTCGGTTGGGCAAGGGTTGTGCTGGCTGTGCATGCACCGGCCGCATGAGGACGTTGTGGGTTTGGAGTGGTGCATGGGAATGCCCCCCCTGTGCACTTCCTAGACTTTATTTCTCTTCTCGTTTATGTCTCCCCACCATGCGCTTCTCTCCCTTGTCATGCTTCCTTCCTCGCAGCGTGGTTCGGTTGGGCAAGGGTTGTGCTGGCTGTGCATGCACCGGCCGCATGAGGACGTTGTGGTTTGGAGTGGTGCATGGGAATGCCCCCCCCTTGCACTTCCTAACTTATTTCTCTTCTCGTTTATGTCTCCCCACCATGCGCTTCTCTCCCTTGTCATGCTTCCTTCCTCGCAGTCCGTGAGTTCGGTTGGGCAAGGGTTGTGCTGGCTGTGCATGCACCGGCCGCATGAGGACGTTGTGGGTTTGGAGTGGTGCATGGGAATGCCCCCCCTTGTGCACTTCCTAGACTTTTTCTCTTCTCGTTTATGTCTCCCCACCACGCGCTTCTCTCCCTTGTCATGCTTCCTTCGCCGCAGTCCGTGAGTTCGGTTGGGCAAGGGTTGTGCTGGCTGTGCATGCACCGGCCGCATGAGGACGTTGTGGGTTCGGAGTGGTGCATGGGAATGCCCCCCTTGTGCACTTCCTAACTTATTTCTCTTCTCGTTTATGTCTCCCCACCATGCGCTTCTCTCCCTTGTCATGCTTCCTTCGCCGTCGTGAGTTCGGTTGGGCAAGGGTTGTGCTGGCTGTGCATGCACCGGCCGCATGAGGACGTTGTGGGTTTGGAGTGGTGCATGGGAATGCCCCCCCTTGTGCACTTCCTAGACTTTTATTTCTCTCTCGTTTATGTCTCCCCACCACGCGCTTCTCTCCCTTGTCATGCTTCCTTCCTCGCCGTGAGTTCGGTTGGGCAAGGGTTGTGCTGGCTGTGCATGCACCGGCCGCATGAGGACGTTGTGGGTTTGGAGTGGTGCATGGGAATGCCCCCCCTTGTGCACTTCCTAAACTTATTTCTGTTCTCGTTTATGTCTCCCCACCACGCGCTTCCCTCCCTTGTCATGCTTCCTTCGCCAGGGGTGAGTTCGGTTGGGCAAGGGTTGTGCTGGCTGTGCATGCACCGGCCGCATGAGGACGTTGTGGGTTGGAGTGGTGCATGGGAATGCCCCCCTTGTGCACTTCCTAGACTTTATTTCTCTTCTCGTTTATGTCTCCCCACCATGCGCTTCTCTCCCTTGTCATGCTTCCTTCCTCGCAGTCCGTGAGTTCGGTTGGGCAAGGGTTGTGCTGGCTGTGCATGCACCGGCCGCATGAGGACGTTGTGGGTTTGGAGTGGTGCATGGGAATGCCCCCCCTTGTGCACTTCCTAACTTATTTCTCTTCTCGTTTATGTCTCCCCACCACGCGCTTCCCTCCCTTGTCATGCTTCCTTCGCCGCACGTGAGTTCGGTTGGGCAAGGGTTGTGCTGGCTGTGCATGCACCGGCCGCATGAGGACGTTGTGGGTTTGGAGTGGTGCATGGAATGCCCCCCTGTGCGCACTTCCTAACTTTATTTCTCTTCTCGTTTATGTCTCCCCACCATGCGCTTCTCTCCCTTGTCATGCTTCCTTCCTCACGTGAGTTCGGTTGGGCAAGGGTTGTGCTGGCTGTGCATGCACCGGCCGCATGAGGACGTTGTGGGTTTGGAGTGGTGCATGGAATGCCCCCCCGTGTGCACTTCCTAAACTTAATTTCTGTTCTCGTTTATGTCTCCCCACCATGCGCTTCCCTCCCTTGTCATGCTTCCTTCGCCGCAGGGGTGAGTTCGGTTGGGCAAGGGTTGTGCTGGCTGTGCATGCACCGGCCGCATGAGGACGTTGTGGGTTTGGAGTGGTGCATGGGAATGCCCCCCCTTGTGCACTTCCTAGACTTTATTTCTCTTCTCGTTTATGTCTCCCCACCATGCGCTTCTCTCCCTTGTCATGCTTCCTTCCTCGCAGTCCGTGAGTTCGGTTGGGCAAGGGTTGTGCTGGCTGTGCATGCACCGGCCGCATGAGGACGTTGTGGGTTTGGAGTGGTGCATGGGAATGCCCCCCCTTTGCACTTCCTAAACTTATTTCTGTTCTCGTTTATGTCTCCCCACCATGCGCTTCCTCCCTTGTCATGCTTCCTTCCTCGCAGCGTGAGTTCGGTTGGGCAAGGGTTGTGCTGGCTGTGCATGCACCGGCCGCATGAGGACGTTGTGGGTTTGGAGTGGTGCATGGGAATGCCCCCCCTTGTGCACTTCCTAGACTTTATTTCTCTTCTCGTTTATGTCCCCCACCATGCGCTTCCTCCCTTGTCATGCTTCCTTCCTCGCAGGGTGAGTTCGGTTGGGCAAGGGTTGTGCTGGCTGTGCACGCACCGGCCGCATGCGGACGTTGTGGGTTTGGAGTGGTGCATGGGAATGCCCCCCCGTGTGCACTTCCTAAACTTTTTTCTCTTCTCGTTTATGTCTCCCCACCATGCGCTTCTCTCCCTTGTCATGCTTCCTTCCTCACAGTCGTGAGTTCGGTTGGGCAAGGGTTGTGCTGGCTGTGCATGCACCGCCGCATGAGGACGTTGTGGGTTTGGAGTGGTGCATGGGAATGCCCCCCCCTTGTGCACTTCCTAACTTAATTTCTCTTCTCGTTTATGTCTCCCCACCACGCGCTTCCCTCCCTTGTCATGCTTCCTTCGCCGCAGGGGGTGAGTTCGGTTGGGCAAGGGTTGTGCTGGCTGTGCATGCACCGGCCGCATGAGGA
>LHPF02000120.1:0-24895 GCA_002245815.2 Micractinium conductrix | reverse complement strand
CCGTGTACACGTGTGTGAAAAGCGTGGGATTGCCTGTGGGGGGGGCAGGGAGTGGCAAGGCTTTGGTGGTGATTCCAAGTGTTGGGTAGAGGGGTGGGCGGTGGGTGGGCGGGAGGGGGTGCCACCGAGGGTGCGCGCACGTCGGTGTGCCCCTCCCCACTCTTACCAACGCTCACATACCCGTGTACACGTGTGTGAAAGCGTGGGATTGCCTTTGGGGGTGGGGCAGGGAGTGGCAAGGCTTTGGTGGTGATTCCAAGTGTTGGGTAGAGGGGTGGGCGGTGGGGTGGGCGGGAGGGGGTGCCACCGAGGGTGCGCGCACGTGGTGTGCCCCTCCCCACTCCTTACCAACGCTCACATACCCGTGTACACGTGTGTGAAGCGTGGGATTGCCTTGGGGGTGGGGCAGGGAGTGGCAAGGCTTTGGTGGTGATTCCAAGTGTTGGGTAGAGGGGTGGGCGGTGGGGTGGGCGGGAGGGGGTGCCACCGAGGGTGCGCGCACGTCGGTGTGCCCCCCCCCACCTTACCAACGCTCACATACCCGTGTACACGTGTGTGAAAGCGTGGGATTGCCTTGGGGGTGGGGGCAGGGAGTGGCAAGGCTTTGGTGGTGATTCCAAGTGTTGGGTAGAGGGGTGGGCGGTGGGGTGGGCGGGAGGGGGTGCCACCGAGGGTGCGCGCACGTCAGGTCTGCCCCTCCCCACTCCTTACCAACGCTCACATACCCGTGTACACGTGTGTGAAAGCGTGGGGATTGCCTTGGGGGTGGGGGCAGGGAGTGGCAAGGCTTTGGTGGTGATTCCAAGTGTTGGGTAGAGGGGTGGGCGGTGGGGTGGGCGGGAGGGGGTGCCACCGAGGGTGCGCGCACGTCGTGTGCCCCTCCCCACTCTTACCAACGCTCACATACCCGTGTACACGTGTGTGCAAGCGTGGGATTGCCTTTGGGGGTGGGGGCAGGGAGTGGCAAGGCTTTGGTGGTGATTCCAAGTGTTGGGTAGAGGGGTGGGCGGTGGGGTGGGCGGGAGGGGGTGCCACCGAGGGTGCGCGCACGTCGTGTGCCCCTCCCCACTCCTTACCAACGCTCACATACCCGTGTACACGTGTGTGCAAGCGTGGGATTGCCTGTGGGGGTGGGGGCAGGGAGTGGCAAGGCTTTGGTGGTGATTCCAAGTGTTGGGTAGAGGGGTGGGCGGTGGGGTGGGCGGGAGGGGGTGCCACCGAGGGTGCGCGCACGTCGGTGTGCCCCTCCCCACTCCTTACCAACGCTCACATACCCGTGTACACGTGTGTGAAAGCGTGGGATTGCCTTTGGGGGTGGGGGCAGGGAGTGGCAAGGCTTTGGTGGTGATTCCAAGTGTTGGGTAGAGGGGTGGGCGGTGGGGTGGGCGGGAGGGGGTGCCACCGAGGGTGCGCGCACGTCAGTCTGCCCCTCCCCACTCCTTACCAACGCTCACATACCCGTGTACACGTGTGTGAAAGCGTGGGATTGCCTTGGGGGTGGGGGCAGGGAGTGGCAAGGCTTTGGTGGTGATTCCAAGTGTTGGGTAGAGGGGTGGGCGGTGGGGTGGGCGGGAGGGGGTGCCACCGAGGGTGCGCGCACGTCGGTGTGCCCCTCCCCACTCTTACCAACGCTCACATACCCGTGTACACGTGTGTGAAGCTGGGATTGCCTTTGGGGGTGGGGGCAGGGAGTGGCAAGGCTTTGGTGGTGATTCCAAGTGTTGGGTAGAGGGGTGGGCGGTGGGGTGGGCGGGAGGGGGTGCCACCGAGGGTGCGCGCACGTCGGTGTGCCCCTCCCCACTCTTTACCAACGCTCACATACCCGTGTACACGTGTGTGAAAGCGTGGGATTGCCTTGGGGGTGGGGGCAGGGAGTGGCAAGGCTTTGGTGGTGATTCCAAGTGTTGGGTAGAGGGGTGGGCGGTGGGGTGGGCGGGAGGGGGTGCCACCGAGGGTGCGCGCACGTCGTGTGCCCCTCCCCACTCTTACCAACGCTCACATACCCGTGTACACGTGTGTGAAAGCGTGGGATTGCCTTTGGGGGTGGGGGCAGGGAGTGGCAAGGCTTTGGTGGTGATTCCAAGTGTTGGGTAGAGGGGTGGGCGGTGGGGTGGGCGGGAGGGGGTGCCACCGAGGGTGCGCGCACGTCGGTGTGCCCCTCCCCACTCCTTACCAACGCTCACATACCCGTGTACACGTGTGTGAAAGCGTGGGATTGCCTTTGGGGGTGGGGGCAGGGAGTGGCAAGGCTTTGGTGGTGATTCCAAGTGTTGGGTAGAGGGGTGGGCGGTGGGGTGGGCGGGAGGGGGTGCCACCGAGGGTGCGCGCACGTCAGTCTGCCCCTCCCCACTCCTTACCAACGCTCACATACCCGTGTACACGTGTGTGCAAGCGTGGGATTGCCTGTGGGGGTGGGGGCAGGGAGTGGCAAGGCTTTGGTGGTGATTCCAAGTGTTGGGTAGAGGGGTGGGCGGTGGGGTGGGCGGGAGGGGGTGCCACCGAGGGTGCGCGCACGTCGGTGTGCCCCTCCCCACTCCTTACCAACGCTCACATACCCGTGTACACGTGTGTGAAAGCGTGGGATTGCCTTGGGGGTGGGGGCAGGGAGTGGCAAGGCTTTGGTGGTGATTCCAAGTGTTGGGTAGAGGGGTGGGCGGTGGGGTGGGCGGGAGGGGGTGCCACAGAGGGTGCGCGCACGTCAGTGTGCCCCTCCCCACTCTTTACCAACGCTCACATACCCGTGTACACGTGTGTGAAAGCGTGGGATTGCCTGTGGGGGTGGGGGCAGGGAGTGGCAAGGCTTTGGTGGTGATTCCAAGTGTTGGGTAGAGGGGTGGGCGGTGGGGTGGGCGGGAGGGGGTGCCACCGAGGGTGCGCGCACGTCGTGTGCCCCTCCCCACTCCTTACCAACGCTCACATACCCGTGTACACGTGTGTGAAGCGTGGGATTGCCTTTGGGGGTGGGGGCAGGGAGTGGCAAGGCTTTGGTGGTGATTCCAAGTGTTGGGTAGAGGGGTGGGCGGTGGGGTGGGCGGGAGGGGGTGCCACCGAGGGTGCGCGCACGTCGGTGTGCCCCTCCCCACTCCTTACCAACGCTCACATACCCGTGTACACGTGTGTGAAAGCGTGGGATTGCCTTTGGGGGTGGGGGCAGGGAGTGGCAAGGCTTTGGTGGTGATTCCAAGTGTTGGGTAGAGGGGTGGGCGGTGGGGGGGGCGGGAGGGGGTGCCACCGAGGGTGCGCGCACGTCAGTCTGCCCCTCCCCACTCCTTACCAACGCTCACATACCCGTGTACACGTGTGTGAAAGCGTGGGATTGCCTTGGGGGTGGGGGCAGGGAGTGGCAAGGCTTTGGTGGTGATTCCAAGTGTTGGGTAGAGGGGTGGGCGGTGGGGTGGGCGGGAGGGGGTGCCACCGAGGGTGCGCGCACGTCGGTGTGCCCCTCCCCACTCCTTACCAACGCTCACATACCCGTGTACACGTGTGTGAAAGCGTGGGATTGCCTTTGGGGGTGGGGGCAGGGAGTGGCAAGGCTTTGGTGGTGATTCCAAGTGTTGGGTAGAGGGGTGGGCGGTGGGGTGGGCGGGAGGGGGTGCCACCGAGGGTGCGCGCACGTCGGTGTGCCCCTCCCCACTCCTTACCAACGCTCACATACCCGTGTACACGTGTGTGCAAGCTTGGGATTGCCTTTGGGGGTGGGGGCAGGGAGTGGCAAGGCTTTGGTGGTGATTCCAAGTGTTGGGTAGAGGGGTGGGCGGTGGGGTGGGCGGGAGGGGGTGCCACCGAGGGTGCGCGCACGTCAGTCTGCCCCTCCCCACTCTTTACCAACGCTCACATACCCGTGTACACGTGTGTGAAAGCGTGGGATTGCCTTTGGGGGTGGGGGCAGGGAGTGGCAAGGCTTTGGTGGTGATTCCAAGTGTTGGGTAGAGGGGTGGGCGGTGGGGTGGGCGGGAGGGGGTGCCACCGAGGGTGCGCGCACGTCGGTGTGCCCCTCCCCACTCCTTACCAACGCTCACATACCCGTGTACACGTGTGTGAAGCGTGGGATTGCCTTTGGGGGTGGGGGCAGGGAGTGGCAAGGCTTTGGTGGTGATTCCAAGTGTTGGGTAGAGGGGTGGGCGGTGGGGTGGGCGGGAGGGGGTGCCACCGAGGGTGCGCGCACGTCGGTGTGCCCCTCCCCACTCTTACCAACGCTCACATACCCGTGTACACGTGTGTGAAAGCGTGGGATTGCCTGTGGGGGTGGGGGCAGGGAGTGGCAAGGCTTTGGTGGTGATTCCAAGTGTTGGGTAGAGGGGTGGGCGGTGGGGTGGGCGGGAGGGGGTGCCACCGAGGGTGCGCGCACGTCGTGTGCCCCTCCCCACTCCTTACCAACGCTCACATACCCGTGTACACGTGTGTGAAAGCGTGGGATTGCCTTTGGGGGTGGGGGCAGGGAGTGGCAAGGCTTTGGTGGTGATTCCAAGTGTTGGGTAGAGGGGTGGGCGGTGGGGTGGGCGGGAGGGGGTGCCACCGAGGGTGCGCGCACGTCGGTGTGCCCCTCCCCACTCCTTACCAACGCTCACATACCCGTGTACACGTGTGTGCAAGCGTGGGATTGCCTTTGGGGGTGGGGGCAGGGAGTGGCAAGGCTTTGGTGGTGATTCCAAGTGTTGGGTAGAGGGGTGGGCGGTGGGGTGGGCGGGAGGGGGTGCCACCGAGGGTGCGCGCACGTCGGTGTGCCCCTCCCCACTCCTTACCAACGCTCACATACCCGTGTACACGTGTGTGAAAGCGTGGGATTGCCTGTGGGGGTGGGGGCAGGGAGTGGCAAGGCTTTGGTGGTGATTCCAAGTGTTGGGTAGAGGGGTGGGCGGTGGGGTGGGCGGGAGGGGGTGCCACCGAGGGTGCGCGCACGTCGGTGTGCCCCTCCCCACTCCTTACCAACGCTCACATACCCGTGTACACGTGTGTGAAGCGTGGGATTGCCTTTGGGGGTGGGGGCAGGGAGTGGCAAGGCTTTGGTGGTGATTCCAAGTGTTGGGTAGAGGGGTGGGCGGTGGGGTGGGCGGGAGGGGGTGCCACCGAGGGTGCGCGCACGTCAGTGTGCCCCTCCCCACTCTTTACCAACGCTCACATACCCGTGTACACGTGTGTGAAAGCGTGGGATTGCCTGTGGGGGTGGGGGCAGGGAGTGGCAAGGCTTTGGTGGTGATTCCAAGTGTTGGGTAGAGGGGTGGGCGGTGGGGTGGGCGGGAGGGGGTGCCACCGAGGGTGCGCGCACGTCGGTGTGCCCCTCCCCACTCCTTACCAACGCTCACATACCCGTGTACACGTGTGTGCAAGCGTGGGATTGCCTTTGGGGGTGGGGGCAGGGAGTGGCAAGGCTTTGGTGGTGATTCCAAGTGTTGGGTAGAGGGGTGGGCGGTGGGGTGGGCGGGAGGGGGTGCCACCGAGGGTGCGCGCACGTCGTGTGCCCCTCCCCACTCCTTACCAACGCTCACATACCCGTGTACACGTGTGTGCAAGCGTGGGATTGCCTTTGGGGGTGGGGGCAGGGAGTGGCAAGGCTTTGGTGGTGATTCCAAGTGTTGGGTAGAGGGGTGGGCGGTGGGGTGGGCGGGAGGGGGTGCCACCGAGGGTGCGCGCACGTCAGTCTGCCCCTCCCCACTCTTACCAACGCTCACATACCCGTGTACACGTGTGTGAAAGCGTGGGATTGCCTTTGGGGGTGGGGGCAGGGAGTGGCAAGGCTTTGGTGGTGATTCCAAGTGTTGGGTAGAGGGGTGGGCGGTGGGGTGGGCGGGAGGGGGTGCCACCGAGGGTGCGCGCACGTCGGTGTGCCCCTCCCCACTCCTTACCAACGCTCACATACCCGTGTACACGTGTGTGAAGCGTGGGATTGCCTTTGGGGGTGGGGGCAGGGAGTGGCAAGGCTTTGGTGGTGATTCCAAGTGTTGGGTAGAGGGGTGGGCGGTGGGGTGGGCGGGAGGGGGTGCCACCGAGGGTGCGCGCACGTCGGTGTGCCCCTCCCCACTCCTTACCAACGCTCACATACCCGTGTACACGTGTGTGCAAGCGTGGGATTGCCTTTGGGGGTGGGGGCAGGGAGTGGCAAGGCTTTGGTGGTGATTCCAAGTGTTGGGTAGAGGGGTGGGCGGTGGGGTGGGCGGGAGGGGGTGCCACCGAGGGTGCGCGCACGTCGGTGTGCCCCTCCCCACTCCTTACCAACGCTCACATACCCGTGTACACGTGTGTGCAAGCGTGGGATTGCCTTTGGGGGTGGGGGCAGGGAGTGGCAAGGCTTTGGTGGTGATTCCAAGTGTTGGGTAGAGGGGTGGGCGGTGGGGTGGGCGGGAGGGGGTGCCACCGAGGGTGCGCGCACGTCGGTGTGCCCCTCCCCACTCCTTACCAACGCTCACATACCCGTGTACACGTGTGTGCAAGCGTGGGATTGCCTTTGGGGGTGGGGGCAGGGAGTGGCAAGGCTTTGGTGGTGATTCCAAGTGTTGGGTAGAGGGGTGGGCGGTGGGGTGGGCGGGAGGGGGTGCCACCGAGGGTGCGCGCACGTCGGTGTGCCCCTCCCCACTCCTTACCAACGCTCACATACCCGTGTACACGTGTGTGCAAGCGTGGGATTGCCTTTGGGGGTGGGGGCAGGGAGTGGCAAGGCTTTGGTGGTGATTCCAAGTGTTGGGTAGAGGGGTGGGCGGTGGGGTGGGCGGGAGGGGGTGCCACCGAGGGTGCGCGCACGTCGGTGTGCCCCTCCCCACTCCTTACCAACGCTCACATACCCGTGTACACGTGTGTGAAAGCGTGGGATTGCCTGTGGGGGTGGGGGCAGGGAGTGGCAAGGCTTTGGTGGTGATTCCAAGTGTTGGGTAGAGGGGTGGGCGGTGGGGTGGGCGGGAGGGGGTGCCACCGAGGGTGCGCGCACGTCGGTGTGCCCCTCCCCACTCCTTACCAACGCTCACATACCCGTGTACACGTGTGTGCAAGCGTGGGATTGCCTTTGGGGGTGGGGGCAGGGAGTGGCAAGGCTTTGGTGGTGATTCCAAGTGTTGGGTAGAGGGGTGGGCGGTGGGGTGGGCGGGAGGGGGTGCCACCGAGGGTGCGCGCACGTCAGTCTGCCCCTCCCCACTCCTTACCAACGCTCACATACCCGTGTACACGTGTGTGAAAGCGTGGGATTGCCTTGGGGGTGGGGGCAGGGAGTGGCAAGGCTTTGGTGGTGATTCCAAGTGTTGGGTAGAGGGGTGGGCGGTGGGGTGGGCGGGAGGGGGTGCCACCGAGGGTGCGCGCACGTCGGTGTGCCCCTCCCCACTCCTTACCAACGCTCACATACCCGTGTACACGTGTGTGAAGCGTGGGATTGCCTTTGGGGGTGGGGGCAGGGAGTGGCAAGGCTTTGGTGGTGATTCCAAGTGTTGGGTAGAGGGGTGGGCGGTGGGGTGGGCGGGAGGGGGTGCCACCGAGGGTGCGCGCACGTCGTGTGCCCCTCCCCACTCCTTACCAACGCTCACATACCCGTGTACACGTGTGTGAAAGCGTGGGATTGCCTTGGGGGTGGGGGCAGGGAGTGGCAAGGCTTTGGTGGTGATTCCAAGTGTTGGGTAGAGGGGTGGGCGGTGGGGTGGGCGGGAGGGGGTGCCACCGAGGGTGCGCGCACGTCAGTCTGCCCCTCCCCACTCCTTACCAACGCTCACATACCCGTGTACACGTGTGTGAAAGCGTGGGATTGCCTGTGGGGGTGGGGGCAGGGAGTGGCAAGGCTTTGGTGGTGATTCCAAGTGTTGGGTAGAGGGGTGGGCGGTGGGGTGGGCGGGAGGGGGTGCCACCGAGGGTGCGCGCACGTCGGTGTGCCCCTCCCCACTCCTTACCAACGCTCACATACCCGTGTACACGTGTGTGCAAGCGTGGGATTGCCTTTGGGGGTGGGGGCAGGGAGTGGCAAGGCTTTGGTGGTGATTCCAAGTGTTGGGTAGAGGGGTGGGCGGTGGGGTGGGCGGGAGGGGGTGCCACCGAGGGTGCGCGCACGTCGTGTGCCCCTCCCCACTCCTTACCAACGCTCACATACCCGTGTACACGTGTGTGAAAGCGTGGGATTGCCTTTGGGGGTGGGGGCAGGGAGTGGCAAGGCTTTGGTGGTGATTCCAAGTGTTGGGTAGAGGGGTGGGCGGTGGGGTGGGCGGGAGGGGGTGCCACCGAGGGTGCGCGCACGTCAGTCTGCCCCTCCCCACTCCTTACCAACGCTCACATACCCGTGTACACGTGTGTGAAAGCGTGGGATTGCCTTTGGGGGTGGGGGCAGGGAGTGGCAAGGCTTTGGTGGTGATTCCAAGTGTTGGGTAGAGGGGTGGGCGGTGGGGTGGGCGGGAGGGGGTGCCACAGAGGGTGCGCGCACGTCAGTCTGCCCCTCCCCACTCTTACCAACGCTCACATACCCGTGTACACGTGTGTGAAAGCGTGGGATTGCCTGTGGGGGTGGGGGCAGGGAGTGGCAAGGCTTTGGTGGTGATTCCAAGTGTTGGGTAGAGGGGTGGGCGGTGGGGTGGGCGGGAGGGGGTGCCACCGAGGGTGCGCGCACGTCGGTGTGCCCCTCCCCACTCCTTACCAACGCTCACATACCCGTGTACACGTGTGTGAAAGCGTGGGATTGCCTTTGGGGGTGGGGGCAGGGAGTGGCAAGGCTTTGGTGGTGATTCCAAGTGTTGGGTAGAGGGGTGGGCGGTGGGGTGGGCGGGAGGGGGTGCCACCGAGGGTGCGCGCACGTCAGTCTGCCCCTCCCCACTCCTTACCAACGCTCACATACCCGTGTACACGTGTGTGAAAGCGTGGGATTGCCTGTGGGGGTGGGGGCAGGGAGTGGCAAGGCTTTGGTGGTGATTCCAAGTGTTGGGTAGAGGGGTGGGCGGTGGGGTGGGCGGGAGGGGGTGCCACCGAGGGTGCGCGCACGTCAGTCTGCCCCTCCCCACTCTTTACCAACGCTCACATACCCGTGTACACGTGTGTGAAAGCGTGGGATTGCCTGTGGGGGTGGGGGCAGGGAGTGGCAAGGCTTTGGTGGTGATTCCAAGTGTTGGGTAGAGGGGTGGGCGGTGGGGTGGGCGGGAGGGGGTGCCACCGAGGGTGCGCGCACGTCAGTCTGCCCCTCCCCACTCCTTACCAACGCTCACATACCCGTGTACACGTGTGTGAAAGCGTGGGATTGCCTTTGGGGGTGGGGGCAGGGAGTGGCAAGGCTTTGGTGGTGATTCCAAGTGTTGGGTAGAGGGGTGGGCGGTGGGGTGGGCGGGAGGGGGTGCCACCGAGGGTGCGCGCACGTCGGTGTGCCCCTCCCCACTCCTTACCAACGCTCACATACCCGTGTACACGTGTGTGAAAGCGTGGGATTGCCTTTGGGGGTGGGGGCAGGGAGTGGCAAGGCTTTGGTGGTGATTCCAAGTGTTGGGTAGAGGGGTGGGCGGTGGGGTGGGCGGGAGGGGGTGCCACCGAGGGTGCGCGCACGTCGTGTGCCCCTCCCCACTCCTTACCAACGCTCACATACCCGTGTACACGTGTGTGAAAGCGTGGGATTGCCTTTGGGGGTGGGGGCAGGGAGTGGCAAGGCTTTGGTGGTGATTCCAAGTGTTGGGTAGAGGGGTGGGCGGTGGGGTGGGCGGGAGGGGGTGCCACCGAGGGTGCGCGCACGTCAGTCTGCCCCTCCCCACTCCTTACCAACGCTCACATACCCGTGTACACGTGTGTGAAAGCGTGGGATTGCCTGTGGGGGTGGGGGCAGGGAGTGGCAAGGCTTTGGTGGTGATTCCAAGTGTTGGGTAGAGGGGTGGGCGGTGGGGTGGGCGGGAGGGGGTGCCACCGAGGGTGCGCGCACGTCAGTCTGCCCCTCCCCACTCCTTACCAACGCTCACATACCCGTGTACACGTGTGTGAAAGCGTGGGATTGCCTGTGGGGGTGGGGGCAGGGAGTGGCAAGGCTTTGGTGGTGATTCCAAGTGTTGGGTAGAGGGGTGGGCGGTGGGGTGGGCGGGAGGGGGTGCCACCGAGGGTGCGCGCACGTCAGTCTGCCCCTCCCCACTCCTTACCAACGCTCACATACCCGTGTACACGTGTGTGAAAGCGTGGGATTGCCTTGGGGGTGGGGGCAGGGAGTGGCAAGGCTTTGGTGGTGATTCCAAGTGTTGGGTAGAGGGGTGGGCGGTGGGGTGGGCGGGAGGGGGTGCCACCGAGGGTGCGCGCACGTCGGTGTGCCCCTCCCCACTCCTTACCAACGCTCACATACCCGTGTACACGTGTGTGAAAGCGTGGGATTGCCTTTGGGGGTGGGGGCAGGGAGTGGCAAGGCTTTGGTGGTGATTCCAAGTGTTGGGTAGAGGGGTGGGCGGTGGGGTGGGCGGGAGGGGGTGCCACCGAGGGTGCGCGCACGTCAGTGTGCCCCTCCCCACTCCTTACCAACGCTCACATACCCGTGTACACGTGTGTGAAGCGTGGGATTGCCTTTGGGGGTGGGGGCAGGGAGTGGCAAGGCTTTGGTGGTGATTCCAAGTGTTGGGTAGAGGGGTGGGCGGTGGGGTGGGCGGGAGGGGGTGCCACCGAGGGTGCGCGCACGTCAGTCTGCCCCTCCCCACTCCTTACCAACGCTCACATACCCGTGTACACGTGTGTGAAAGCGTGGGATTGCCTTTGGGGGTGGGGGCAGGGAGTGGCAAGGCTTTGGTGGTGATTCCAAGTGTTGGGTAGAGGGGTGGGCGGTGGGGTGGGCGGGAGGGGGTGCCACCGAGGGTGCGCGCACGTCAGTCTGCCCCTCCCCACTCCTTACCAACGCTCACATACCCGTGTACACGTGTGTGAAAGCGTGGGATTGCCTTGGGGGTGGGGGCAGGGAGTGGCAAGGCTTTGGTGGTGATTCCAAGTGTTGGGTAGAGGGGTGGGCGGTGGGGTGGGCGGGAGGGGGTGCCACCGAGGGTGCGCGCACGTCGGTGTGCCCCTCCCCACTCCTTACCAACGCTCACATACCCGTGTACACGTGTGTGAAAGCGTGGGATTGCCTTTGGGGGTGGGGGCAGGGAGTGGCAAGGCTTTGGTGGTGATTCCAAGTGTTGGGTAGAGGGGTGGGCGGTGGGGTGGGCGGGAGGGGGTGCCACCGAGGGTGCGCGCACGTCGGTGTGCCCCTCCCCACTCCTTACCAACGCTCACATACCCGTGTACACGTGTGTGCAAGCGTGGGATTGCCTTTGGGGGTGGGGGCAGGGAGTGGCAAGGCTTTGGTGGTGATTCCAAGTGTTGGGTAGAGGGGTGGGCGGTGGGGTGGGCGGGAGGGGGTGCCACCGAGGGTGCGCGCACGTCGGTGTGCCCCTCCCCACTCCTTACCAACGCTCACATACCCGTGTACACGTGTGTGCAAGCGTGGGATTGCCTTTGGGGGTGGGGGCAGGGAGTGGCAAGGCTTTGGTGGTGATTCCAAGTGTTGGGTAGAGGGGTGGGCGGTGGGGTGGGCGGGAGGGGGTGCCACCGAGGGTGCGCGCACGTCGGTGTGCCCCTCCCCACTCCTTACCAACGCTCACATACCCGTGTACACGTGTGTGAAAGCGTGGGATTGCCTTTGGGGGTGGGGGCAGGGAGTGGCAAGGCTTTGGTGGTGATTCCAAGTGTTGGGTAGAGGGGTGGGCGGTGGGGTGGGCGGGAGGGGGTGCCACCGAGGGTGCGCGCACGTCGGTGTGCCCCTCCCCACTCTTACCAACGCTCACATACCCGTGTACACGTGTGTGAAAGCGTGGGATTGCCTTTGGGGGTGGGGGCAGGGAGTGGCAAGGCTTTGGTGGTGATTCCAAGTGTTGGGTAGAGGGGTGGGCGGTGGGGTGGGCGGGAGGGGGTGCCACCGAGGGTGCGCGCACGTCGGTGTGCCCCTCCCCACTCCTTACCAACGCTCACATACCCGTGTACACGTGTGTGAAGCGTGGGATTGCCTTTGGGGGTGGGGGCAGGGAGTGGCAAGGCTTTGGTGGTGATTCCAAGTGTTGGGTAGAGGGGTGGGCGGTGGGGTGGGCGGGAGGGGGTGCCACCGAGGGTGCGCGCACGTCGGTGTGCCCCTCCCCACTCCTTACCAACGCTCACATACCCGTGTACACGTGTGTGCAAGCGTGGGATTGCCTTTGGGGGTGGGGGCAGGGAGTGGCAAGGCTTTGGTGGTGATTCCAAGTGTTGGGTAGAGGGGTGGGCGGTGGGGTGGGCGGGAGGGGGTGCCACCGAGGGTGCGCGCACGTCGGTGTGCCCCTCCCCACTCCTTACCAACGCTCACATACCCGTGTACACGTGTGTGCAAGCGTGGGATTGCCTGTGGGGGTGGGGGCAGGGAGTGGCAAGGCTTTGGTGGTGATTCCAAGTGTTGGGTAGAGGGGTGGGCGGTGGGGTGGGCGGGAGGGGGTGCCACCGAGGGTGCGCGCACGTCGGTCTGCCCCTCCCCACTCCTTACCAACGCTCACATACCCGTGTACACGTGTGTGAAAGCGTGGGATTGCCTTGGGGGTGGGGGCAGGGAGTGGCAAGGCTTTGGTGGTGATTCCAAGTGTTGGGTAGAGGGGTGGGCGGTGGGGTGGGCGGGAGGGGGTGCCACCGAGGGTGCGCGCACGTCGGTGTGCCCCTCCCCACTCCTTACCAACGCTCACATACCCGTGTACACGTGTGTGAAAGCGTGGGATTGCCTTTGGGGGTGGGGGCAGGGAGTGGCAAGGCTTTGGTGGTGATTCCAAGTGTTGGGTAGAGGGGTGGGCGGTGGGGTGGGCGGGAGGGGGTGCCACCGAGGGTGCGCGCACGTCGGTGTGCCCCTCCCCACTCCTTACCAACGCTCACATACCCGTGTACACGTGTGTGAAAGCGTGGGATTGCCTTGGGGGTGGGGGCAGGGAGTGGCAAGGCTTTGGTGGTGATTCCAAGTGTTGGGTAGAGGGGTGGGCGGTGGGGTGGGCGGGAGGGGGTGCCACCGAGGGTGCGCGCACGTCAGTCTGCCCCTCCCCACTCCTTACCAACGCTCACATACCCGTGTACACGTGTGTGAAAGCGTGGGATTGCCTTGGGGGTGGGGGCAGGGAGTGGCAAGGCTTTGGTGGTGATTCCAAGTGTTGGGTAGAGGGGTGGGCGGTGGGGTGGGCGGGAGGGGGTGCCACCGAGGGTGCGCGCACGTCGGTGTGCCCCTCCCCACTCCTTACCAACGCTCACATACCCGTGTACACGTGTGTGAAAGCGTGGGATTGCCTGTGGGGGTGGGGGCAGGGAGTGGCAAGGCTTTGGTGGTGATTCCAAGTGTTGGGTAGAGGGGTGGGCGGTGGGGTGGGCGGGAGGGGGTGCCACCGAGGGTGCGCGCACGTCGGTGTGCCCCTCCCCACTCCTTACCAACGCTCACATACCCGTGTACACGTGTGTGAAAGCGTGGGATTGCCTTTGGGGGTGGGGGCAGGGAGTGGCAAGGCTTTGGTGGTGATTCCAAGTGTTGGGTAGAGGGGTGGGCGGTGGGGTGGGCGGGAGGGGGTGCCACCGAGGGTGCGCGCACGTCGGTCTGCCCCTCCCCACTCCTTACCAACGCTCACATACCCGTGTACACGTGTGTGAAAGCGTGGGATTGCCTGTGGGGGTGGGGGCAGGGAGTGGCAAGGCTTTGGTGGTGATTCCAAGTGTTGGGTAGAGGGGTGGGCGGTGGGGTGGGCGGGAGGGGGTGCCACCGAGGGTGCGCGCACGTCGGTGTGCCCCTCCCCACTCCTTACCAACGCTCACATACCCGTGTACACGTGTGTGCAAGCGTGGGATTGCCTTTGGGGGTGGGGGCAGGGAGTGGCAAGGCTTTGGTGGTGATTCCAAGTGTTGGGTAGAGGGGTGGGCGGTGGGGTGGGCGGGAGGGGGTGCCACCGAGGGTGCGCGCACGTCGGTGTGCCCCTCCCCACTCCTTACCAACGCTCACATACCCGTGTACACGTGTGTGAAAGCGTGGGATTGCCTTTGGGGGTGGGGGCAGGGAGTGGCAAGGCTTTGGTGGTGATTCCAAGTGTTGGGTAGAGGGGTGGGCGGTGGGGTGGGCGGGAGGGGGTGCCACCGAGGGTGCGCGCACGTCAGTCTGCCCCTCCCCACTCCTTACCAACGCTCACATACCCGTGTACACGTGTGTGAAAGCGTGGGATTGCCTTTGGGGGTGGGGGCAGGGAGTGGCAAGGCTTTGGTGGTGATTCCAAGTGTTGGGTAGAGGGGTGGGCGGTGGGGTGGGCGGGAGGGGGTGCCACCGAGGGTGCGCGCACGTCAGTGTGCCCCTCCCCACTCCTTACCAACGCTCACATACCCGTGTACACGTGTGTGAAGCGTGGGATTGCCTTGGGGGTGGGGGCAGGGAGTGGCAAGGCTTTGGTGGTGATTCCAAGTGTTGGGTAGAGGGGTGGGCGGTGGGGTGGGCGGGAGGGGGTGCCACCGAGGGTGCGCGCACGTCGGTGTGCCCCTCCCCACTCCTTACCAACGCTCACATACCCGTGTACACGTGTGTGAAAGCGTGGGATTGCCTTTGGGGGTGGGGGCAGGGAGTGGCAAGGCTTTGGTGGTGATTCCAAGTGTTGGGTAGAGGGGTGGGCGGTGGGGTGGGCGGGAGGGGGTGCCACCGAGGGTGCGCGCACGTCGGTGTGCCCCTCCCCACTCCTTACCAACGCTCACATACCCGTGTACACGTGTGTGCAAGCGTGGGATTGCCTTTGGGGGTGGGGGCAGGGAGTGGCAAGGCTTTGGTGGTGATTCCAAGTGTTGGGTAGAGGGGTGGGCGGTGGGGTGGGCGGGAGGGGGTGCCACCGAGGGTGCGCGCACGTCGGTGTGCCCCTCCCCACTCCTTACCAACGCTCACATACCCGTGTACACGTGTGTGAAGCGTGGGATTGCCTTTGGGGGTGGGGGCAGGGAGTGGCAAGGCTTTGGTGGTGATTCCAAGTGTTGGGTAGAGGGGTGGGCGGTGGGGTGGGCGGGAGGGGGTGCCACCGAGGGTGCGCGCACGTCAGTCTGCCCCTCCCCACTCCTTACCAACGCTCACATACCCGTGTACACGTGTGTGAAAGCGTGGGATTGCCTTTGGGGGTGGGGGCAGGGAGTGGCAAGGCTTTGGTGGTGATTCCAAGTGTTGGGTAGAGGGGTGGGCGGTGGGGTGGGCGGGAGGGGGTGCCACCGAGGGTGCGCGCACGTCGGTGTGCCCCTCCCCACTCCTTACCAACGCTCACATACCCGTGTACACGTGTGTGAAGCGTGGGATTGCCTTTGGGGGTGGGGGCAGGGAGTGGCAAGGCTTTGGTGGTGATTCCAAGTGTTGGGTAGAGGGGTGGGCGGTGGGGTGGGCGGGAGGGGGTGCCACCGAGGGTGCGCGCACGTCAGTCTGCCCCTCCCCACTCCTTACCAACGCTCACATACCCGTGTACACGTGTGTGCAAGCGTGGGATTGCCTTGGGGGTGGGGGCAGGGAGTGGCAAGGCTTTGGTGGTGATTCCAAGTGTTGGGTAGAGGGGTGGGCGGTGGGGTGGGCGGGAGGGGGTGCCACCGAGGGTGCGCGCACGTCAGTCTGCCCCTCCCCACTCTTACCAACGCTCACATACCCGTGTACACGTGTGTGAAAGCGTGGGATTGCCTGTGGGGGTGGGGGCAGGGAGTGGCAAGGCTTTGGTGGTGATTCCAAGTGTTGGGTAGAGGGGTGGGCGGTGGGGTGGGCGGGAGGGGGTGCCACCGAGGGTGCGCGCACGTCAGTCTGCCCCTTCCCACTCCTTACCAACGCTCACATACCCGTGTACACGTGTGTGAAAGCGTGGGATTGCCTGTGGGGGTGGGGGCAGGGAGTGGCAAGGCTTTGGTGGTGATTCCAAGTGTTGGGTAGAGGGGTGGGCGGTGGGGTGGGCGGGAGGGGGTGCCACCGAGGGTGCGCGCACGTCAGTGTGCCCCTCCCCACTCCTTACCAACGCTCACATACCCGTGTACACGTGTGTGAAAGCGTGGGATTGCCTGTGGGGGTGGGGGCAGGGAGTGGCAAGGCTTTGGTGGTGATTCCAAGTGTTGGGTAGAGGGGTGGGCGGTGGGGTGGGCGGGAGGGGGTGCCACCGAGGGTGCGCGCACGTCGGTGTGCCCCTCCCCACTCCTTACCAACGCTCACATACCCGTGTACACGTGTGTGAAAGCGTGGGATTGCCTTGGGGGTGGGGGCAGGGAGTGGCAAGGCTTTGGTGGTGATTCCAAGTGTTGGGTAGAGGGGTGGGCGGTGGGGTGGGCGGGAGGGGGTGCCACCGAGGGTGCGCGCACGTCGGTGTGCCCCTCCCCACTCCTTACCAACGCTCACATACCCGTGTACACGTGTGTGCAAGCGTGGGATTGCCTGTGGGGGTGGGGGCAGGGAGTGGCAAGGCTTTGGTGGTGATTCCAAGTGTTGGGTAGAGGGGTGGGCGGTGGGGTGGGCGGGAGGGGGTGCCACCGAGGGTGCGCGCACGTCAGTCTGCCCCTCCCCACTCTTTACCAACGCTCACATACCCGTGTACACGTGTGTGAAAGCGTGGGATTGCCTGTGGGGGTGGGGGCAGGGAGTGGCAAGGCTTTGGTGGTGATTCCAAGTGTTGGGTAGAGGGGTGGGCGGTGGGGTGGGCGGGAGGGGGTGCCACCGAGGGTGCGCGCACGTCAGTCTGCCCCTCCCCACTCCTTACCAACGCTCACATACCCGTGTACACGTGTGTGAAGCGTGGGATTGCCTTGGGGGTGGGGGCAGGGAGTGGCAAGGCTTTGGTGGTGATTCCAAGTGTTGGGTAGAGGGGTGGGCGGTGGGGTGGGCGGGAGGGGGTGCCACCGAGGGTGCGCGCACGTCGGTGTGCCCCTCCCCACTCCTTACCAACGCTCACATACCCGTGTACACGTGTGTGAAAGCGTGGGATTGCCTTTGGGGGTGGGGGCAGGGAGTGGCAAGGCTTTGGTGGTGATTCCAAGTGTTGGGTAGAGGGGTGGGCGGTGGGGTGGGCGGGAGGGGGTGCCACCGAGGGTGCGCGCACGTCGGTGTGCCCCTCCCCACTCCTTACCAACGCTCACATACCCGTGTACACGTGTGTGCAAGCGTGGGATTGCCTTTGCGGGTGGGGGCAGGGAGTGGCAAGGCTTTGGTGGTGATTCCAAGTGTTGGGTAGAGGGGTGGGCGGTGGGGTGGGCGGGAGGGGGTGCCACCGAGGGTGCGCGCACGTCGGTGTGCCCCTCCCCACTCCTTACCAACGCTCACATACCCGTGTACACGTGTGTGAAAGCGTGGGATTGCCTTTGGGGGTGGGGGCAGGGAGTGGCAAGGCTTTGGTGGTGATTCCAAGTGTTGGGTAGAGGGGTGGGCGGTGGGGTGGGCGGGAGGGGGTGCCACCGAGGGTGCGCGCACGTCGGTGTGCCCCTCCCCACTCCTTACCAACGCTCACATACCCGTGTACACGTGTGTGAAAGCGTGGGATTGCCTTGGGGGTGGGGCAGGGAGTGGCAAGGCTTTGGTGGTGATTCCAAGTGTTGGGTAGAGGGGTGGGCGGTGGGGTGGGCGGGAGGGGGTGCCACCGAGGGTGCGCGCACGTCGGTGTGCCCCTCCCCACTCCTTACCAACGCTCACATACCCGTGTACACGTGTGTGAAAGCGTGGGATTGCCTTGGGGGTGGGGGCAGGGAGTGGCAAGGCTTTGGTGGTGATTCCAAGTGTTGGGTAGAGGGGTGGGCGGTGGGGTGGGCGGGAGGGGGTGCCACCGAGGGTGCGCGCACGTCGGTGTGCCCCTCCCCACTCCTTACCAACGCTCACATACCCGTGTACACGTGTGTGCAAGCGTGGGATTGCCTTTGGGGGTGGGGCAGGGAGTGGCAAGGCTTTGGTGGTGATTCCAAGTGTTGGGTAGAGGGGTGGGCGGTGGGGTGGGCGGGAGGGGGTGCCACCGAGGGTGCGCGCACGTCGGTGTGCCCCTCCCCACTCCTTACCAACGCTCACATACCCGTGTACACGTGTGTGCAAGCTGGGATTGCCTTGGGGGTGGGGGCAGGGAGTGGCAAGGCTTTGGTGGTGATTCCAAGTGTTGGGTAGAGGGGTGGGCGGTGGGGTGGGCGGGAGGGGGTGCCACCGAGGGTGCGCGCACGTCAGTCTGCCCCTCCCCACTCTTTACCAACGCTCACATACCCGTGTACACGTGTGTGAAGCGTGGGATTGCCTTGGGGGTGGGGGCAGGGAGTGGCAAGGCTTTGGTGGTGATTCCAAGTGTTGGGTAGAGGGGTGGGCGGTGGGGTGGGCGGGAGGGGGTGCCACCGAGGGTGCGCGCACGTCGGTGTGCCCCTCCCCACTCCTTACCAACGCTCACATACCCGTGTACACGTGTGTGAAGCGTGGGATTGCCTTGGGGGTGGGGGCAGGGAGTGGCAAGGCTTTGGTGGTGATTCCAAGTGTTGGGTAGAGGGGTGGGCGGTGGGGTGGGCGGGAGGGGGTGCCACCGAGGGTGCGCGCACGTCGGTGTGCCCCTCCCCACTCCTTACCAACGCTCACATACCCGTGTACACGTGTGTGAAAGCGTGGGATTGCCTTGGGGGTGGGGGCAGGGAGTGGCAAGGCTTTGGTGGTGATTCCAAGTGTTGGGTAGAGGGGTGGGCGGTGGGGTGGGCGGGAGGGGGTGCCACCGAGGGTGCGCGCACGTCGTGTGCCCCTCCCCACTCCTTACCAACGCTCACATACCCGTGTACACGTGTGTGCAAGCGTGGGATTGCCTTTGGGGGTGGGGGCAGGGAGTGGCAAGGCTTTGGTGGTGATTCCAAGTGTTGGGTAGAGGGTGGGCGGTGGGGTGGGCGGGAGGGGGTGCCACCGAGGGTGCGCGCACGTCGTGTGCCCCTCCCCACTCCTTACCAACGCTCACATACCCGTGTACACGTGTGTGAAAGCGTGGGATTGCCTTTGGGGTGGGGGCAGGGAGTGGCAAGGCTTTGGTGGTGATTCCAAGTGTTGGGTAGAGGGGTGGGCGGTGGGGTGGGCGGGAGGGGGTGCCACCGAGGGTGCGCGCACGTCAGTCTGCCCCTCCCCACTCCTTACCAACGCTCACATACCCGTGTACACGTGTGTGAAAGCGTGGGATTGCCTTGGGGGTGGGGGCAGGGAGTGGCAAGGCTTTGGTGGTGATTCCAAGTGTTGGGTAGAGGGGTGGGCGGTGGGGTGGGCGGGAGGGGGTGCCACCGAGGGTGCGCGCACGTCGGTGTGCCCCTCCCCACTCCTTACCAACGCTCACATACCCGTGTACACGTGTGTGAAAGCGTGGGATTGCCTTTGGGGGTGGGGGCAGGGAGTGGCAAGGCTTTGGTGGTGATTCCAAGTGTTGGGTAGAGGGGTGGGCGGTGGGGTGGGCGGGAGGGGGTGCCACCGAGGGTGCGCGCACGTCGGTGTGCCCCTCCCCACTCCTTACCAACGCTCACATACCCGTGTACACGTGTGTGCAAGCGTGGGATTGCCTTGGGGGTGGGGCAGGGAGTGGCAAGGCTTTGGTGGTGATTCCAAGTGTTGGGTAGAGGGGTGGGCGGTGGGGTGGGCGGGAGGGGGTGCCACCGAGGGTGCGCGCACGTCGGTGTGCCCCTCCCCACTCCTTACCAACGCTCACATACCCGTGTACACGTGTGTGCAAGCGTGGGATTGCCTTTGGGGGTGGGGGCAGGGAGTGGCAAGGCTTTGGTGGTGATTCCAAGTGTTGGGTAGAGGGGTGGGCGGTGGGGTGGGCGGGAGGGGGTGCCACCGAGGGTGCGCGCACGTCAGTCTGCCCCTCCCCACTCTATACCAACGCTCACATACCCGTGTACACGTGTGTGCAAGCGTGGGATAGCCTTTGGGGGTGGGGGCAGGGAGTGGCAAGGCTTTGGTGGTGATTCCAAGTGTTGGGTAGAGGGGTGGGCGGTGGGTGGGCGGGAGGGGGTGCCACCGAGGGTGCGCGCACGTCGGTCTGCCCCTCCCCACTCCTTACCAACGCTCACATACCCGTGTACACGTGTGTGAAAGCGTGGGATTGCCTGTGGGGGTGGGGGCAGGGAGTGGCAAGGCTTTGGTGGTGATTCCAAGTGTTGGGTAGAGGGGTGGGCGGTGGGGTGGGCGGGAGGGGGTGCCACCGAGGGTGCGCGCACGTCGGTGTGCCCCTCCCCACTCCTTACCAACGCTCACATACCCGTGTACACGTGTGTGAAAGCGTGGGATTGCCTTTGGGGGTGGGGGCAGGGAGTGGCAAGGCTTTGGTGGTGATTCCAAGTGTTGGGTAGAGGGGTGGGCGGTGGGGTGGGCGGGAGGGGGTGCCACCGAGGGTGCGCGCACGTCGGTGTGCCCCTCCCCACTCCTTACCAACGCTCACATACCCGTGTACACGTGTGTGCAAGCGTGGGATTGCCTTTGGGGGTGGGGGCAGGGAGTGGCAAGGCTTTGGTGGTGATTCCAAGTGTTGGGTAGAGGGGTGGGCGGTGGGGTGGGCGGGAGGGGGTGCCACCGAGGGTGCGCGCACGTCGGTGTGCCCCTCCCCACTCCTTACCAACGCTCACATACCCGTGTACACGTGTGTGCAAGCGTGGGATTGCCTGTGGGGGTGGGGGCAGGGAGTGGCAAGGCTTTGGTGGTGATTCCAAGTGTTGGGTAGAGGGGTGGGCGGTGGGGTGGGCGGGAGGGGGTGCCACCGAGGGTGCGCGCACGTCGGTGTGCCCCTCCCCACTCCTTACCAACGCTCACATACCCGTGTACACGTGTGTGAAAGCGTGGGATTGCCTTTGGGGGTGGGGCAGGGAGTGGCAAGGCTTTGGTGGTGATTCCAAGTGTTGGGTAGAGGGGTGGGCGGTGGGTGGGCGGGAGGGGGTGCCACGAGGGTGCGCGCACGTCAGTTGCCCCTCCCCACTCCTTACCAACGCTCACATACCCGTGTACACGTGTGTGAAAGCGTGGGATTGCCTTGGGGGTGGGGGCAGGGAGTGGCAAGGCTTGGTGGTGATTCCAAGTGTTGGGTAGAGGGGTGGGCGGTGGGGTGGGCGGGAGGGGGTGCCACCGAGGGTGCGCGCACGTCGGTGTGCCCCTCCCCACTCCTTACCAACGCTCACATACCCGTGTACACGTGTGTGCAAGCGTGGGATTGCCTTTGGGGGTGGGGGCAGGGAGTGGCAAGGCTTTGGTGGTGATTCCAAGTGTTGGGTAGAGGGGTGGGCGGTGGGGTGGGCGGGAGGGGGTGCCACCGAGGGTGCGCGCACGTCGGTGTGCCCCTCCCCACTCCTTACCAACGCTCACATACCCGTGTACACGTGTGTGAAAGCGTGGGATTGCCTTTGGGGGTGGGGGCAGGGAGTGGCAAGGCTTTGGTGGTGATTCCAAGTGTTGGGTAGAGGGGTGGGCGGTGGGGTGGGCGGGAGGGGGTGCCACCGAGGGTGCGCGCACGTCGGTGTGCCCCTCCCCACTCCTTACCAACGCTCACATACCCGTGTACACGTGTGTGCAAGCGTGGGATTGCCTTGGGGGTGGGGGCAGGGAGTGGCAAGGCTTTGGTGGTGATTCCAAGTGTTGGGTAGAGGGGTGGGCGGTGGGTGGGCGGGAGGGGGTGCCACCGAGGGTGCGCGCACGTCAGTCTGCCCCTCCCCACTCCTTACCAACGCTCACATACCCGTGTACACGTGTGTGAAAGCGTGGGATTGCCTGTGGGGGTGGGGGCAGGGAGTGGCAAGGCTTCGTGGTGATTCCAAGTGTTGGGTAGAGGGGTGGGCGGTGGGGTGGGCGGGAGGGGGTGCCACCGAGGGTGCGCGCACGTCGGTCTGCCCCTCCCCACTCCTTACCAACGCTCACATACCCGTGTACACGTGTGTGCAAGCTGGGATTGCCTTTGGGGGTGGGGGCAGGGAGTGGCAAGGCTTTGGTGGTGATTCCAAGTGTTGGGTAGAGGGGTGGGCGGTGGGGTGGGCGGGAGGGGGTGCCACCGAGGGTGCGCGCACGTCGGTGTGCCCCTCCCCACTCCTTACCAACGCTCACATACCCGTGTACACGTGTGTGAAGCGTGGGATTGCCTTGGGGGTGGGGGCAGGGAGTGGCAAGGCTTTGGTGGTGATTCCAAGTGTTGGGTAGAGGGGTGGGCGGTGGGGTGGGCGGGAGGGGTGCCACCGAGGGTGCGCGCACGTCAGTTGCCCCTCCCCACTCCTTACCAACGCTCACATACCCGTGTACACGTGTGTGAAAGCGTGGGATTGCCTTTGGGGGTGGGGGCAGGGAGTGGCAAGGCTTTGGTGGTGATTCCAAGTGTTGGGTAGAGGGGTGGGCGGTGGGGTGGGCGGGAGGGGGTGCCACCGAGGGTGCGCGCACGTCGGTGTGCCCCTCCCCACTCCTTACCAACGCTCACATACCCGTGTACACGTGTGTGCAAGCTTGGGATTGCCTTTGGGGTGGGGGCAGGGAGTGGCAAGGCTTTGGTGGTGATTCCAAGTGTTGGGTAGAGGGGTGGGCGGTGGGGTGGGCGGGAGGGGGTGCCACCGAGGGTGCGCGCACGTCGGTGTGCCCCTCCCCACTCCTTACCAACGCTCACATACCCGTGTACACGTGTGTGAAAGCGTGGGATTGCCTTGGGGGTGGGGGCAGGGAGTGGCAAGGCTTTGGTGGTGATTCCAAGTGTTGGGTAGAGGGGTGGGCGGTGGGGTGGGCGGGAGGGGTGCCACCGAGGGTGCGCGCACGTCGGTCTGCCCCTCCCCACTCCTTACCAACGCTCACATACCCGTGTACACGTGTGTGCAAGCTTGGGATTGCCTTTGGGGTGGGGCAGGGAGTGGCAAGGCTTTGGTGGTGATTCCAAGTGTTGGGTAGAGGGGTGGGCGGTGGGTGGGCGGGAGGGGTGCCACCGAGGGTGCGCGCACGTCGGTGTGCCCCTCCCCACTCCTTACCAACGCTCACATACCCGTGTACACGTGTGTGAAAGCGTGGGATTGCCTTGGGGGTGGGGGCAGGGAGTGGCAAGGCTTTGGTGGTGATTCCAAGTGTTGGGTAGAGGGGTGGGCGGTGGGGTGGGCGGGAGGGGGTGCCACCGAGGGTGCGCGCACGTCGGTTGCCCCTCCCCACTCCTTACCAACGCTCACATACCCGTGTACACGTGTGTGAAAGCGTGGGATTGCCTTTGGGGGTGGGGCAGGGAGTGGCAAGGCTTTGGTGGTGATTCCAAGTGTTGGGTAGAGGGGTGGGCGGTGGGGTGGGCGGGAGGGGGTGCCACCGAGGGTGCGCGCACGTCGGTGTGCCCCTCCCCACTCCTTACCAACGCTCACATACCCGTGTACACGTGTGTGCAAGCGTGGGATTGCCTTTGGGGGTGGGGGCAGGGAGTGGCAAGGCTTTGGTGGTGATTCCAAGTGTTGGGTAGAGGGGTGGGCGGTGGGGTGGGCGGGAGGGGGTGCCACGAGGGTGCGCGCACGTCAGTCTGCCCCTCCCCACTCCTTACCAACGCTCACATACCCGTGTACACGTGTGTGCAAGCGTGGGATTGCCTTTGGGGGTGGGGGCAGGGAGTGGCAAGGCTTTGGTGGTGATTCCAAGTGTTGGGTAGAGGGGTGGGCGGTGGGGTGGGCGGGAGGGGGTGCCCCGAGGGTGCGCGCACGTCAGTCTGCCCCTCCCCACTCCTTACCAACGCTCACATACCCGTGTACACGTGTGTGAAAGCGTGGGATTGCCTTGGGGGTGGGGGCAGGGAGTGGCAAGGCTTTGGTGGTGATTCCAAGTGTTGGGTAGAGGGTGGGCGGTGGGGTGGGCGGGAGGGGGTGCCACCGAGGGTGCGCGCACGTCGGTCTGCCCCTCCCCACTCCTTACCAACGCTCACATACCCGTGTACACGTGTGTGAAAGCGTTGGGATTGCCTTGGGGTGGGGGCAGGGAGTGGCAAGGCTTTGGTGGTGATTCCAAGTGTTGGGTAGAGGGGTGGGCGGTGGGGTGGCGGGAGGGGGTGCCCCGAGGGTGCGCGCACGTCGGTGTGCCCCTCCCCACTCCTTACCAACGCTCACATACCCGTGTACACGTGTGTGAAAGCGTGGGATTGCCTGTGGGGGTGGGGCAGGGAGTGGCAAGGCTTTGGTGGTGATTCCAAGTGTTGGGTAGAGGGGTGGGCGGTGGGGTGGGCGGGAGGGGGTGCCACCGAGGGTGCGCGCACGTCGGTGTGCCCCTCCCCACTCCTTACCAACGCTCACATACCCGTGTACACGTGTGTGAAAGCGTGGGATTGCCTTGGGGGTGGGGCAGGGAGTGGCAAGGCTTTGGTGGTGATTCCAAGTGTTGGGTAGAGGGTGGGCGGTGGGGTGGGCGGGAGGGGGTGCCACCGAGGGTGCGCGCACGTCGTTGCCCCTCCCCACTCCTTACCAACGCTCACATACCCGTGTACACGTGTGTGAAAGCGTGGGATTGCCTTTGGGGTGGGGCAGGGAGTGGCAAGGCTTTGGTGGTGATTCCAAGTTGTTGGGTAGAGGGGTGGGCCGGTGGGGTGGGCGGGAGGGGGTGCCACCGAGGGTGCGCGCACGTCGTTGCCCCTCCCCACTCTTTACCAACGCTCACATACCCGTGTACACGTGTGTGAAAGCGGTGGGATTGCCTTTGGGGTGGGGGGCAGGGAGTGGCAAGGCTTTGGTGGTGATTCCAAGTGTTGGGTAGAGGGGTGGGCGGTGGGTGGGGGGGAGGGGGTGCCACCGAGGGTGCGCGCACGTCGGTGTGCCCCTCCCCACTCCTTACCAACGCTCACATACCCGTGTACACGTGTGTGCAAGCGTGGGATTGCCTTTGGGGTGGGGGCAGGGAGTGGCAAGGCTTTGGTGGTGATTCCAAGTGTTGGTTAGAGGGGGGCGGTGGGGTGGGCGGAGGGGGTGCCAGAGGGTGCGCGCACGTCGGTGTGCCCCTCCCCACTTACCAACGCTC
>LHPF02000012.1:1000000-1243474 GCA_002245815.2 Micractinium conductrix | reverse complement strand
ACCGCACCCTTTTCACTGGCATGATGAATGGCCGGCCTCACGGCAAGGGCTGCATGGCCTGGAGCGACGGCAGCCAGCAGTTTGGGCAGGTGAGCTGCACCCAGGGATGTGGGTGGGCAGAGTTGCCCTGTGTCCTGTGGCCTCTGGGATGCATGCCTGTCGCCTGTCCTACAAGGCTTCGTAGGTGCTCTCCCGGGCGAGGTCATCCCGGCTCTGTTCCCCTGCCCCAGTTTGACGGCTGCAACTGCTACCTGCGCCAGAAGGAGGCAGAGGTGGCTGGCGTGCTGTTGGTGGCGAGCGACAACGCAGCGGATGCAACATCTGAAGCGGCGGCCGTGCAGCAGGCGGCGCGGCGGCAGGCGCCCGCCATTGCGCAGGCTGCACAGCAGCTGTTTGCAGCCGTATCAGTATCGCAGCAAGGTGCCAACGGGGGCACGGCGACACCCGACGCATGACAAACCTGCTGTGAATAATGGTACCTGCCTGTACATGGTACATTGCCACGCTGCGTAGTACCTGAGACGTGAATGACACTTGGCAATGAGCGAGGCTTTCAAGCGCACTTGAACAGAGCCCTTGCTCACGGTGTGCACCGGCGCCCGCTGTCCTGCTCTGCCGCCCTCGTGGTGCCGCTGGCTTGGCCCGATCTGCCCGGCTGTCCGCTACAGCCGCAGCTTTCACAGTACATTCCCCACGCATCATGCTGGCCCTTCGAAGGGCGCTGCAGGCCCTGCCGTGCGCCGCAGCCCTGCCCGCTGCGGGGCTCGCCACGTATGCTGCCCGCAGGCAGCGGAGGCGGGCGCATCGGCAGGATCGAAGATGGAACTGTTCGATGGGTGAGCGGCCAGCGGGCGGGGAGGACTGCAAGGCCTCCCTTGCCCCATCACGCAGCTCACTCGCCACTTGCCCACCGCACGTGCAGCCCCTTGAAGGCTCTGCATCGCGATCGCGCCGCCGCAGCCCCGTGGCGCCGACCCCTGGTGGTGCGCCGTTCTGCCGCGTTGCTGCCGCCGCTGCTACCCTGCCAAACGCTTGCCTGCCCTGCCGTTCTGCTCCCTGTTTGTCAGCTTGTTCACTATTAACACTGTTGACACCATTTACTACTCAGGATGAAGTGGCCGACGGGCTGCTGGACCGGTTAGAGGACTGCCGACGCACTTTCGAGCGTGCGGTGGTGCTGGGCGGAGCAGGAGCGGCGGTGGCGGCACGCCTGGCGAGCGGCCGCGCAGGCGTACAGGTGCTCGAAGCTGGTTGGTGACGTGGTTTTTGTAGTGGTCGGCCTGCCAATTCAGGCACATGAACTAGCTGGCAAAGCGGAGGCGTGCGCGTTGGCGCGTCTGCAAGCCTGGCGTTACATCGGTCGTCTGTTGTCTGATGCCTGCCACATCGGCCGCTGCGGTGTGATGCCCCTCGCGCCTGCAGGAAGTGGTCCATGTGGATACCTCCAAGCCATGCTGGAGCGGGCACGCAGCCACGGCGAGGCCTCCACCTCTGCTGGCGGCCGCCCGCATGCCCCCACACTACGTGCACTGGCCGCCCACTAGCGAGATTCTGCAGCTCGAGCCGGACAGCTACGACCGTGAGTGGGCCGCTGCCGCCGCCGCTGCTGCTGCTGCCCACTGCTGCTGCTGCAGCAGCGCAGCCTGGTACTGCTTCTGCTGGCTGTTGCCCCGCCCATATGCCGTGTTGCCGCCAGGCCCAACCCTCTGCCTGCATCGCCCCCTCCATCTGCCACAGTGATCGTCAGCTGCCTGGGGCTACACTGGGTCAACGACGTGCCGGTGAGGAGGCACGAGGGTGAGGATGCTGGCTGCTGCTGCGCGCTGCTGCTGCCTGCATCCCTCCTTTCGGTGCCCTCGCTGCGGCAGAGCAACGCCGCACCCTTGCACGCTGCCTGTTGCACACACACACACACCGCATCGCTATGCATGCCTGCTGAGAGCACATGTGCACATGCGTCGGCTGAAGCTTGTGTGGATGCAGCCTGCCATGCATGCATGAAGCCCCGCCGCCCACACCTTCCGAAAGTAGGCCGTGCGGCGAAGCATGCCGCCACGTGCTGTAAGGCCGGAAGCAGAGCAGCCGGGCACCGCCCGGGGCGCCCCTCCGAACAGTTCTGCTGCCGCAAGGCCCTGCAGCAGGGCTACATGGGGCGCCACATGTCCGGTCCTTCCGACACACACACACGTTTGCACTCCCTGCATTTGCTGTCGTGCTCAGCTCCCTCCAGCCTGGCAAGGCTGCACTCGCTTGCCCTTTGTCTGCCGTTTGTAGCAGGCCACGCACCGACCCTGTCCGCCTGCGGCCCCCCCACCACCCCAACCCCACCACCCGCCCACCGGCCTGCGTTCCTTAGGGCGTCATGGCACAGTGCAGGCACGCGCTGAAACCTGACGGCCTCTTCCTTGCGGCCATGTTTGGCGGGCAAACGCTGCAGGTGCGGCGGCCGTGCAGGCGTGTGCCGGCTTTGCAAGGGGCAGGACGTCGTGCATGCTGCGGGATCAGGTGCTGCTGCTGAGTATGCGATGCCAGTCGAATTTTGGCGCCTGGTGGCGCACCGCAGCGCAGGGGGTTGCATGCCGCTGCCCTGAGCTCGCTGCCCTCCCACCATCCCACCCTCGCGCTGCAGGAGCTTCGCATTGCATGTACGGTCGCGCAGCAGGAGCGGGAGGGCGGCGTGTCGCCACGCGTGTCGCCCCTGGCTCATGTGCGGGGAGGCTGCCCCTACAGGAGGGAGGGCCACATGCTGCGCCACCGCCAGCGTGCAACGCCTCCCACCCTGCCTGCCTCCGCGTGATTGCTGCTTCGCCACCACCTCCCTCCACCCCCTCCACCCATCAAAGCACGCCCACATCCGCCCTCCCATACCACGATCCAGGTGCGGGACGCCGGCAACCTGCTCACTCGAGCAGGGCTGGCCATCCCTCGGTGGATGTGGATCAGATACAGGTGCACTACCGCGACGCGGTGCAGCTGGTTGAACACCTGAGGTGCGGGCTCGGGGCGGGCTCGGTGTGGGCTCGGGGCAGCAACCAGGCCCTCCTTCCTGCACGCGCCACGTCCACGGTGCCTCCCGCGATGCAGGGCTTGCTGCCTGCCGGAGCCAAAGGGCCCTGCCCGGCCCTCTTGTTTCCCTTCTCGCTCGCCCACCGTCCTGTGTGCCCTCCTGTGCTCCCCTCTTGCAGGTCCATGGGTGAATCAAGCGGGCTGCTGCGCCAGCGGCAGGAGCTGCCGCGCAGCGTGGCGCTGGCCAGCGCTGCCACCTACGCAGCGCTCTTTGGGGAGGAGGATGGCAGCATACCAGGTGCGCGTGGTTGACGACGGGGTGCCTGGGAGGGAGACTGGGGAAATCAGGGCTCAGCGGTGGAGCAGCCTCGCCTCCTAGCCATCTACCAAGTCGTTTGTGAGAATGGTTGGGTGTCCCGCGCCCCACCTTCTCTCCTTCTCACCCCTCTTCCTGCCACTGCCTCGGTCTCGCGCTGCATCCGGAACAACTCTTAACCACCGACCACCCCTGCCTGCCTGCCCGCCTGCAGCCACGTATGAAGTGATATACATGACGGGGTGGGCGCCGCACCCGGCGCAGCAGCGGCCCGCCCAGCGCGGCTCAGCCACAGTGTCATTCGAGGACCTTGTGCAGGACCTGGGAGGTGGCGAGAGCAGCGGCAGCGGCAGCAGCAGCAGCAGCGGCAACCCACTGCCGGGGGCGAGCGGATGACGGCGCGAGTGTGTTGACAGACAGGGAACGAATCAGCAATGACCGAGTCCTGCTTTGTAATTCCACATGCGCCGGGAGAGAGCAAGCGCGGTAGAGCGTGTGTCTGCCGGCAGCGTGGCAGGTCGCAGTGCGTGAAGGGCCACCGGCGCGCATGCCCCTTCCGTTCTCTCTCTACCCGTCGTCGACTCTGCTTCACGTGGACATAGTTGTCGGCCAGCATGAGCAATATCAAGACGGCACAGGGGCTGGGTGGAGCCGGCATCAGGTGCACCCTCTCTTGGGCCAGGCAGAGGCTTGATTCAGACTGCAGCCCTCGGGGCAGGGGGGCGCTAGCCGGCACTGCAGGGGGTGGGGAGAGTGCGTCCAAGGCAGCGGTGGCGGCTCGTAGAAGCGCCCGCCGCCGCTGCCCGTCACCCTACACGCCCGCTGCAGCCCTGATGACCCTCGCGTGACCTCGGAGCCGCCGTCGGGCAACCAGCCGCGCGCCTCAGGTGCAAGACGGGCCTGGGAGCCGTGGAGAGGGCCGCCACTGGCGCCGCCCGCTGCCACTGGTTCCGGCGCTGGTGCTGGCGCCGGCAGCTACTGGCCGCCGCGCCACCCGCCTCGCAGCCGCTGCTCGTCCCGGCGCCCCTCACCTCTCCACTGTGCAAGACTTGTCTGCCTTCAGATCCTGAGTGGGTGGACCGCAAGGATCCAGGGTCCATCCCCAAGTACATGCCCGGCGTGGGTGAGTGCTGCTGCACCTCAGCCCTCAAACCGTTGTGCATCTGAACCTCACACAGCACCCCACATGTACGGGCAGCTCTCAAATGGTTTACACCACAGCCCTCCTCTGCATGCTGCATCCGCTGCCTCTGTGAAGGGCAGAGCACACGCGCGAGTACACAGTCAGCGCCTCGCTGGCGCTGCCTCGCCCTTGTCTCGACCGACCTCCAGCATACCCTCGACCCTCAACACCCACTCGACCCACCAACCAACCCCGGCAGGCGAGGGCGTGGCTTTTGATGTGGGCAGCATGACAGTGACCTCCACTGGCGGCGGCGCCGCAGGTGCTTGCGTGCACAGCGCGGTGGGGGGGTGCCTTTGGGGTCGCGTCCCCAGCGCCCCCAGCTGCAGCACCGCTGAAACTGCACCGCTCCCCTTCCGCGAGTAATGCCCTGGTGGCGCAGCGGGTCAGGGTGCATCCAACTGTTGCATCCCTCCACCCCTACGCCTGCAGAGGGACAGGGCGGCAACGCCAGCACCACCGCCACCCTGGGGGAGGGCCACAAGCTGGGGTGAGCCAGGGGCTGGCGGGGGGCTGGCAGGGGGTGAACGGTGCCTGTGCAGTTGTTGCGATAAGGAGGGATGCAAGTGGTGCCCGAGGGCCGCACAGCCTGGCTGCGTGGGCCACCACCTGCACCACACATGGCACCGAGTGATGCTCCCCTGCTGCCCCCCTGGCCGCTGCAGCGAAGCCGGCTCCGCAGAGGCTCGTGGGGCGCGCGGCAGCGACACACGTGAGGGCAACGCGCGTAATGAGTCCAGGCGCAGTGGCGCACACACGGCTCCTGCCCTTCGGTCGTCTCTGCGGAGCGCCCGCGCCGCATACCAACTCGTTTCCAACGCCCCCCCCCCCCCCCCCCCGGCGCCCTGCCCGCCCTGCAGAGGCTGGCAGCGGCGGCCCCACCCGCATTGCCGACCGCGCCGAGGCCGGGGCTGAGCACCTCGCTACCGCGCCAGGTGGCTGAGGGGGGGGCAGTTGGGGTGTGTGGGGCGTGCGCGCGAGTGCAACAGTGATTGGAGGATGCACAGGGGGGGACCCAGCCACGTTGCAGCGCAGGTCGCGGCCTTTTGGCTGACGTACGGTCCCGCGCGCGCTTGTAATGCAGGCGTGGGCAAGAGCGCCGCCGTGCGCGAGCAGGCGGGGCGCAACCAGGACCCTGCGTCCGCGGACGAGGTGGGTCTGGGGTGGGAGGGGAGGAGCGGGCAAAGGCGAATTGCTGTGTGGATGTTTGGCATGACTGGGGGGGAGAGGCCAGGATGGAAGTTCGGGCTGCATGGAGGGAGGAGGGAGGGCAGGTGTGGGGGGGGGGAGGGAGGGCAGGTGTGTGTGTGTGTGTGTGTGGTGGTGGTGGTGGTGGGAAGGGGGGGGGGGATGCAGCTTGGATGCGGATCAGGCACAGGCCGTGGCCAGCCCACGCATCAACAGGCCTTTGCCCCACGTCCGACGCCACCCTCCCTGCTGCCTGGCGGGCCCCCCCCCCCCCCCCCCCGCCCCGTGCAGCGCGAGCCGGGCATTCAGGGCAGGACCAACTGGCAGAAGTCTTGAAAAGAAGGGGCGGAGGGTGGCGCCGGGCGTCCACCAGGCCAGCAGTGACTGGCGCCAGGCCCTGAGGAAGAAAGTTTCGCACTTTCTTTGGTCATGCGGTGCTGCTCCTGCCCCTACGCCAGCCCAGGACCCCTCGTTGTGTATAGCATGTTTAAAATTTGGCTGCTACGCATATAGGAAAGGGTAGAAGACGGGAGGCACGGAGTGCAAGGGGGGGGCCCGGCCGACGGTCGGCGGCAGCCGGGAGGGAACGCAGTGCAGCGAAGGGAGTGGTGTCAGAAGGCACAGTGCTTGGGGCAAAATTAAGGCTACAGGGCATGCGTGGGAAAAGCACAAGGGGTGTTGGGGATGGCGGGCGCGCTGCCAAGTGGCAGGCTGCGCTGCCAAGTGGGGCTTGATGGAGGGAGCGATGAGAAGGAAGGGGCGGTCAGGCTGGGCACGCGCACGCACGATGAAAGGGAGGCAGTGCAGGGTGGTTGTAGGTCAAAGGGATGCGTGATGCCTGGGAGGATTCCCCCGCCGACGGGTGTGCAGAGAGCCGTACGGCGGGCACGTTGGGCGGTTGGGAGCGTGGGACTTGGGAGCGTAAGACTTGGGAGCAGCCGCAGGTGCTGGCACGGCTGTGGGGCCGATGCTCACGGGTGGTGCTGTGGGGCAGCTGTAGGGCAGCCGCTCCCCATCAGTGCATGAAGTCCTCCACCTGCAACGGCACAGGCACACAGGAGGCGGAGCAAGCATGTCAGCGTGCTGCTTCAGCTGCCCCCTGCTTCCAAACAATTCTTCTGGCGCCGCTGCACGCCCCCTCCCAGCCCACACCGCAGGCCGCCCAACCCTCAGCTGCCCTCACCAGCGCCAGGTCAGCCTCCTCCAGCTCCCGCCGGAAGCGCTTCCAGCCGCCCGCCATCACGCACACCTCGGGCTGCGAGCAACCCTGCGCCTCCAGCCGCTCTGCCAGCCTGCAGGTGAGGGCGGTGGGGTGGAGGCTTGGTTGAGGGGGAGGGGAGGGGGGGCAAGGTGGAAACGACGGGGCGGTGGCAGGCTGCAGGCAGGCATGTGGGTGCAAGCACGGCGCGGCGGCGCTTGCGCTCCCTCCCACCCCAGCCCACGGGCCCCGAGCCAACCCACCGCTGCGCGCAGAAGGGGCCGCGCTGCTGCGACAGGTAGCAGTGGAAGACCACAGTCTCCACGTCTCGGCAGAAGCGCGCGATGAACTTTTCCACTGTGGCATCGTCATAGAACTGAGAGGCGACTGCAGCAGGACGATGAGCACAGGAGGGAGCGGGCTCAGCATGCCCGAGGGAAAACGCGAAGTGCTGGTGTTGTTGGGTGCAAGGAGCGGCGGCAAGGCGTGAAGTTGGCCCCACCCTCCTCTCAACGGCACAACTACGCACCGACGTTAATCGCGCCCTTGATGTGGCCGCCAGAGAAGTCGCTGTCGCGTACGTCAACCACCAGTACCTTGCCCCGCTCCTCGCTGCAAAGGACGGAGGTTGGGTGCCGTCAGGAGCAGCTGCAGCCGGGTTGCCACGGGCGGCGGCGGCGGCGCTTGCAAACGACGACCTCACAACAGCCGGCGCTGCCGGCTACACGCTCGCACTGCAATTCGGGCGCGTCTCGGCCGCTTGGACCAAGACGGGCACGACGTGGCTGACAAACCGTGCCGACCTCCCTCGCACCCGCGCAGCAACGCCTTTACTTGAACAGGAGACACCTTCGTTACTGCAGGCGCATACATGACTGGCGGAGCGAAGGCGCGCCCAAGTGAAGCGACGCAAGAGTGCCGGCAGCAGTAGAGGGAGAGGCAGGGAGATCCAGGGCGCTTTTGCGCGAGTGCAAAGCTGTGGCAGGCGGCAGGTAAGTGTCGCAACCGCTGGGTTGCCCGCTTGTGAGGCGGCACGCCGCCGCCGCCGCTGTGCCAGGCGTGCGCACGCGCGCATGACCTTCGGTCCAGTGGCACTGCCCCCCGCACCCCCCCTTTGCTTGCCTGAACGCCGCAAGATGTTTGAATGAAACACTTGGTGGTTTACACCACAGAGAAGGGCCCCCTTGGGCGCTGCTCCCTCCTCCCGTCCTCTTGCGACCGCACCCGCTGCCGAGCGCCTGCAATTCTCAAGCTCACACGAGCACACATCTCAAGCACGACAGCGCAACTTTAATGCAAAAAGTCCTGACGTGTTGCCAATCAGACGCGCGGCCAGACGGGCAAGGGCACTTGCGCCGCCCGCCGCTTCCCGCCGCCCGCCGCTTTCCGCCGCCCGCCGCTTGCATGCATTGCCACTCATTTGTTCTGATCACCCCTCCCAGTCCTCCTCGGTCGTGTCGTACGTTGGGTCCCCCTCGCTGCCACTGGAGCTGCTGGAAGTAGAGGCCCAGCCGCCGCCACGGAAGAAGCGGGCAAGATTGTAGTCGCCTTCTCCCTCTGTGTCGGCGGGCCTACAGGGAGTAGTGGTGCCGGCAGGTGGGTGCGAGTTGGATGACGCCAGCTGCAAGTGGCTGCATGCTGCTCTGTGCCCTTACCGAGAGAAGCTGCGAATGTAGACCATCAAGCGCGCAGCAGGCCCTCGGTGGACGCACCAGGGGGAGCACACGCCAGGGCACGCCCCGCTGCCCGTCCTCACCCATACTCTTCGTTGCCCTCTGCTGCTGCACCGCGACCTGCTCGCTCCTCCTCCTCTTCCCCTAACTCCCCCTCCTCCTCCTCCTCCTCCTCCTCATATTCCTCCAGGTTATCCTCCCCTGCCTCAGCGCCGCCACCCACAGCAGCTGCACTGCCAGCGCCAGCACCAGCGCCAGCTTCGCTGCCGCCGGCACCACCGAGCGCGCCCCGCCCTGCGACCGCGACACCGCCGGCGATGGCGGCTGTAGGGGTGACGGGTCCCACCGCCGCAGGCGCTGCTGCCGTGCTGCGCGTGGCAAGCACGCTGCCAGCAGTCACCTGCTCTAGCTCCAATTTCACCTCACGCATGGAGCCGCCGCCTGGCAGAACAGGGGGCAAGGGGCCAGAGGGTAGCAGGACCATAGCAGGACCACAGCAGTCGGTTGGTTGGTGTGGAGACAGCAGTGCAGGCCCTGCCCCGTCTCGTGCTCCCCAGATCTCGCGCTCCTCCTTCCCCCACCCACCGTCAAAGTCCAGCAGCCATGCCAGCTGCAGCGCCTGTCCGCCCCACTCTGGGCGGATCTGGACGTCGGCCCTCACGGTGAAGTAGCCCCAGCCCAAACGCCTGGAGAGGGGTGGGGCAGGGGAGAGACAGGGCCGGGAGAGGGAGTAAACGACAAGCAGGCACGGCATGGCAGGGGGGGCACAACCCACAGGGGCGCCAGCAGCGCAAAGCAGCAGCAGCAGCAGTGCTCAGCAGCAGCCACACCGGCCGTCAGCGGCAGCAGTCCGCACCGCACAGCAAAGGGCGGCTCCCGCAGCAGGATGGTCGACGGGCGGAATGTGGGGTGCAAGTGCATGGCCACGCTTTCAATGAAACGCTCTTCCTCCTCCTGCAAGAACGGAAGGCACACAGGGGGCAAGCATGGGCAATCAATCACCGTGCATTCGGTTGGCATCATGTGCCAAGCGGGCGCGAGGGCGCACCCTGCTGGCCAGCTGGCCAGGCGACAGCAGGGCAGGCAGGCGCCAACCACATCCTCTCAGCTGCTGTCGCCGCCGGTGCCCGCACGGCTCCTCACCCAGCTGTCCATGTGTTGCGTGCTGCGTCAGCCCTCTGCACCCGTGGACCCCCCGGCTTGTAGCGGCCCCTGATCACGTTTTCGCTCTTCCCACATCCTTCAAGGTCATCTCACATCCTTGTGGAACCCTCCCGCGCCCCGCTCCCGCCCCCAGTTTAAAATGGCTGCTGCAGCTGCAGTCAAGCAGCAGCTGGAAGACAACTGGAGCAACAGCCGCCAGCACAATGTGTTTCCGCTTGCTCAAATCGATTATATCATGCGCCGCAAACGGGCACAGCAGGGCCTGACGGTAACGCAGGCACCTGCCGCCAGCGGGCGGCGGCGGCGGGGCGCGGGAGGGGACCAGGAGGATGCTGAGCTGGTCCTGCCGCGTTGGGATGTGGAGGTGAGCATACTGTATCTGTAAGCAGGGCTGGAGTTGCTGGATGAAGCGGGGCAGGGTAGCACGAGGGCAGCAGGAGGGCAGCAGGCATGGCAGAACTGTTGATGCCGTGCCCATCATTAACGGACACATCCCCCGCTGTGCGCTGCCCACGATTGCAGCCCAAGGAGCTGAGCAACAGGTTGCTGCGTCAGTTCCATCTGGACAAGACAATTGACGGCAAAGAAGTCCTGCTGCGCTCGGTGTCCCGCAACGACGAGCTGGGCATCGCAGTGTCGCGCAAGGTGTTGGTGGTGGCCGCCGAGGAGGTGCCCGCCTTCTTCGCCAAGCATCACGGCATCCAGGGCCAGGGCTGGAACTCCCCTGCCCGCCTGTTCCACCACGTGCGTGCTCAATGGTGGTGGTGCAGACTGCAGCATTGCGCCTGTGCGAGGCAGCCGATTGTACAGCCTGTCGCGGCCGCCACCGGCTGCCTCCGCTCCCCGCACTCTACACCTCTGTGCTCCCTTTCCACCCGCTGCTGCGCAGCTGCACCACGCCGTGCCCACCCAGCTGATGCCTGCACCAGGCGGCCAGCCGCGCCTGGTCCACGGTGCTGAAGGGTTCACCGTGGAGACCGCCAAGGCGTGGTGCACCGAGTGCCCCGTGCGTGCCGACATGGCCGCCAAGAAGCCTGCTGAGAAGCGCGTCGTGCACCCCATTGTGGCCATCATGACCCTGATGCACCTGGCGGTCAGTTCAGCTGCAGGGTTGCAGCGCCTGGAAACTGCTGTGAAGCTGGTGTGAAGCTGCGATGAAGCTGCAGGGATGTGCTGCCCACCACTGTCACACCCAACCACCTCTTCTATACCTGCATGCTCCCACCCACAGGCCGATTTGATCGACCTAGGAGCAGGGCGTGACGAGCGCTACCGCTACGTGCTGGTGGTGATCGACGTCTTCAGCCGCTATTGCTGGCTTTACCCGCTGGCCTCCAAGACGACCATTGGCGTGGCACGGCATGTGAGCTGCCAACACTTGCTGCCAGCGCTTCCTCCCAGCGCTTGCTGCCAGTTTTTGCTGCAAGCACTTGCTGTCATTGATTGGTGCCAACGCTAATTGGCATCGCTACCGGCCAGCGCTGCCGACCAGCGACCAGCCGCTTCGCTTGCTTCATGCCTCGTCTTGCGCTCTCTTTCACTCTGCCCCACCCCACCCCCACCCCCACGCACCCCTGTCGTTCCCTTGCAGCTCTACTTTCAATTCATGCGAACGCAGGTGCCTGCCAAGCTACAGACCGACAACGGCCTGGAGTTCTGCGGCAAGGAGGTCAAAGAGCTGTGCGAGCTGTTCAACGTGCGGCACGCCAAGAGCATGCCCGGCCATCCTGAAACCAACGGTTGCGTGGAGCGTAAGAACCGCGAGCTCAAGAACAAGGTAGGAGCCGGGCAATGTGCGAAGAGGAATCTGGTGTGCTGCTGCTGTTGTTGTTGCTGCTGGTGGCGTTGAGGTGGTCGGAGGTGGTCGTGTGTGGCAGCGGTATGGCTGATGCAGCGGCAGTGCTGCAGGTCCAGCCCACAGCTCTCTCTCTCTGACCGCTGTGTGCACATCCCCTACCCGTCCCTCGTCAGATTCGTGCGCTGCTGATGGCTTGCCCGCTGTTCGAGTGAGTACAGAAAGCTCGTGCTGCTGCCCCTGCTGCCCCTCCTGTCCAGTGCTGCTGTGCTGTGGTTCCTGTTTCCACGCTGCAGCTTCTGCTGCTGCCCCACCTGTCCAGTGTTGTTGTGCCTGCGTGCATTGCAGCTCGTGCTGCTACCCCTCCTGTCCAGTGCTGCTTGCACGCTGCTGTCGTGTTCCTGCCGCTCCTGTCCAGTGCTGCTGTGCTGTGCTGTGGTTCAGCGCTGCCCCCCCCCCCCCCCCCCCCGCCCCCACGCCACCCCACCCCCACCCACACCCCACCCACCCACACCCATCCCCTGCACTCTGCAGCTGGGCGTTCCACGTCCTGACAGTGATGCAGATGGTCAACAACTCGCCCACCAGCGCGCTCGGCGGCATGGCCCCCACCAAGGCGCTGTTCGGCACGCTGCCCTCCAACATGAACTTGCCACTGCTGGATGACATTGTCCGCCTGCTGGGCTTCACCTCCTCGGCTGAGGCGAACGATGCCGACACCCCGCCAGCCCCTGCCACGCGCAAAGGCAGCGCAGCGCAGCCCAAGCGCCGCCGCACGCTGTCAGAACTGGTGCTGCCCTCGGATAGCGAAGACGAGGCAAGCGACGATGCAGCGCTGGACGAGGCAACGCTGCAATTTGCTGCCACCGCTTCTCCCCTGGGGCGGCGCAGTACCCGCACTAATGCAGGCGGCCGGCTGAGCCAGCTGGTGGCAGATGAGCTGCTGGACGAGGCGGGCGAGGTGCCCACTCGTGCGCTGCCGCAGCGTGCTACAGCCATGCGCAGCCCATCAGGCAAGCGGCGGGCAGCGACGAGCCTGCTGGATCAGCTGGCAGCCATTGCAGCAGAGTGCGACGCTGCTGGTGAGTGTGGGAGTGATGTTGGGAGCGGCGGGCAAACCATTCGTTGGGGGCCTGCCTGCAAATGGGGGCGCATGAAGCAGTGGCTGCTCCCACATGAGCGCTCGTACCTCCATGCTGCAGATGAGCTGGATAAGGTGGACGACAGCAGCGATGGAGCTGGCACCAGCGCTGATGCAGAGGCAGCGGGTGAGTCTGACTGGGCTGTTTGAGCTGGGGTAGACATAAACAGAGTTGGGCAGGCCGGCTGTGGTGCAGTGCGCACGCCCACCATCTCCACCCTGCATGTCAATTGCTGCTCTTCTCCTCCTCCCCCTACATCGACAGCCATCCTCACCGCCCACCACGGCGCTCACCAGGAGCAGGTGCTGGCACTGCACGTGCGCAACCGCCAGCGCATCCGCAGCCAGGGCGGCAAGGGCGGCGCTGAGTTCGACATCGGCGATGCCGTGCTGCTGAAGCCTGCCAGCATGGGCAAGGTCGGCACCAGCACCATTCAGCGCAAGCGGCTGACGTGCCGCGTGGTGGGTGTGGCAGAGCAGACCGGCAAGTACCACCTGCGGTGCAACACCGGCCTCCTCAAGGGCACCTACGGCGGCGGCGAGGTGCTGCGCCCGGCCCCCGCCGAGTCTGCAGCCGAGCTCAACTTTGCTGCTGACGCGGATTCCTCTGAGGCGCCGCTGGTCACGCTCACTGCGGCGGTGAATGCAGAGCTGCTGGTGACGGCAGGCGGCAAACGCCGCCGCACGTGAAGCACCGGCGGCGCTGCCCGTGGGCTGCAGTCCACCTGTCTCCAGCCAACCCAGCTTCGCCCTGCAACAGCCTGGACCCCTCCTGTCAGCTCTGGTGCAGCAGGCAGCCATTTAACGCAGGTAAGTTGGGCAGCAGCTGCGCTGTGATGCGCGCTGCTCCTGCCGCCGCTCACGCTTTCCTTGCCCGACAGCCTGCCCTCTGTCCCACATTCTCGCTTTGCTTTGCACACTTCTCCGGCCTGCCTTGCGTTTCAATTGCGGTGTAACAACGCTCTACTGCAGCGGGCGAGACCAGGGGGCTTGGCTTGCGCGGACCCGACCATCCCCTCGCTCTCAGCAGCTTTTCCGGCGCGGCCTCGCGTCTCTAGAGACACTCTGTGGACCAGGTAACAAGTTCAAAGTGGCGCCGCTGCGCCTCCTGCAGCAGGCAGGCCAGGGGGTCGACCGGTGCAGGGGTCGACCCAGCACGCAACACATGCTGCGTCAGCCCTCTGCACCCGTGGACCCCCCGGCTTGTAGCGGCCCCTGATCACGTTTTCGCTCTTCCCACATCCTTCAAGGTCATCTCACATCCTTGTGGAACCCTCCCGCGCCCCGCTCCCGCCCCCAGTTTAAAATGGCTGCTGCAGCTGCAGTCAAGCAGCAGCTGGAAGACAACTGGAGCAACAGCCGCCAGCACAATGTGTTTCCGCTTGCTCAAATCGATTATATCATGCGCCGCAAACGGGCACAGCAGGGCCTGACGGTAACGCAGGCACCTGCCGCCAGCGGGCGGCGGCGGCGGGGCGCGGGAGGGGACCAGGAGGATGCTGAGCTGGTCCTGCCGCGTTGGGATGTGGAGGTGAGCATACTGTATCTGTAAGCAGGGCTGGAGTTGCTGGATGAAGCGGGGCAGGGTAGCACGAGGGCAGCAGGAGGGCAGCAGGCATGGCAGAACTGTTGATGCCGTGCCCATCATTAACGGACACATCCCCCGCTGTGCGCTGCCCACGATTGCAGCCCAAGGAGCTGAGCAACAGGTTGCTGCGTCAGTTCCATCTGGACAAGACAATTGACGGCAAAGAAGTCCTGCTGCGCTCGGTGTCCCGCAACGACGAGCTGGGCATCGCAGTGTCGCGCAAGGTGTTGGTGGTGGCCGCCGAGGAGGTGCCCGCCTTCTTCGCCAAGCATCACGGCATCCAGGGCCAGGGCTGGAACTCCCCTGCCCGCCTGTTCCACCACGTGCGTGCTCAATGGTGGTGGTGCAGACTGCAGCATTGCGCCTGTGCGAGGCAGCCGATTGTACAGCCTGTCGCGGCCGCCACCGGCTGCCTCCGCTCCCCGCACTCTACACCTCTGTGCTCCCTTTCCACCCGCTGCTGCGCAGCTGCACCACGCCGTGCCCACCCAGCTGATGCCTGCACCAGGCGGCCAGCCGCGCCTGGTCCACGGTGCTGAAGGGTTCACCGTGGAGACCGCCAAGGCGTGGTGCACCGAGTGCCCCGTGCGTGCCGACATGCGCCAGCGTTCAGACGCCGATTGGTGGCATTCTGGCCCTTATCAGTAATCGGGATGCAACAGAATGCGACCAAATCGGCGGCATGCGTGCAAGTGCCCTGCCCAGTCTGCAGCGGCGGAGAGCGTGCAGCGGCGGTTTAAACGGCTCTGCCGCCGCCTGACGTCAGCCGCGCTACTCGCTGCAGGGGTTCTCTGCAGGCCAGAAACTCTATTCCATGCTAGAGGTAATTTTGAAATCTGCCGGGCATTGGATTTGCAAATGGCAACCCCCTTTCGACCTTGCACCTTGGCCCGACCACGCGCCCACACCGTCGCATGGCGAGCGGCATGCGCATGCGAGCGCCGCCCCTCGCCCGTCCACCCCTCCTCCCCGAGCCTGCCTTTTTCTGCTCATCACTCTAGGCCATCTACATTCGTGGCGTGGTACCGCATGGTGTCGTCTCGTAGGCGGAAAAATCGAGGAGGGGGGACGGCAGTGTACACAGGCAGAGGTGCGGGCGCATCGCGGCGGGCGCATGCGCAGGATTTCAGGCGGCACGGCAGGCATAGAGACGGGCAAGGGATTTATCATCGACGGGGTCAGCATGGGCATCAGGCTCGACAGAAAACAGGACGGCGGGTCAATGAGATCAGGAGAAGTGGAGCGGCGGGTACAGAGGGGCGATGGCGTTGGGTGGGCTGGAGGAGAACAGCGGTCGCATCGGCGGGGGGGGCAGCAGAGGCGTGCGCGTCAGATGAGGCAGAGAAGGCTGGTGGGGGGAGGAGTCGGTCAGCTGGGGGGTAGCGTCGTACATCGTAGGGGGACAACAGAAGGTTGGGGAAGGAGAAAGGGGTGGAAGATTGGAGCAAACACGGGGGGGCGGGGGGGGGGGGTACAAAGGCAAAGCGTTGTGCATCTGCGTTGTGTCTATACTGGCATGGGTGCTGCATGCAGAAAGGGAGCGGCAGCACGGGAAGGGGAGACGGCGGGTTGGGTTTCATGCAGCGTGGCAACCATCCGGGCACGGCTGCCGTGGCAGGACGGCTCTACTACGACAGGTATAAACGCGGCTGCAGCCGCGGCAGTAGACAGCGTAGGCGTGTTCAGGCTGGGGGGCCGCGGTCGGTGGGCGTGGACGGTGCTGCTGTCTCGGCTCCGCCGCCTGTGGGCGCGCCGTGCTCTGCAGCCGCGGCGGGTTGCACTGCAATGGCGGCCAGTAGTGGCAGCACGCCCATGCTTGCTGGCTTGGCAGCCACGGCAGGTGGCACGACGGCGGGCTGCGGGCGCGTGCTGCTGGCTGGCGTGCCGCCTGCGATGCTGGCGCCTCCATTGCTGGCCTGCGCAGCAGCGCCGCCGTTGCCCACGGCCGGCGAGGGCCCCTGCGGCTTCTGCGCTGCCCGGCTGCCTGGCACCGGCTGCGGCTGCTGCAGCGGGTGCGACGCCGCCATGCCGCGCAAGCCCGGCGCTGGCAGGCCGCCGGCTGCGCTGCGGTTTTGCGGCGCGCCCGTCGGCACTGGCAGTCCAGCGGGAACGCTGCCTGTAGGTGCAGCGCCCGGGCGCAGCGGCAGAGCAACCAATCCGCTCGAAGGCTGGCCGCCGGGCGGTGCCGAGGGGATGTTGGTGGGCCGCGACGTCAATGCAGCGGCGGCAGCACAGCCGCTCTCCGCCGCCGCCGCCGCCTCAGCTGCAGCGACCACTGCAGCCAGCGGCGCCGGCAGCGGCGGCAGCGGGGGCTGCGGGGCGATGCCGGTGGCCGTGCCAGGCACTGTGCCGGGCGGCGGCAGCGCCACGCTGTTGGCGCCTGCAGGCAGCGTGCTGGTTGGCTGCTGCACTGGGTAGCCAGTCACAGGCGCGGCGGCTGCAGCAGCGGCGGGTCCGTGTCCGCCAAGCCCCATTGCTGCCAGCACGCCGGGCGGCGGCCCCTGCAGCGCAAGCGTGTGCTGCAGCACCTGCTGCGCCGCCAGCTGCTGCACGTTTTGCTGCGAGCGGTGGGGCGGTGCGGGTTGAAGAAGGGGTGAGCAGGTGGGGGTGAGCAGGCAGGGGTGAGGAGGCGGGCGAACATGCTGGCTGGCTTGAGCGCAGGGCATCGAGGAGGTATGCATGCATGCAGGCAGGCAGGCAGGCAGGCAGGCAGCACAGTTGGGGCCCTGATCCAGCCAGCTTTTGCCGCCCCCACCGCCCTCTCACCTCGTGCAGTCGCTGCAGCGCGTCCACATCCACCCGGTCCTTCTCTGTAAAGCCTCCCAGCCGGCGCAGGTGCAGGCGGTACTTCTGCAGCGGCAAGGGGGCAGGCAGGGCATGCGAAGGTGGGCGAAGCTGCTTCAGAGTGTGCTGCAGGGGGCTACATCACCAAAGCAGCCCACTTGTACTGCGACCAACGCACCCCACAGGGGCCCACACCAAAGGCCTGCACCCTGGCCCAGCCCCTTGGCCCGCCGCCTCCTCCCGGGCGGCAGCAGCGGCAGCGCGCGCCTGCAGGTGGCTGGCCACATTCTCCCGGGTCATCCCCTCCACGTTCATCATGCTGAGGATGCTCTTGGGCACAGCGCTCTTCAACCCCTGGACAGGAGGATGGCCGACGACAGCAGGAGGCGCGGATCAGGGGGGAGCAGCACAGGAGAGGCAGGCAGCGGCATGGGCGGGCCGGAAGCTGCACGGCAGCAGGCGAGCACATGAAACACAATACACAGCCCCGCCTCGCGCTAGGGACACCCCAGCGTGCCACTGCACCCCGCCCCTATTCCCTTCAAAGCCCACCAGGTGGCTGAGGGCGTTGATAAACCTGCAGCGCAGGCGAGACGCAGGCACAAGGGTGTAGGCGTGCATGTTGCTGCGGCAAAGCCAACGCGGGACGGCACATCTCCCGCATACGGCAGAGCGCACAGCAATCTCTCCACGCCGCGAGACAGCTGTGCCGTGCAGCACCAAGATGCCCGGCACGCCACGCCACCGTTTGCGCAGCATCCGAAGTACATGCCTCCCGGAGCGGCACCCCTGCCCTGTTCATTCCCCACCTGTTGTGCAGCTCTTGCGTCCACACCAGGCGCGACTTTTTGTGGGCGTGGCTGCCGCCCTCGCCCGCCGCAGGCGAAAACGGGTCTGCCGACGCCCAAAAGTTGGCATGGCTGCTCACCGCACCGCCGCCACCTCCGCCTTCCTCATCACTGGAGCTGTAGCCGCTTTCGGCTGCAGCCGCTGCGGCTGCTGCCGCCGCGACCGCCGCAAGCGGCGAAGCGTGGAACAGCGGCAGTGGGGCGGACTGGGGGGGCGGCTGAGCGGGCGACAGTGCCGCAGCGCTGGCGGGTGGCGCCTGGGCAGATGCTGCTGCAGACGCTGCGGCCGCTGCGAGGCCTGGCGGCAGCGGCAGCAACGGGTGCCCCAGCGCTGGCGTTGGCGCTGCGCCAGGCAGCGGCAGCAGCGGCTCACCAAGAGCCGCATCAGCGCTGCGCTTGGCGCCTACAGCTGGCGTGGGCAGCGGCAGCAGCGGCAGCGCTGCAGCAGCTCCTCCGTGCGGCGCCCCAACAGGCGGCACGCTGGCTGCCCGTGGGACAGGCAGGCCCAGGCCGGTACGTGCGGCGGGCGGTGCGCTGGCAGGACGCGGCAGTGGAATGGCCGGCGGCGCAGCAAGCGGCCGCAGCCTCAGGCCTGCCCAAGGCAAGGGCAGCGTGCCAGGCACGCTGCTGCGTGGCTGTGGGGCTGCAGGCGGCATGCGAGGCTGGCCTGGGCATGGCCCTGCCAGTGGCGGGGCCGGGGCTGCGGATGCCGGTGCACCTGGCGTTGGCGCACGTGTGCGTGCTGCTGGAACTGCTGCTGCTAGTGCCGCAGATGCTGCTGCAGGGCCGCTTCGGTGCCCATTGTGAAGCGCGGGGTGCGGCGTTGGCGCAGGCGCCGCCTGTGCTGCTGCAGCGGGCGCCGGCGCCCTGGCGACAGAGTGCAGCGCCTCGCCTGCAGACGGGCAGTGCCGCGAACGTCAGCACTGCACGGATAATCTGTTGCGCGCAGCACAGCATCCTGCACACCACCAAGCTGCAGCCCAGCACAGCGCACCAATTCCCAGCGCGCCGGCGCGTGCTGGCGGTGGCGCCCCCGGCTCGCCATCGCCGCCGGCGCGAGTAGGGGTCTGCGCGGGGGAGGCGCGCCTCGGCTGGGTTGTGAGCGCGTTGCAGGGCTCACGCAGGCTGTCAGGGCCGGCGCGGCAACTCGTAAGGCCTGCCGGCGGCGCCCAGGACGTCGGCGGCTTGTCGCGCAACTGGCCCACGCCCGATTCCATGAGAGCACGGTGTCTCAGAGGCCAGTCATGAACCCCACAGCGGGCGCGATCGGGGTGTGCCCGCCCGGCCGGGTTCAACAAGCCCCCTGCAGCTCTGCCCCGGGGTGACCGGTACAAGTCTGCCGCGGAAGGGCTGGCGAGCGTGGGGCGGCCTGGGAGCATGGAGTTGCCCCCCGCTCAGGAAGTCTCGACTGCATGAAGTGCCCTCCACGCCTTGTTTCCGAACCCTTCGCCCCCCTAAACAGATCACCGGCTTTCAAGAGCCCCACCATGTCCACGGAAGAGACAGTTGGACAGGGAGATCTTCGCGGCGAGGCGCCTGTAGCCGAGGTGGGGCTGTGGGCTCCCTTGCTTGCTTCTTTGGCCCTGCTCGTTCGCCAGCAGACTCCCGGCGACGAGACGTGATTCCGAGGGCCGCCGACTGGGGCGACGAAACCGGAAAACCAGCAGAGACCGCGGCGGCGGCCGGCGGCGGTGGCGAGACCAGCTTGGCTGTAACTGGGGCTGTGCCCCTGTGTCTGGGGCTGGCTGTGGCTGTGCATCCAGTGCCTGGGTCTGGCTGGGGGAGATTTGCTTCTGTGTCTTGGTCTGGTTGGGGCTGGGGCTGGGGCTGGTTGGGCCTGTGTCTGGGGGCCGCCTGTGGCCGTGACGCTGGCTGCCCCCCCTCTCCGCGGGACATTGCCTGCAGGCACCGCAGCAGGAGGAGGCGCACCGCCCGCTCCTCAGCGTCGACCGCAGCCAAGGCGCCAGCAGCGGCAGCCGGCACTTCCTTATAGCCGTCGATGATTCAGGCAAGGCAAAACAAGACGCACAGATCGAGCTGCCTCTCTGGCTGTGTCGCATGCGCATGCAAACCAACCGTGACTCAAGTTGGGGACCCTGGCCTCACCCTCTCCTCCCCACGTGCCGCGCACCCCTGCAGACGACAGCGAGGAGGCCATACAGTGGGCCATCGACATGTTTGGTCGCGGGTCGGTGTTCCACCTGCTGCACGTGGTGCCAGAGCCGCAGGTGGGAAGGAAACAGCTTTTGGTTTGGTGGTTGGCCGTGCGCTGGTTTGCAGCAGTGTTGCTGCTCCTGCTGCTCATGGTGTGTGCTGGGCGCAACGGCGCGGCCCCCCCCGTGCCTCCCGCGCTCAATGCCAGCCCTCTCCCCTCTCCCCTCGTTGCTTCACCCGCTGTCCCCTGCCCCAGATGGTGCACCTCTGGGCGGGCGCCTACCTGCCGCCCGATGACAACGCGGAATTGATTGAGGCAAGTCTTGCCTGCGCCGCGGATGCTGCTCGTTGTGTGCAGCGACCGCCCCTCTTGTGCGCACCCTGGCTGCCGTGTGCACGCAGCGACCGCCCCCTTGTTTTGCGCACCCCCGCCCCTCTTTGTGCGTGGCACCCCACCTGCAGGTGGAGGACACCAAGCTGTTTGTGAGCCACCGCTTTGCAAAGAAACTGGTGGCAGCCAAAATACCCTTCAAGCTGCATGTCATCGTCGGACCCACAGATACGGGTGAGCCGCCGCCGCCGTCACTGCCGCCCGCCGCCGCCTGCCACCGCTGCCGCCGGCGCTGCCGCCGCCGCCGCTGCTGCCGCTGCCACTGCTGTTGCTGGCGGACTGAGCTGCTCGCAAGCCCCCATTCTGACTTCCCCGCCCATTCGTGCTCCCGCTCATCGCCTTCTGGGGTCTGATTGACACAGCTGTTTGCCTCGCCGTCGTACGCCAGCGCCCAGGGTGGAGGCACCAGTCCGCCCAGCAGATCACGCAGACCGACGGCAACACTCAAGGAGCAGGCCTCCCTGCTGCGATGCCCCTGCCATGCAGACAGCGTGACGAACGTGATCCTGAAAAAGGCGGCGGACGTGGGCGCGCGGTGCATCGTAATGGCGCGGCACAGGTGAGAGCCGCCAGGCGGCCGCGGAAGAGAATGTATGCCTGAGGGGGGGGGGGGTACCTGTGCTACCTGCATGGCCGGGTGTGGGTGGGTGGGGGTTGTCTTGGAGGCAGGGAATCCCCTGAGGCTTGCTTCGTGCAGCAAGGGCAAACAGCAGGAGATGCGCGGCAACACGTGCGCCAGGCCTCCCCCCCTGCCCTGCTGACACACTCTTAGTGTGCTTGCTTGACGGCCCCCCAAACGTCCTCGATGTGCTTGCTCGCCCCATGCAGCAAAGGGAAACTGCGGGAAATGTGGACGGGGTCTGTCACCAAGAACACAGGTGCTGGGCGGGTGGGGGAGTGGTGACGTGCACTGCCACCCTCGCCGCTGCCCGCGACTCCACCCCGCCTCTTAACTCGCTCGCCGTCTCATCTTTCGCACCGCCCGACCCCGTCGTCCTCCCACTCGCCCAGTGCACAAAAGCCGGGGCTGCCCGGTGGCGGTGGTGCCGAACTTGCCGGAGCACCACAAGAGTTTGTGACGTGCTGCGGTGGCGCCGCTGCAGAGAGCAGTTTGGCGCAGCGGCAGTGCAGCCCAGCCCAACCTGGCGCGGCTCCGTTCTGTCGGCTGCACGATGCGACGTGGGATAGCTGGGCAGGTGGCTGTCCTTGTAGACTAAAGTCCACCGCTGTCGCCTGTGCCTACGGTGCTTGCATTCTTCACAGTTTTGTGTCAGCCTCTGTGAACATGCGCGTGGACTGCCGGCAAAGATGGATCGGCCCGGCCGCGCACCGCTGCGCCACAGCGTGGCGGCGCCGGTCGGGAGGTCCCGTTTCCCAGCATCCTGTGAGAGATCGCAAGCTATTCGCGACTTTCACCTGCATTTTTGAGAACGCTGCACTTCACGAGCGCTTCCATCAGCGCAACACAAGAGCCCTGCTCCTCGATGGTTGCTTGCGGATAGTGCTGCAGCTCCCCGACAACCTGAAACCGTCTGGTAAGCGCTGGAGACAGCGTGTCAAGGGTGCAGCCAACACGGGTCTCGGCGGGTGCCCATGCGGTTGCTGGGGCTCACGCTGCTGGTGCTTATTTGGCTGCGACATGTAGCAGTGATTGTTAAGCTTGCAATGCGCTAGCGAGCGGTGCAGCGTCAATTTCCCCGTTGCAGCCCCGCCTGCTTGCACGCTCAGCCCTCCTGGCGCCTGATATTTGTAGCAGGTGGGTGCATACGCGCTATATAAAAGCGCGGGCAACAACGCCCAGCGTTGCGCCGTCTACCGCCCGCCGCCTCCGACGACTGCTGTTGCCGCCGCCTTTCCTTTCCCTTCGCAGCAGGACCTGTGCGCCGTGAGGTCGAGGGCGGCGCGGCGGCCGCTAGGTGGCGGTGAGCGCACCTCAGCTAGCAGCTGCAAGCATCAAGCCGCAGCCTGTCAAGCGGGCAACGCAACAGTCTCCTGCCCGACAGCGGCCCGCCGACTGGCAGCACAGGCTGACCGCCCGGCGGCCTCTCGAGGATGGACGACTTCGAGAAGGCCATCCTGCTGAGCTTCGACCAGAGCGGGGACGTGGGCGCAGGCATCAAGGCGCAGGCAGAGGCTTACCTCGCCGCCGCGCGCGCCTCGCCCGACGCCTGGCGCATCTGCCTGGATCGCTTCCAGTCCAGCGGCTATGCAGGTGGGGGTGCTGTGCCTGTCTGTGCGTGGCTGGCGGTGGCGGTGATGGTGGCGCATTGGAACGTGAGGAAGCAAGGGTGCGCTGCCACACGGTTGGGGAGCACATGTCAGCTGCACGTCGGCATGCACGTGGTTGCCTCGCCTCCCGCCTGAACCCCGCGCCCCTCACCTTCTGGCCTCGTGCAGAGGTGCGGTTCTGGTGCGCGCAGGCGTTAACAGCACTGGCGGCGCAGCAGCAGCCCCCGCTGCCGCCGCAGGCACGCGGCCAGCTCAAGGCCGCGCTGCTGGCGTCGGGCACCGGCGCAGCAGGCGGCCCGCCGCTGCCGGGCTTTCTCAAGAACAAGGTGGCGCAGGCCATCGTGGCGCTGGCGGGACGGGAGTACCCCGATGAATGGCCCTCCTTCTTCCAGGTCGGCCAACATCATACGAGGGTTCACCAACACACTGCATGCGCCATACCAGCCTGAGCAGATGCAGGCACCGCCGCCGCGGCCCTGCCCAGCCCCTCCACGCACATCTTTGCGCCGCCCTCCGGCCTGCCCAAACCCCTGCACCACTTCTCTGCCACCCTCTGACCCTGTTGCTGCGTTTCAGGACCTGCTCGGCACGCTGGGGGCGGGACCCCCCGCCGTGGACCTCTTCTGCAGGTCGGTGGGTGGGTGGGTGTGGGTGTGCTGCCTGGGGCGGGATGGGGTGGTTGGTGCCGGCATGGGGATGGGGCTGCAGGGATGGGGCAAGCGTGGAATCGACTGTGGGCAGCGCCATGCCGCCCACCCGCCGCTTGCGCGGGGGTGTGTCATGCGTCGTCGTGCCTGCTGCTGTCCTGCTGCGCAGGATCCTGGCAGCGGTGGATCAGGACATCATCAGCCTGGAGCTGCCGCGCTCGGCAGAGGAGGCCAAGCAGAGCATGCACTTCAAGGCAGGGATGGCTGGGGGTGGGGCAGGCAGCAGGGCGTGTCGTGCAGCGTGGCGCAGACGGCGCAGGCGGTTGAGCAGCATGCCAGCGAGAGAGGTGCGCGCTCAGGACGCTTGCTGTTCCCCTCCCACCTGTGCCCTTCCCCACCACCCGCCCCCGCCACCCTCCCCTGCCAGCACCTGCAGGACAGCATGCGCGAGCGCGCTTTGGGCGACATCGCCGACGCCTGGTGCGCCCTGCTGGCCGCGTATACGGCCCCAGCGCCCGACACTGCCGCCGCCGTGCTGGAGACGGTGCAGCGCTACGTGCACTGGATAGACATTGGCCTGGTGGCCAACGACCGCTTTGTGCCGCTGCTGTTTGGCGCGCTGGCGGCGCCGCAGGAGGGCCTGCGCGGCGCCGCAGCAGACGTGCTGACGGAAATTGTCAGGTGCGGCGGGCTTGGGGGGGCTTGGGGAGGCGGGGGGCGAGGCGGGGGGGGGGGGGGGGACCCAAGGAGTGCCCATGTCGGGTGCCGCTGCATATGTTGGTGCCTCCTCTGGCGTCCACCTGTGTGGCCCTTCCGCCTGCCCAACCCCCCCCGCATCTCTGGCTTGCAGCAAGCGCATGGAGGCCACCCCCAAGCTGACCCTCATCCAGCAGCTGGGCGTGGTGCCTGTGTGCGCGCGCTGGCAGGCGGGGCTGCCCGCCGTTGATGAAGAGCCTGAGCTGGCGGTCAAGTACTCCAGGTGAGGGAGGGGGAAGAGCGGCTGGGGAAGGCGGCGCCTGGGCAGGAGCCTGGCAGGGTTACATCGCGGTACAACGGAAATCGCAGCTTCATGGGGCTGCTGGAGGGGAGCCAGAGCTCGAGTGTTTTGAAGTGAGGGGCAGAACATGCCGGGCATGTGGCGCCGCCGCCGCCGCTGAGCGACTCACGGAGCCCCACCCGCGACCACTGAAACGCTCCGGCAGGCTGCTGGCGGCGCTGGCCACCGAGGTGCTGGAGGCGTGGAAGAAAGTGGAGAACAGCGTGCTCAGCATGGCGGCGGTGGGACTGGCGGTGGACGCGGAGGCGGCGGCCGACGCGCAGTCTGCGTGCGCGACGGCGTCCGCCCTCCTGGACGCCCTCTTCCCTGCGGTGCTGGCGGCGCTGCGCGCTGGGCACGACGAGGTGGCCGCCGCGGTGGTGCCCTTCCTTCTGTCCTTTGTCGGTCGGCTGAGGGCTCTGCAGAAGCGGGCTGGGCCCGACGGGGTGCTGCCTCCGGGGCAGGCGGCGCACGTGCCTGCCATCCTGGAGGCCCTAGCCGCCTGCGCACGCTTCCCCCAGGACTCTGCGGCGTACGAGGTGGCCGCCGCCAGCGCCACAGAGCGGTGGGTGGAGCCAGGGGGGAGCCAGGGGTGTGCTTGTCGACAGGGTTCTCGCTGTGTAGTACGTGCATGCAGGCGCCTGCCCGTTGCAGCCTGGTTGCCATCAGCCCGGTTGCACGCGCCTCACCGGTGCCTCGCCTCTCCATGCCACCTCCCTGCTGCTGCAGCGTGGCCGCCGAGGAGGAGGAGAGTGCCATGGCCGACCGCCGGCAAGACTTGTTCACGCTGTTCCGCAACGCCGCCAACCTGGCACGCCCAGAAGCCTACCGCTTTGTCGGCGGCCTGCTGGGCGCGGCGCTGTCTGGCGGGGGAGGAGGCAGCGCTTCCTGGCAGGTGCGCGCGTGCGTCGAGGGGGGGCAGGCCGGGGCAGGCAGGCCAGCTGTGGTGCACCCTGCTGCCCCATGCGTGCGTCGTCCTCGTGACTGCACCCTGGCAATTTGCCATGCATCATCAGAAGGACACCTTTCTATCTCCAAACCCTCCTCCCTCGCTCCCTCCCTCTTTCGTTGTGGGCAGGATGTGGAGGTGTCGGTGACGCTGCTGTACCAGCTGGGGGAGGGAGCGCCCGAGGGCGACATGCGGCCAGGCAGCGGCGTGCTGGCGCAATTAGCGGCAGGCGTGATGCAGGTGCTCCAGCAGGGGTTGAGAAGCTGCCCTGCCCCCCTGGGGAGCGCTGGCTGGAGCGCAGTGGAAGATGAATCGCCTGCTGCCTGCGTGTGCCAGCCGCCCGGTGCCTTGGCACCCGCACTATCTAAATTAACCTGCTGCTGTCAAACGCCACCTCCACGCCCCTCTCCCTTCTGCCAGGCTGAGTCACCAGCCTCCAAGCACCGCCTGGTAGCCCTGGCCCTTTTAGAAACATACGTGCGATACAGCCGCGTGCTGGCGGCGGGCGGCGGCGCCGCCCTGCCTGCTGTGGTTGCACGCTTCCTGGACGAGCACGGCATGGGGCATTCCAGCGAGGCGGTCTCCAAGCGTGCCGCCTACCTCTTCTGCCGGCTGGCCAAGCAGCTGCGCGCCAACCTGCGGCCGCTGCTGCCAGACATCTTGCAGGCAAGGGCGGGGCGCTGGGACCCGGTGGCTGCTTGGACAACGGTTGGCAGCATGCGTTCCGCTGGCAGGCGCTTGGGCGCACCGGCGGCCAGCGCAGCTGCACGCTGAGGGCTCTGCTTGCTGCTGGCGCGCCTCACCCTCCTGCCCCGCCCGCTCTGGTTGCCACGCCTCTGCAGCGCCTCCAGCCCCACCTGGCAGCCATCGCGGCCACCCCCACCCAAGAGGCACCCACCACCAAGGGCACCGGCGTGACAGGGGGCCGCGGCGGCGCCGGGCAGGGCCTGCTGGGAGCGGTGGACGACCGGCTCTATGCCTTTGAGGCTGCAGGCTTGCTGCTGGGCCAGGAGGAGCTGCCCGCAGCGGAGCAGCGCGCCTGGGTGGCGGCCCTGCTGCAGCCGCTGGTGGCGCAGATGGAGGGGAACCTCGCGGCAGCGGCGGCGGGCGGCGCGGCGGCGGCGGCGGCGGCGATGCCGGGGGCGCCGCCGCCGCCGGCGCTGCTGGTGCAGCAGGCGCTAGAGGCGGTGACACGGGTGGGCAAGGGCCTTGCCCTCAAGCTTTGCACCGAGCAGGTGAGCGCACCAAGACCAGAGGTGGTGGAGGGCCTTGCAGATGCAGGGTCGCGAGGCACCAACAGCAGCGAGCCAGCCACCACAGCGCAGGCAGCGGATCGCCTGGTTCCCCCTCCTGCACTCGCCAACCAACCAACCCGTTTCCTTGCGCTGCAGCGCCCCGAGCTCGGCGGGCTGCTAGTGGGCGCGCTGCAGGCGGCGGTGGCTGCGCCGCGCGCGCTGCCCCACAACAAGCAGCTCCGCGCGCGCTTCATCTCCTTCCTCCACCGCATGCTCGAATGCTTGGGGGCAACGTGAGTGCTGAGAGGTAGCAAGTGTGGTGGGCGCACACGTGAGGGTAGCGCCAGCAAGGCAGCTGTGTTGCTGTGCCTCCCGATGTGTAATCTGCGTGATGCAAGCTGCGCAGGGTGCCGCCACGGCCGGCCCCCTTCCCCACGCCCGTGCCCACTCCCCTCCGGTGTGCAGCCTGCTGCCCTGCCTGCCCCCCGCCCTGGAGGTGCTGCTTAATGCGCAGGCGGACGCATGCGACGTCGCTGACGTGCTGCTGCTGCTCAACCAGCTGCTGGCAAGGTTTAAGGAGGCGCTGGCGCCTGTGATGCAGGTGGGGGGTGTGGCGGGAGGTGCCACCACAGGCGACGGCATGCCTGCTCCGGCACACCTGCTGCACGCGCGCTGAGGCCCAACTCGCCTTGCCGCCGCTCTGCTGGCGTAAAAACGGTGTGCAGCCCCGACCTGGCGCCTCGCTCCCCCGCCCCTGCTGCAACTTGCACCGCCGCAGGAGATGGTGCCTGCCTGCGTGGCGCGTGTGCACACGGTGCTTCCAGCCGACTGGGACTGGTCTGGGGCCCGCGTCACGCCCGCGGCGCTGGCCACGCCGACGGCGGTAGCGGCGGCCGCGGCGGGGTCGCCCTTTTCCGACAAGAGCGCGGCTGCGTCTGCGGCTGCAGGCGCGGGCGGCGCGGGCAGCAACGAAGACCTGCGAGAACGAGCGGAGCTCCAGCGCGCGTACTACTCCTTTTGCCATTCCCTGGTGAGCATCGAGCGCTGGCGCAGGGACGGTGGCGCGCAGCACAAGCCCCCGATGCTCACCGCTCCTCCCTGGCTGGCTGGCTGCCATGAGCAACAATCCTCTTTGGCCTGGCCGGATGGCTGCGCTGCCTGCGGTGGTTATTCTGACGTGCTACGCTGCTGGCCTGCCCTTGCCCAGGTGCACAACCGTCTGGCGGGCGTGCTGCTCGGCGCGCCGCCTGGCACGTTGGATGCCATGTTGGGGGCGCTGATGCGCGGTGCAGCCACTCACGTGGATGCGGGTGAGGGGGTTGGCGGCTGGTTGGGGAGCTCTCCCTAAACGGGGCGATGTGCAGCGGAGGCTCAGGCTGAGGATCGCACTGCAGTGCAGCCCAGCACTCTGGCCGCCCCGAGTTGCCCCCTGGTGCCCGCACTGCTCTGCGCCGCTGCGCCGTCACCTTGTGCCACCTGTTGCCCTGGCCGCCCTCGGCCCCCCACGCGCAGGCGTGCGCAAGACGTGCGTGCAGGCTGTGGAGCGGCTGGTGGGGGAGTGGTGCGGCGCCGACGGCTCCGAGGCGCTGCCCGGCTTCAGGGAATTCGCGATGAAGCAGGTGGGTGGGGTGGGGCAGGGGCTCTTCCGAGGGGCGGTCCCAGGCCACCGCTTTTGGCCCCATCCTGCTGCGCGCTGTGGCCTGCTTTGCTTCTGCGTGCTGCCACCAGCGCTGCTGCCTCCCCGCCCCACCCCCACGTGCCGCCCTCACCCCGCCTGCGCCCGTCCCTCCACAACCGCCCCCACACCCCACACCCCTCAGTTCGGCGGCGAGGTGCTGCTGGAGGCGCTGGTGGCGGGGGGCGTGGACATCCGCGACGCCGCCGCCATTTCCTTGCTCACAGAGGTTGCGCAGAGCCTGCAGCTGGTGCACCAGCGGTGCGGCGAAGCCTACCTGTCGTACCTCTGCACCGCCCTGCTGCCGAGCATGGGGTGGCCCGCAGAAGCTTCCCAGCAGCTGGTGGCCCACATCACCGGCAGCCAGCCCAAGGCGCTCAAAGACTTCCTGAAAGTGGCGCTGCAGCAGCTGCGCCAGCAGCAGCAGCAGCAGGCAGCGGCCAACGGTCGACGTTAGCGCGCCGCCGGCTGCAAGAGAGCTTGCTTTGTGTGTATGTGTGTCATCTTACCTCGTGGCTGGTGACCCAGCCTGCACGTCGTGCGCTGTGCAGCGATCAGTTTGAGAGCCCCTCTCCCTTGCCTCCCACTCTCCTTGCATCCTCTCGTCTCTGTCCACGTTGCAGCCTTGCTCGTCCACACACCTTCCTCCCCAGCCCGCCAGTCTCCCTAAAGAAGAACCGCCCGCTCGCCTCCTCTGCCTCTACGCAAAGCTAGCTCCTGTGCGCAGCAGCTGCATGCAAATCAGTGGCAGCCGGCCGCTGGGAGTGGGTGACTGGAGGGAGGGGTATCCGTTGGAGGTCCTGCCAGGGTTTTCTGCCGCCCCGCCAGCTGGTGCACCGCAGGCAGCGCCAGCAACTCTTCCCCTTCTAAGTGTCATGGGGCGGCGTAGCAAGGTGGCGGACTTGAGCACGCAGCGAAAGAGGATTGTGCAGGCACACCCGATTGTGCCGGTGACGCCGCTCCCAGATCGCGACGGGGTGGCGGGAGGGCGGCGGTTTCTTGGCTGGGCAACAGCGTCCCTCACCACCCCTCGCCATGCCACCTGTGGGACAGGCAGGGGTGATCGGGAGCCAGTCTGCCGGGCCAGGACTCCCTCGGAGGCGGAGGCCGAATCGGTGCTGGTGCGGTGCTGGCGCCATGGCGGCAGCGTGCCGAGCAGAGGGGCGCTTGACTGCCGCTCCGAACCACTCCCATGCTCTACGTCACTGTTCACCCGACTCTGACAGACTTCCCAAACGTTGCCCGCTGCCAGTATGTGCGGCGCGGCCTTGCAGGGGAGCCCCCTGTCCAGCTTGCGGGCCGGGGCCGCCGCTGCAGGGGCCGCGGCTGCAGCAGCGGTTGGCTATGGTCAGGACGATGCCGTTCATGGCCCAAACCGGCCCGTGCTGCAGCCGGCGCTGGCCGCGGGTCTCGCGGCTCCAGCGCCGGCCTCTTGTCACGTCCTGCTCGTCGACGATGAGCGCCTGACTCGTACTATGGTGTCTACGTTGCTTCAGAAGTGCGGGTACAGAGGTGAGCGAGCGGGGCGGAGGGAAGGGAGGCTCTTCGCAAGGAGCCAGGCCCCCGCCGCGCCGCCCGGTTTTCAAGCTCTCGGACGGCAGACACGCGTTATTGGTGGCGCCAGACGGCGCGCAGTGGCGCGCCAACTTCCCCCACCGTCGGCGGCCGTCGTCCCGCCGCGACCAGCACCACCGGCTCTGCCTCAACGACACCGCCTGCTTCTCCGGCCCCACACTCTGCAGTCACCAGCGCCAGCGATGGCATGGAGGCGCTGCAGCTGCTTAGAAGCAGCGCGCCAGACACGTTCCAGCTGGTGCTCACGGTGCGTGGCGCCTGGCAGCCTGCCCGCCTGCGCGCTGTGCTCGCACCGTCGCCACGGCCGCTGTTCTTGCCTCGCCTCAAACCCACCCTGCTGCCCCCCCTGCCTGCAGGACGTGTGCATGCCTGAGCTGAACGGCCTGCAGCTGCTGAACTGCGTCAAGTCGGATGCCAACCTCCGCGCCGTGCCCGTCAGTGAGTGGCTGTCGGCGCCCCGTTGGTGAACCTGCTGGCACGCCAGAAGATCTGCAGATCTCCACATCTGCACGCCTTTTGCCCCTGCCCTGCTGCCGGCAGCCAACCTGCCGACCTCCTGCCGCTGCTCCAAGCCGCCACGTGCTGACGCCGTCTGCCCCTGTGCGCCCCCTTCCTTGCCTGCAGTGATGTCGTCGCTGGACCAGCAGGAAACGGTGGCGGCGGCGGTGCAGAACGGCGCCGAGGAGTATCTTGTGAAGCCCGTGACGCGCAAGGAGGTGCAGCACATCTGGCAGCACGTGTGGCGGAAACGCTGCGCGGCCGCGCCGGTGCCGCAGTTGCCGCAGGAGGCGGCGGCGGCGATGGCGGCGGCCACGGCAGTGGTGGCCGCCTCGGAGCAGCACGCATCGCAGCAGCAGCAGCAGCAGCAGGATGTGCAGCAGCCAGCGACAGCCAGCTTGCAGCAGGGAGCGCAGCAGCTGGCGTTGCCGCAGCCCGGCACCTGCGTCGTCGCCCTCATTCGCAGCAGCCCACAGGCGTTCGCTGCCGGTCCAGCCGCCAGCCTGCAGCAGCGGCAGGCGGTCTTTTTCGCGGCGGTTGCCACGGTGCAGGCAGCACACCTGCAGCAGCACGCGCTGCTGTGCCTTCGCCCCTCGCGCCTGCTGTTCTCGCCACGCCACGGCCTCAGCATGACGCCCGGCAGCGCCAGCACAGCAGAGGTGGACCAGCTGTACGCCAGCCCAGAGGAAGCTGCCGGGCAGACGGGCTGCCAGAGCGACTTGTTCAGCCTGGGCCTGCTCTTCCTAGGTGCGACGAGGGGGCTGGCTGGTGTGGTTGTTGAACATTTGAGTGCAGCGGTGACGAGCTTGCCTGCCTGCTGCGTACTGCCACGTTGCACCCACCATGCCGTGCTGCCTCCTCCCTGCAGACCTCTTCTTCCCAACGACCATCCACGAGCAGCGGTGCGCGCAGCTGCGTGCCGCTCGCGCGGCGGTGCTGCCGGCGGTGCTCTCGGGCACGCACACCTCAGGCAGCACCAGCGCGGTGCAGGACCTGCTGCTGGGCCTGCTGCAGGCAGACCCGGCGCGGCGCCCCACCGTGCACGCCCTGCTGCGCTCCGGCCTGGTGGCCGATGCCTTCCGGCTCGTGGCGCAGCTGCCGCACTGGCGCGTACTGGCGGCGGCGCCTGCGGCCTCGACGGCAGCGGCGCCCAAGGCGGCGGCGCCCAAGGCAGCTCCAGCAGCGCCAGCGCCCGGCGGCCCCGTTGACCATGAGGCTGTGCGGCACTTCCTGCTGCTGCTGCGCAAGTCGAAGCAGCAGGAGTTTGTGCAGGCACAGGCGCAGCTGGCGGCGCTGGAGAGCGACCTCGGTGAGGTGGCGGCGCGGCGGCGCTCGCGCAGCAGCAGCGCCGACGGCGCCCGCGGCGGCGGTGAGGCGCCGGGCAGCAAGCGGCCGCGCATGTCGATGGAGGCGGAGGCGGCAGAGTCGGAGTCAGAGGATGTGCCGCTGGCGCTGATGGGGCTGTCAGAGGAGCAGCAGGCGCGGCTGGCAGCGGCCATGCCCCAGCTTGAGGAGGTCTTCTTCCAGCGCCGCCAAGTGCTGGCGGCAGGCGAGACGGCGCCGCCACCGGTGCCCCAGGCGGCGGCTGTGCCCGCGGCGCCGGTGCCGGCGGTGCCGCAGGCGGCGGCGGCGGCGGCAGAGGCTGCCAGCGGCACCTGCCGCGCGCTGCTCCACCTGGACTCGTTTGCGCGCGATTTGAATGAGCTGGCGGCGCACAGCCGGCTGGGCCTGAAGGCCACGCTGCGCTCGGGTGACCTGGCGTCGCCGGTGGAGATGGTGAGCCGACTGGCTGCATGTGGCAGGGCGCAGTGCATGGCAAGGGCCGTGAGGAGAGCGCTCGTGCAGCTTGCACGGCTGGCAGGCGGCGGCCGCACCCTCACCCTGCACGCCTGCATGCCTGCACCGCCGCCACCACTGCCAGCGCTGGACCTCTCACACGAGCACCTCCCCCTCGCATTCCCTCTCTCCGCAGGCCTGCTGCGCCGCCTTTGATCGCGACGACGAGTTCTTTGCGACCGTTGGCGTGTCGCGCCGCGTCAAAATCTTCGACTTCCGCGCCTGCCTGGGCGAGGACGGCAGCGACGCTGCCGGGATCATGCATTACCCGGCGCTGCAGGTGGGCGGGGGGCTGGGCAAGCAGGTGTTTTGGCGCGTGTGTGCGTGCTTGCCTGGGAGTGCTGCCCCCTGCCGCGGCTGGTGGCTGTGGCACAGTGGTTTACCTTGCCGGCGGACCTGCACTCGCGCGTGCACGCCCTCAGCGCCTTGACCATCGCACAACCCTCGCTGCGCCCCCGCCTGCAGATCACCACCCGCAGCAAGCTCAGCAGCGTCAGCTGGAACAGCTACGTCAAGAGCCAGGTGCGTGGCGGGCAGGGGAGGCCCACGGTGCCGGTGCAGGCCAGCGCAGCCGGGTGTCAGCCACGCGCCTCCTTGCTGGCGTCGCCCTCGCCCGTGTGTTCCCCTGCCGCGCCGCCCCGCCTATTGCCTGCCTCCCTGGCTCTGCCGGACGCCGCCCTCACCGCCTCCACCTCCCCCCTTCTTTCCCCCCGCTGCGCAGCTGCTCACCAGCGACTACTCCGGGCTGATCCAGCTGTGGGACGCCACCACAGCGGGCGAGGCGGCGCAGTTTGACGAGCACGCGCAGCGCGTGTGGTCGGTTGACTTCTCCACAACCGACCCCATGCGTTTCCTCAGGTGCGTCCAGCCGTCCACAAAGCGCGGCTTACAAGGAGGAAGGGGGGGGGGAGGCAATCAAATAAAACAGGGGGGCAGGGGTACAAACAAGCAAACAGGCAGGCCGCCAGGGGGAGGAGAGGCGTGTAGGGGGGCCCTGCATCCTGCGTGCCCGCCCCCGTGTGCCCCTTGCACTCTCATCGTGCCTGTGCCTGTGCGTGTGCCTGTGCTCACCCCTCTCGTCTCCTCTGCCCCTCACCTGATCCCCTCAGCGGCTCCGACGACGGCACCGTCCGCCTGTGGAGTGTGCACGACCAGTCGAGCGTGGCGCGCATCGCCGCCCCCGCCAACGTCTGCTCCGTGCAGTTCAGCCCCACCGACGGCCACACCATTGCCTTTGGCTGCGCAAACTACCGCGTGTATCTTTACGACCTGCGCCACGCAGGTGGGGCCTTGGGGATTGGGGGGTGGGTTTTGGGGGGAGGCGAGGAGCCGGCGGCGTGGATGGCGCCGACGTGTGGTGCTGCCACAAGATGCATGCTGCGCCCGCCTCCCCCGCCTCGCGCACTCCTCCCCCGCCTGACCCTGCCTGCTCGCCCGCCCCTCCCCGCCTGTCCCTTTGCAGCGCAACCGCTGGCCGTGATTTCGGGGCCCCAGCGCGCCGTGTCTTACGTCAAGTTCCTGGGCGGCGGCCACCTGGTGTCTGCCTCCACCGATTCCACGCTGAGGTGCGCGCTGTGGTCGGCGGGTGTGAGAGCTTGCTTTGGGCGGTGGTGGGAGGCACTCGTGGGGGTGTGCAAGGCTAGGCCTTGGTGAGCAGACGGCCCGCGCGCTGCGTTGCTGCTGCGGCCCATTCCCCCCCCCCCCCCCCCCGTCCATGTTGTAGGCTGTGGGACCTGCGTGAGGTAATGTCCGCCTCCGCCGCCGCCCCCGCCGCCTCCTCGGTCAGCGGCGGCAGCACACTGGGCGGCCCCGGCGGCGCGCAGAAGCAGCAGCGCGTGCGCCCCGCCTGCACCTACACCGGCCACCGCAACCAGCGCAACTTTGTGGGGCTGTCGGTGTCCCCTGACGGCCACATCCTGTGTGGCTCTGAGGACAACTCTGGTGAGAGCGCAGCTGCCTGGGCAGCGGGGCGTCGCAGGGGAGGGTCGTGCTGCGGCGGGCGGGCGCTGGTGGTGTCGGCGGCCGCCGCGCGTCCGACCCTGCACCCCCTCCTCACCCGCCCACCCTCCCCTGTCTGTCTCCTTGTGTCTGCGCTGCAGTCTATGCCTACTACCGCTCGCTGCCCTTCAGCACCGCGCAGTACCGCTTTGGTCCCGCCGAGGGTGGGCCCACCGGCGAGGGCCACCAGCCGTTCGTGTCAGCGGTCTGCTGGGCCAACCGCAGCCGGCACTGCCTGGCGGCCAACAGCCAGGGCCTGCTGCAGATCCTGCAGCTGGAGTAGCAGGGGGCGCTGCTCCGGGCTCCCTGGGAGAACCTGCCTGCCTTTCCATATTCCAAGGGTGCCGCGTGCCTACCGGCCCGCATCCAAACATATTGCTCGCTCACATACCTCATTACTTAGTTCATCCAGCGACCACACACGAGAAGAGCCACACCCAGCCCGTCGTCTCCTCCGCGCGCTCACATTTGGTTGCTCCCTTGCTGCGCCGCGCGCCCTGCCCTGCACGCCGCATGCCTCTGCCCTACTGTCTCGCCTCTGCCTCTCCATTGTTGCGCCGTGTCCCATCCCCCTCCCTGACTGCTGCCTCTGCCTCGCCCGCTTTTGGGCCGGAGCACTCCCCCCCCCCTCCCACCCCCACCCCCTTATTCCACCACCCTACTCCACACGCTACCACCAGGACCACAACTCGAGACCATGCTCCTTCCTCCCCCCTTGTCATCCCCTTCCTCCCCCCCTTCACCCCTGCATCTTTTATGCACCACATCGGCCTGGCCGCAGCGGCCCCTGTTTGAACTAGCTCCCCAGTGTGTGTGCCTGGCAACACGGCTCGCACGCCGTCATGTAATCCAGCCCTCAAACGAACCACCGGGGAAGGTCCCGTCCAGCACGGCGTGACACGCCAACCAGGCATCGATGACAGTGCCGCCGCTGGCAGCATGTCGCCGCTTTCTAGGCGCCACCTCTTGTGGCGGCGCTTGCCTGCAGGATGTACGGGCGCCAGCGCCCACAACGAGTGGGGCCCTCGGGCCGCTACCTACTGTGCCATCAGGCCTGCCTGACTCCCTCTCATTCGCCCTCACGGCACACCTGAGCGTTGGTGGCGATAGGATGATGGTCCGGGAGTGGGCGTCCGTGAGGGGCCTGCAGCCGAGCAAGGTAGGGTTCGCAGCGCGCTGCCGTCAACCTGCTGGCCCCTGGTTGCTTGATTGCCCAGGATTGTGTCGCTCTTTTCTTCTCTTCTGTATCTGCACGATCCTTCTTCTGCCCCATGGCACTTGCTCGCAGGTGCGGCGCACCACGAGGGCGACGGGCGGCCACTTCTGCCCGCTGACGTCAGCAGTGTTGACTGGGTCGCGCCATTTGCGCAGGCTCGTGTCGCCCTGCCTATTCTCACGCTGCGGGCCTTCCGTGCAGCGCCATTTGTTGCCACTGCACCAACACTGCCTGCCCAGCTCTGCAGCCTTAGCTATGGCGCGCCTCGTGGCTGCGCTCACGGTACTCTGTATTGTCTTCGCCGCCTCGTCCGTTCAGGCGCGTGCTTGCGGCGAACTCGCAGGCGGCGCAGGGGCCGGGAAGCTGTCGGGCCAGCCGCCGCCACACGACGAACCACGCCGCCCACCTCCACCCCGCCCACGCTCTCCCTGCAGGCAGCGGCTGGGTTGCAGGCCCCCAGCTGAATTTCAGACATCATGGATGCTCTGTCAAGCAGCAGGACGCCGCTCGGCGGTCTGCTGGCCACACCGCCTGGCACGGTTGCGCCGCCGGTGGTGATGCCCGGCGCATTTTCCGGTTCGGCTGCGTCTGCCGCCGCCACGGCGTCCGCCGGCCTCCCCACCTTCCCCGTCGCCTCCTTCAAAGCCAAGATGTGGATGACCCACCCAGGGCTCACCATGCTCTGCGTGAGTGGCGGCGGGGCGTGTGGAGGAGGGAGGGGGCAGTACGGGATGCGCGCAGGCAGCTGGTGCCCGACGCGCCACCGGTCGCAACTGGCATGCCACTGGCCAAACCCAGGTGCACGCCACTCACTGGCCAAGTGTCTGGTGTGCTCATCCACCTAAGCTCCCCGTCTCCCTGCACCCACCGGCCCTCCCACCCGCAGATACCGCCGCCTGCTCGGCCTGCTCGCCGACGCACCCACCCACCCTGGGCACCCACTCACCCGCACAGCCGTCATCACCCCGACTCCCAGCGCCCTGCCTGCTGACCTCCCCTCTTCCTCCCGCCGCCCACCCACCCACCCACCCGCTCACCCACAGATACCGCCGCCTTCTTCAGGCTTACGAAGGCCGTCAAGCGCAGCCTTGAGCTGCCGCAGGTGCGCACGTGACACAGCAGCCTCTCTTGGCGTCTGCTCCTGTTCTACCTTTCCTGCGTTCGCCTCAATGCCTACATCCTTGGGGCTGCTGGGCCGGCGGTGCACGGGTGGGCAGCACCGGACCAGGACTGCAGCCTGGAAGAGTTGCCTCACCAGTGGGCGCTGCAGCATACCAGGGGTCCCTACCGCCTGGTGCTTCCGTTGCGTGGCCAACCAGGGCTGCCCTGTGCTGGCTTCCCTCCCCCCTCCACTCTCCTGCCCGGCTTCACCATCGTCCCACTCGCGTCTGCCCTTGCCTCCCACCCCCGCAGTGCGCTGCCGCCCAGAACTGCCTGCTCGACAAGTGCGCGTGCCACGGCGCCGCGCCCGACTGCCGCATCTCTGATGGAAGGTGCACGGTGAGAGGGGGGCACTGTGAAGGTGCCGTAGACGGCCGGTGGGCAAGGAGGGGAGGTAGGGAGGCCCGGGAGGGGGGGCGCCCCAGCCAGCGGCTGCCATGGGGGCACGCCTAACCACGCGTTTCCCGAGCGCGTGGATCAGAAGCCACAGAGGTTGGGATGCGGGGGTAGGGGAGGCAAGGTCCGCCGGGGGTCACAACTCTTTCGCCTTAAACCCCTTCAGCACCTTCTGACCAGCTGCATTCCCTTGGGAACACCTCTCCCCCTCCATCCCCTGGCCTGCCTGCAGAACTACTGTGATGCCGCCGGCCAGACCTGCGGCACCAGTGCCGCCAACTGCGAGTGCCCCTTCCCCCTGAACTGCCTGGGCGCAGCTGCCGGCGCCGCCAGCGGCACCTGCGTCCCTCAGTGCACCGCCGCCGCCGCCGCCGCCGCCACGGGCAGCAACGTGTGCGACTCCACCTGCGCCTGCGGCCCTGGCCTGACGTGCCTGTCTGGCGTGTGCGTCAACGTCTGCGACCCAACCGACGTCACAGACGTCTGTGGCTCTGCCGGCAACTGCCAGTGCCCCACCAACACAGCGTGCAGCACAGTCACCGCCGGGGCGGAACTGTTGGGACGTGCAACCCCATCCTGGCTCTGGCTGCGGTAGGTGGCGGTCCTTGGGTGCAGGCGCGCCGGGACCCAGCGTGTGCGTCGCTATGCTGCATCCTGCTGTGACTGTTCACCTTCTGCCTTGTGCGCCTGTGCGCCCGACGCCATTTCCCTGGACACGCAACCCAGCTGTAAAACCTGCCCCCATTCCCTTCCTGAGCGCACAGGCGGATGCGTGCCTCGCCGCTCTGATGCTTGCATCGCAGCGGCTCCCTTCAAGGCACCCAACCCCGGTGCCCCCCCCCCCCCCCCCCCCCCCCCCGTGCAGGTGGACGCATCCCTTACTGTCACCGGCGTGGGCATCACTCAACAAGCCTTTGCAGAGGGCACGACCCTTCGGGAAGGTCTGTAAGCACCCTGCCGCATGCTGTCGCTGACATGCTGTGCCGTGCCTGGTACATTCGCGAAGTGAACCACCGCCACCCACCTCCCACCCACCCACCCACACCCACACCCACCACCCACCACCCACCTCCCACCCACACCCACCCACACCCACACCCACCACCCACCACCCACCTCCCACCCACACCCACACACACACCCCACACCCCCACCCACCACCCACACACACACCCACACCCCACAGAGTTCATCGCGCTTGCCCTTACCTTTGCCGCCGAGGCCTCCAACAGAGCGCGAGGTGCAAGGGATGCCGCCGTGGGAGTGCGTGGCAGCTAGCTCGACTTGCAAGTCCCAGAGGCCTCGCTCGCCTGCTCCTCCCGCACGCCCCCACTCGCCGGTCCTTTACCTACCCTACCCTGCCCTGCCCTGCCCGTCTGCCTGCAGAGCTCATCCGCATCATCATCAACAGCATCACGCTGGTGAACACCCCTGGCACCCGCAGGCGTGCGCTGCTTGGCACCGCCACCTCGGTGGCGATCGATTACACAGGTGGGTGGGTGGGCGGTTGGGCGGGTTGGATGGGTGGGTAGGTGGGTTGGGTGGGTAGAGGGGTCGGTGGAGCGGGGCTGCTTCTGGGTTCCAAGCTGCTGTGATGCCCCGGCCAGCCAGCCACCTTCTTCGTGTGTCCACTGCACGGCCACGCCAACCACTCCCGCTCACCTCCTCGTCGCAGTGGTCTTCACCTCTGTTGTCGAAACACACACCCGAGGGTCAGCTCCTCCTGGCCGCTGTGGTGCCAGAGTACAACACACCCGTCGTGGTGGGTTGGTTGGACCGAGTCGACACGGGAGGGCTCGGCGCCCCCAGAGGGCAGCGTCGGCAGGCCGCCGGCAAGGCGTGCCACTGCCATGCATGCCTCAGCTGGGGTGCCTATGCCAATGCATCCGAAGTACAACCCACCCCACCCCCGCCACCCCGCTTCGGCAGGTCACCAACGCCTACGCCCCCCTGGTGGACGGCGTGACCGACAGCGCGCTCGACGCTCCACCAACAGCGGTGGCAACCACGGAAACCGTGCAGCAGCCGCCCAGCGAGTGTGTCCCCGGCGTCGGCGGCGACGACTGCACCAAGCAGACCTGCTCCTGCCCCACCGACTTCCCCAGCTGCTTCACAGCAAACGACTTCCCTGCCTGAACACGTGCGTTGCTCTGGGGTTCGTTCTGTTTGTGTGTCTGCCTTCCGCCACCGACCGCAGAGAGCACCGCCACCGCCCAGTTTCCCTCGGCATGTGCGCCGTGCCGCTCGACTGGCCTGCATCCCCGCCTACCTGTAGGCATGCAGCCGCCCCGTGCCACGTCCTGCTCGCAGACCGGCCACTTCTGGTAATGGGCAGCCCACGCACCATCACGCCACCAACCCACTGACCATGCAACACCCACCCACAAACTCTTCCCCCTCCCCTGTTTGCTTCTTTTGCAGGTGCAACAAATTCTGCGATACTGCTGACTCTGGCGACAACTGCAACAGCAACTGCTACTGCCCCTCCGGTCCCACCACTGGCGGCTGCAACTCCATCAGCGGCAAATGCGGGGTGCGTTTCCGGCTGCGTGCCGCTGCCGCCAGCGCCGCCCGCTGCCACCGTCACCGCCGCTTGCGTCCTGCTGCCCATGTCCATCCCATCCCATGCAATGGTGGCACCGCACCGCTCCCGGCCCCCCACCCTGCGCACCTCCCCCTTCTGCAGGCGACCTGCACCGTCGATCAGAGCTGCCTCGCTACCGCCCCCTCCTACACTGGCTGCGGGTGCCCATACGACAAGCCAGTCTGCCTGGGCGCTGGCGACGCCGCACGCTGCACGGTGGGTGTGCCACGCGCCATCGATGTCGGCTGGGCAGGCAACGGCTTGGGGCGGGGGCGGGCGTTGGACCTGCGCATCAGCTGCTGGCAATTCAGAAGCCTTGCTTGTGGGGGCCTTGCTGTGACCCAGACCTACCACTGGCATTATGGGCATGGTCTATGGCGCCTGTCTGCACCCGCATTTGGGTACTGGCATGTGCAGCGAGGGCACCCCTGAGTGCGTCGCGGTTGAATCGGCGCGGTTACCTCCCTCTCGCCCCGCTTTCCGTGGTTGCCACGGGTGTCAGCGCATGGGACGTGCAGCGCAGCCGTCCCTTCGCGCCGGGCCCCTGCCACACCAACGGCTGCCCCCTCCCCTCCCCGCACGACCTGCCTGCAGACCGTTGTTAAAGTGCCCACCATCATTCCATATGAGGGTAGGGAGGCACCCTGAGTGTGAACATGCGCAGTTGCCATTTGTTGGGATTTTGCTGGCCTTTCGAGCATGCAGCATTGCCGGCGAAGATCTTCAAACGCAGGAGGCTTGCGACTCGCCACCCGCTCTACCGTGCTGCAAGTCGTGCGGCCGAGCTGCGGAACGGCAAACTTACGAAATGTGGGAGGGTGCTGTGGCGACGTCACTCTCCGACCTCTCCCACCCGCCCGCCTTACCCCCTCATCCCATTGAATCCCGACTGTAGGGTCTCTTGCCTTCGGTTTCGGCTTCCGGTACCCTTACAACCAGGCAAGCGTCGGGTAACCTGCAGGTTGCCCAGCCCATGGGCCTGGCCAGGCGCAGGATGCAGGCGCAGGATGCAGGCGCGCGATGCAGGCGCAGGTTGCAGGCGCGGGATGCAGGCGCAACACGTTTCCCCTCGCCAAGCTTGGTTCCTGTTTGCTCGTCCCTGCGCACCTGCAGTGGTTTGAGTTCAGCAAGGGCCCTCAGTCTACGATTGCGGTCGTTGACACGACCCCAGCAGCTACCACCACCCCCGCCCTGCTGTCCACCCTGACGGCCGGCGCTAGCCCGTATGCCGTCAGGCTGGCCGTGGGCCCACCGACTTCCACTGCCCCGAGGCAGGCCATCCCGTACATCATGTGAGTGCGGTGCAGTGCTGTGCTGTGCCGTGCTGTCCTGTGTTGAGCAGTGAACAGCTGTGCGCGAGGTGATGCGCTCGTCACATGCCAGTGGGCCTCTCAGACGGAGCATGGCTCGTGCTGTCGAGGTCTGCCCACCACCACGTGGGCCGCGTGTTCCCTGCCCCTCTCCCTGCAGGTACCCACAGCCGTCGTTCAGCATCACCGGCGACCTCCTGCCCACTGGCCTGTTCAATGTGAGCACGGCTGCACGCAATAATCATACCTGCTGTGCACAAGACGCGCATGCGCTGTGGGGGCCTGCTGATGCCGCGGGAAGGCCGGCTTAAGGCTCTTGTCGTGCTGTGGGGGGCCTGCAACCACAGCGGCGGCTTGTTGCCTGTTGCGCCGCGTGCATTTCCAAGCAGTGCCGCTCCAACCATGCTTCACTCCGAAACGACCCCTCCTCAGGTGACCTTCCTGCAATTTGCTGCCGACCCCACCACCCGCCTGTCCTACCGTTGGTTCAAGGTGCTGCTCATTGCTGGGAGGAAAACGTATGGATGGGTGACATGGGTGGCGGGCGGGGTGTGTGGCCAGACCTTCACGACGCCTGTTTGGCGCGGCGGCTGCCACCCCTAGCCTGGGCCCCCCCCAGGGCCTCACCCGAAGCTCCTCCTCGGCCCCCACCCTCAGGACACCCCCAAACTGACCATCGATGGAACCACCGTCGCCCCCAACCTGCGCTTCCGCCTGTTTTCGCCCAGCCTGCTCAAAGGCATCAACGTCATCTACGTGCGTGCTGCTGCATTAGCTGGCGGTGCATCGATGTTGCAATGCCGCTGCTGCTGCCGCTGCTGCTGCTGCCGCTGCTCCTGCTGCTGGCGCTGCTATCGAACTGCCGCCCACATCGTGTCCCCCTCGGCTGCCTGCTGCCAGGAGCCCGAGTACAGCCTGGCGTCCAACCAGAACCCACCCCACAACATCTGGGTTGAAGAGGTTGGCGTTCAGGTGGGTGGAAAGGGCAGCCTGGCCTTTTGCGGAGCGATGGTGGTGGCTCAGGCAGGCAGGAGCTTTTGACGTTTGCTCGAGTTGCGCGCCACACGGTGAGCGACCGACGGTTGGCGGACGCATCCTCGTTGAGCACCTGCACGCCGTGCGTACCGCAGGACAAGAAGTGGTACACGTGCACGAGCCCGACGGCGGACAACACCAGGTTCGGGTTCCTCTGAGACAACGACTTGGTGAATGGCATGAAGACGCTCCCCGCCTGGTACGTCTGCTGCTGCTGCCGCTGCTGTTGCGCCGCTTGCGCATGTGCAAGGCTGGGTCTTGTCGAGAAGCACCTGCCCTTGCAGGGATAAGCACCTACCCCACCCGGGATGATGCATGTGCAGGGCAGCGTTTCGGGGCACGGTGGCTTGGGGGAGGGGGAATGAGGGCCCGGGATGGAAGCCACCCTCAACATGTGGTCGCCAGAAGCGCACCGCCACTGCCTGCCGCCGTTCGCCTTTGCCGCACTGCAGGGCCACCTTCTATGCCACCGTGGCCCCCCCCCCAGGACGCCGTCGACTTTTTCAAGGATGCCTACATCCTGGGTGTCTCGGTGAGTGAGGGCTGCTTGCGTGGGTGGCGCTTCGCTTCGCGCCACGGCTGCCTGCGGCACCGCAGCCGGCTGTTGAGCGTTTGCAGGCCCGGGCAGGAGACCTGCCAGGACTGCCAGGGACTGCCAGGAGACCTGCCACGACTGCCAGTGACTGGCGGCTGGACGCCTGCCTGCTACTCGGGCATCCGGGATGCAAAACGACCGCTGCTCGGCATCTGCTGGCGTAGCGGCCACCGCTTGTGCTGCTGCAGCAGCCAACGCATGTGCCTGTCTCCTCATCTTCCTGCCTGCAGGTTGGTCTGTCCAACACGGACGAGTCTGGCTACTGGAACGACCTAGAGGGTGCGCGTGCTGTGCCTGGCATGCGTACTGTGCCGTGCGTGGTGTGTCGTGCCGTGCTTGCATGTTGGATCCAGTGCGCTGCCAGCACGCCAGGGGAGGCTCTCGTGGGAGGTCCGTCAATGTCCGTGCATGCTGCGCCGTGCCGTGCATGCTTGCCGATGCGGAAGGTGCCCGGCATGCATGGGGCAGGCGAGCTAGGGGGGGCCGGGCTGCTGCTGGCACAGCCTTCGCAGCTTCCCACGCGGCGCCGCCGCCGCTGCAACTGCTGCTGCCTGCCCATTGCTGCTGCTACTCCTGCTACTGGCCCTTGCCGCGGGTGCGGCAGCGGCTGCATCACTTTATCTGATGCATGCTCCTGCACCAGTTCTGGCACCACTCCAGCCGCTTCTCCGCACCCCCCACCCACCTGTGAGTGCAGATTACCTTCCGGGACAAGCGCATCCGCTGGACCTTTGGCCCTGTGGCGTAAACAACGGTGGGCGGCGGTGCAAATCGACACGGCGCTCGGTTGCACCGGCATGGGCCGCCACTTGTGGGCCTTGCCTGTCGCTGCCCGCGTCGCCCGGCGTTTCCCACGCCGGCCGCTTCCTGCCCTTCCGCGCCGCGCCTGCGCAACAACAAGAACAAAGCTCTCACAGGCCCAGCACACATTTTGCTGCACTCCTCAAAGGTACAAACCCTCGCTGGCACGCGTGCCGCCACAAGAAAGTACCCTCCACAACCTCCTGGCACGCTTGCGTGATGCCACAGAAATTACCCCTCTGCACCAGGCTGCACCGCTTGATGGGCCATCACCGGCCTCGTTGGCTTCACCAGGGAGCTGGTGAGGGAGTGGTCCTTCCAGTGCCCCACCTGCACCTACAAGCGCAACAACAAGCCCGCCAAAAACCCCGTCACCACTGCCATCCGCGTGCGCGAAGTGTTTGAGCTGCAGCAGGTATGTGCTGGCTGGCGAGTGGGGCTGCGGGAGGGGTGTGACGAGCGCCCCACCGGGAGCACGGGGCTGACTGCAAGGGGCAAGGGAGAGGCGGTGGGCGCAAGGGGGCTGGCGATGCAGCGAGTGAGGGCCGCACCTGCCCTCTACCCAAGATGCTCCATGTGCTCCTCCCTTCTCTCACCTTGCACCCTGCAGATTGACCTCTGCGATTTCAACTCTTGGGGCCACCCTGTTTACCGATACGTCCTCACCATCGTTGACCACTTCAGCAAGACCGTGTGGCTGCGCCCCCTGAAATCGAAGGAGTCTGCCGAGATCGCCAAGCATGTAAGAGGCTGAGTGGGGCGAGCCATCACTGCTGAGGCTTGTGCATGTGGTGGCTGCCTCCCCCTGCGCTCCGTGCTGGCAGGGGGGGGGGGCGGGGCAGCAAGCAGCAACACATGCACGTGTGCTGTGGGCAGGCAGGCCAGCAGTGCAGGCGGGCATGGCGGGGGGGCGGGGCAACACGCAGGCATACCTGCAGGCCTGCCTGCCCCCTGGCACCCCCTTGCCAGTGCTGCACGGCAGGGCAGCAGGCGGGGCAGCATGCAGGCATAGCTGCAGGCCTGCCTGCCCCCTGCAGCCCCCTGCTAGCGCTGCACGCTGCCCCGCCTCCCCCCGTGCTCCGTACCGGCCTGTGCCAGCACCCCGCGGGTTGTATGGGTGCCTGCCCTGGCTTATTCACACCTCCCTCACCCCCACCCACTCCTCCCCTGCAGCTGCGCCAACTGTGGGCCGACACGCAGCGCCCGACCAAGCTGCACAGCGACAACGGCAGAGAGTTTGATGGGGACGTGGCGGCGCTGGCCAAGAGCCTGGGTGTCCGCACGGTCCACGGCCGCCCCTACAAGCCCACCACCCAGGGCTTGGTGGAGAACATGAACCAGAACATGCAGAAGTGGATGAGAGTGGCAGAGTAGAGCCACCCCGGCTGCTCCTGGCCTGAGCTGCTGCCCGTGGTGCAGGAGCAGCTGAACGCCACACCCCGCCGGGCGCTGGCTGGCCAGTCCCCCGGCGAGGTCATGTATGGCCTCCCCAACCGCCTCCAGGGGTTTGCCCCAGGCTCCCTGGATCTCCTGGATGAGCCCAGGTGCGCGGCAGGCGCCAGGGAGGGCCCCTACACAGCACAGCCCGCATGCTGGGCAGTGCGATGGTCAGCAGGGAGAGGGGCGCATGCACAGAGCATGCCCAGCACATGCTCAGCACGCATTCCCAGCGCATCCTCTGCACATGCTCAGCACACACACCACTCCTTATTGTAAATGTGCCTTCTCCCTGCCTTGCAGCAGCGGCGCTGAGGACGGCGCAAGCGATGGCGAACAGCCCAGCGGCAGGTGCGTGATGGAGGGTGTGGCAGGGGTGGTGGGGGGGGGGGGGGGGGACTGCTAGGGCGCGCCAGATGAGCGTGCATGGGGGAAGGGGCAGCAAGCGGGGCCAAACAGCCGGGTGCACGGCGCTGCTCCCAACCAGCCAATGAACGGCACGCCCTGCCCCCTCTCATCCCGCATGCGACACGTGCCCTCCTGCCCACGTTTGCCATGCTGCAGCGAGGAGCTTGGCTGCAACGAGGAGGAGCCCGACACGCCAGACGGCCCTGCCCCCAGCCCCAGCCCTGCCAAGTGCCAGCGGCGCGGCGCTGCTGCCCCCCGGCGCCCTGCCGCGAAGCGCCAGCACCCTGGCGCTGCTGCCCTGCAGCCCGCCAAGCGCCAGCGCCGTGCTGTGGACCAGCAGCAGCCTCAGCTTGCAGATGGAGACGTGGTGCCTCCACAGGCCAGCATCCCTGCGCAGCAGGCCGGCAGCAGCCGCGTGAAGCGTGCACCGGTGCCCAACACGCAGCTGCGGGGCTTCATCCTTGAGCAGCAGCAGCAGCGCAGCACGCCACGGCGCCCAGCGGCAGCGGGCGTGGCCGCGGCGGCAGCAGCGGCAGCAGGCGGCAGCAGCGGCAGCGACAGCGACAGCGAGGAGGGTGCAGCCCTGCTGCTGAACCTGGGCTTGGCAGCTGGCAGCCCTGGTGCTGAGGCAGCAAATGAGGAGGAGCAGGCGGCATTCCAGCAGCGGGCAGCACTGGCGGCGGCACGCGGCGCTGTGACGACACAGCAGCCCAAGACGTGGGGCAAAATTGAGCGGCCACGCAACACACGTGGCGCCGTCACCAAGGAGTTTGCTGTGGGCGACTGCGTGGTGCTGGTGCTGGCCAAGGGCCAGGTGCCTGAGGCGCTCTTCAAACAGCTGGCATGCCGCGTGGTGAAGGTGCACGCCAATGGCACCTACACGCTGCGCTCCAACCACGGCGTGCTGGACCACCAGTACCCTGGAAAAGAACTGGTCGCAGCACCACAGAACGAAGGTGACCTGCACTTCACCGACACGCGAGTGCAGGGCATCCCCAAGCTGCCAGCCAGGGAGGCGGCGGTCGCCGAGCACGCGGCGACGCGCAGCGGACACATCCCCGCTGTCACGTGCGCTTGCCGCTCTGGCTGCAACGCCCGCTGCCCCTGCCGCAAGGCAGGCAAGACCTGCGGCCGTGACTGCAAATGCCCTGCAAAGAAGCGCACCTGCAGCAACTGCGGGTGATTCAACGCCTTTGGTGCTTGCCTTGCTGCCGCCGGCCGTCACCGCCTGCCCGTCGCTTGCTCCTCTGCCACTCATGCCCACGTCTTAACGCATGCCCCCTTATCATCAGCACTGTGTAAGTGTTTCGTATCAGTTTAGCAACTCTGAAGGGCTGGAAGGAGGGGCCATGCAATGCGCTGCGGCACGCTTGCCTCGCTGTGCACGGCGCCGCCGCCGCCGCCTCTTCACCCAGCTCTCGCCTTGTTCTCTCCCCTTTGTCCGCCCCCCGCTGCATGCCTCCCACATCAACAACATTGTGTGAGTATTCTAGAGGCGCAGCGCCAGCCCAGCGGTGCAAGGCGGTGCATGGCATGAGCGGCGGGCCGAACAAGCAGCCCGCGCCCGGCGGCCCTGCTTGCAGCTGATAGCTAGTGATCACGGGAAAGAGTAGGGAGAGAGAGAGCGCCGTGCGCGACGCGCTGAGGAGAGAGCGCCCAGGATAGACATATCAGAGGGGTGACAAATGTGGGGGCGCCACGTGTGTACACGGGGCAGGGAGGGCAGCAGCAATGGCTCTGGTTGGACGGCCTGTCTGCCACGATCTCGACGGCACCGAGGAGAGGCCAGCGGGCATGAGACACCTCGAGCTCATACATGCAAGTATCTGCCAATGGGGCAGGTGGCAAACGAGTCGCTCCAGCAAACATTGCGATGGTGCCTTTTCTCCCTTCCTTGCGCAATCGTGGGTGGCGAAGGTGGGGAGAGCAGTGGTCATGCGATGAATGACGAGCGGCGACTGGCCGCCCCGTCAGCGCACCTGCGCACCACAGGCAGGCGTCGCCCCTGCTTCGCTTACCGTTTTGTATTTGACGTCCTGCGACCCTTGATTGCAGCAGGCGGGCATGCACACCCTGCAGGCCGTCAACCGCAGAGACCAAGCCCTCCTGCCGCCGCTGGGCGCCCCTCGGCGCGCCCTCTCCGCCGCCCCCCCCTGCGTGTCGCCTGCATGGCGCCAGAGAGCGCTGCCGCGCCCAGAACGTCTAGCAGAGTAGACGCGAGCGGCCAGCCGCCCTCGTGGCCCTCGGCGGCGGCGCGCGCCGCCGCTTACGGCAGCAGCCCTCGCGAGACCGCCGCAGATGTGCCGGCGGCGCTCACCGGCCGCCTGCCGCCCTGGTTGAACGGCACGTACATCCGCAACGGCCCCGGCACCCTGGAGGGGATGGTGAGGGAGGCAGGCAGTTATGGAGGTGGGGCTGGTGTCGCCGCTGTGTTTGTGCTCGGGCATGCATGTGCCGGCTCGGGCAAGCACCCCTCAGCACCTCCGACTCACTCCCCACCCAGCACCCCCGGCTTCACTCCCACCCTCCCTTGGCAGACGCATCGCTTCGACGGCTATGCCATGCTCACCAGGCTGGACATCAACGGCCGGGAAAACACTGTGCATGCCTCCCACAGGTGGTTGCTTGGCACGGCGAAGCGCGTGCTAGTCATCAGCCAACCAAGCGGCAGCCCCTGGCAGACGCTTCCCTTGACATGCCTTTGCAACGCATGATGCTTTCCACGCTTCTCCCAACCCCCCACCCCTCCCCACCCCTGTTAGGTTCTTGGAAAGTGAGGCATGGAAGCACTACGCGGCCACTGGGCGCATGCGCTGGCGCGAGTTTGCGACGCGTGCGCAGCGGGGCGGGGGCCATCTGCCGGTCGCCGGTGTCACAGCCTTTCCAGCCGCCTCCCTGCTCCCCTGCCAGCTGAAGTCAGTAAGCAGCTGGCTTCTTACCCACGCCTCCGCTTCTGTCCCGCCCGAGCAGCCCCCAAGTACCGCAACGTTTTGGAGAAGGTGGCGGGCGTGACGCGCTCCGTGCTGGGGGCCATGGGCTTTGGGCAGCGCATGTCGGACAACGCTGCCATCAATGTAGTCCAGCTGAAGGTGGGCTGAGGGGAGGAGCGAGTTATGAAGGGGCTGGGCGTGATGAGGTAAATACATGTCCAGAGGGATGCATGCCGGGCAGGGTGGAAGCGATACGGACAGCGCAACGCTGTATGCGGACAGCGCAACGCTTTCCCTGCCCCCTTCGCTCACATCTCCATCCTCGCCCTCTTTTGCTGCTGCATTTGCGCAGGAGGGTGGCGCGGTAGCGCTGACCGAAACTGTGATCGGCACCTTCCGCATCAACCCCGCCACCCTGGCCACAGAGGAGCGGGTGGGTGAGGAGGGTGTCTCCGGGAGACACCCGGTGGGGTGGGGTGGGGTGGGGTGGGGGACGGGGGGGGATTTGCGGCCAGCCCTGAGGGCGCACCCAGGGTGCCTACACAGCCAACCAGCTCGCCAGCCTGCCAATCCCGCTAGCCCCGCCACCTGCCCCCCTCGACCGTGCACCGACCCTGGTGCAGGTGCGGTACCAGGACGGCCTGAAGGGCGACCTCACCACAGCGCACCCACAGCGCATGCCCGACGGCAGCCTGGTCAACATCGTGTCGGCGGCGAGGCGGGCTGGGGGGGAGGAGAGCGATGGTAATGAAGCTTGTTATGTGTGGTGACTTCCGGGAGTTGAGCTGCCCCTGCACATCGCCCCTGCTCCTGATGCACACACCTCTGCGCCTCACCCACCCTCACTCGCCATCCGCAGATCGGCCACGGCTTCACGCTGTGCCGCCAGCCCGCTGGCGCATTTGAGCAACGCCAGGTCATCGCGCGCGTGCCCCACCGCCGCCCGCTGGCGCCCTCCTGGTGGGTGGCTCGTGGGAGGCGCGCAGCTGTGGCTGACGAGCCACGCAATACTGGTGCACCTCTGCGAGGCTGCAGGAGGGCATGCAAGCCAGGTGTGCTGTTGCCGCGCCGACCGCTGCGTGTGTGGCGCTGGCCACCGCTGCAGGGTGCACGACTTCCCTGCCACTGCCACCCACGCTGTGATCCCCGAGATGCCCCTCCGCTTTGACCTGAAGGCGCTGGTGCGGGGCGGCAGCTCTGGTGAGCGATCGCAGCCAGCAGTGTTGGCAGGCAGGCTCAGCTGCCATGCTCTCTGCAGCTGCCTGCCTGCCCTCGGCTTGCCCTGGGTGTGCGTTCTGTCCCTCTGCTGCATCCAGTCATTGCCCTGGCCCACCGCCCCCCTCCTGCCCAGAATACGTCTTCACATCCTGGCACCCCGCCGACGGCGCCCTGCTGCATGCGATCGACCTGCGCAGCGGCGCTGTCAAGAGCTTCCGCGCCCCACCCTTCTTCGTTTTCCACTGGGCCAACGCCTTCCACACGCAGGGCGGCAGGTGGGGAGGGGTGGGGGAGTGGGGGAGGGTCGGGGTCCTTGAGGAGGCATGGGAAAGGCTGCAAAACAGCAGCAGCATGAAAGAAGCAACGTCCAGCTGCTGGACCTGTGTTCATCGCTGGCTTGCTCAGCAGGGAACTCGCAATCGCGCCTTGCCTTGCGCCCCCCCCCCCCCCCCCCCCCCCTTCCCGCAGGCTGCTGCACCTGGATGCCTGCCTGTACGAGGACCCACAGATTGTGAACGACCTCTACCTGGAGCCGCTGCGCGCAGGCTACGCGCCCGGGGTGCAGCCCGGCCGCGCTTACCTGCGCCGCCTCACCCTCGACCTGGACGCGCCGGATGGTGGGCGGCCTGGCGGGAGGGAATGGCATCATGCTGTTGCCTGCCAGCCTGCTGCCATGCTGCTCTTGGGCGGAGCAGCGGGGGCGATGCCTGTGCTGCAGGCTGAGCCATTGGCGGTGGGTTGGTGCTGGTTGCGAGCTTTCAACGCAAGCTGCACCGGGCGCCCCGCTGCTTTTGCCCCCTCCCTGCTCCGCCAGGGTCGGAGCTGCCCCCATGGGAGGCGCTGGTGGCGGACGAGGCTGCCGGCCCTTCGTTTGAGTTTCCGATGATCAACCTGCAGTATCGGGGCATGCCCTACCGGTGCGACCCCTGGGGTGGGGGGCAGGTGCATGGTGCAGCCAGGGTGGATCGCTTGGCAGCTGTGGACGAAGGTAGCAAAACAGCAGTGCACACGCATGTGTCTGCTCAGCCGGCGCGTGTGAGTCGCCCGCTGTGTCGGTGGTGACCCCCCGCCGCGTGTTGCTTGCCTGCTGTGCCTGTCCTGCCAGGTTTGTGTACGCTGCGTGCGCTGTGCGCCCCACCAACGCCAACAACGCCGTGGCAAAGTTCGACACGCAGGAGAAGACTTACAAGGTGGGGGCGCCTGAGTGTGGGCTGCTGGACTGTGGTGGTGGCGGAGCTGCCCGCAGCCGACCTCGGCACCATGCCATGCCCTAAGCCTCCTCCCTGCACGCCCCGTCCTCAACCTCGCCCGCCCCCAGCAGATCTGGCACCGCCCCGGCCAGCTTGTGGGCGAGCCCACGTTCGTGCCTGCGCGTGGTGCCACTGCAGGTGCGGATCAGCGAGCGCAAGGTGGCTCGGTGCACGCCCGCATCCGAGTGCTGTTGTAGGCTTTGGCGCGGGCCGCTCTGCCCTGCAGCTCCAAACTGCCCTGTCTGCTGCACTGCCAGCCTCCCAGTGCCCAACCTCTGCATCTGTGTTCCCACTGCATATGTGAAGAGGATGAGGGGGTCGTGCTGGCGGTGCTGGTGCAGGCCGACGGCACCACCGTTTTGGCTGTGCTTGATGGCGAGACCCTGCAGGAGGTGGCCCTGGCAGAGCTGCCGCTGCGCCTCACTGTCGGCTTCCACTGCTGCTGGATGCCGGCAGAGGCGCCGGCGGCGGCTTGAACACGCGCAGTGGTGCAGATGCACAGAGGGCGCAGAGAAGCTGCAGTGCATGCATGCGAGTTGTGCTGTGCATTCAACGAACAGTAAAGGTTTCTGGTTGCCCCGGCAAGCAAGCAGTAAACGTGGCTACTCCGGCGGCAGCAACAACGGTAGCAGCGGATAAGAGGGCTCTGCCTGTGCCAGTTCAGACGTCGGCGCAACTCGCACGCCCCCTGGCGCCCCCTGGCGCTCGCAGGCTGGGCGAGCCTCGCATGTTGTCAAGATGCCAGTGGTTGCTGGGGCTCTTGTGACAACAACACGGTGTGTGCTGCCCCTTCTGCAAGTCTGTGATGACGTGGGTTGGGGCAGCTCGCACGGGCACTGTAAATTTGCTGTTGGCGTTGCATGGGGAGGCCAGCGGGCATTCGCTAGCGGCGGCCCTTCGTGTATGGACTCCCGCTGTGTGGCCGTCTTAGCACTGTCCACCGCCCTCTGAAGGCGTGCTGCTCTCCACGAGGCCTTGGGCCGGTGCGTTGCTACCGCCACAGGCGGACAGCAGGCACAGCCGCCAGCCCTGCTCAGCGGCCCTACGAGCGCCCCAGGCAGGGTTGAGCAGTGGCCGAGGCACTGCAGGCATGCGGGCAACCGGTCGGCGGTGGCGCGAGCCAGGACCGCTCGCGCGGCCAGCGGCACACATTCTCATGCAGTCTGATGCCGTTTGCCGCTCCACCTCACCTCTCTTCTCCTCACACAGGACCCCGCCCCGCCTGGCCCCTAGCAGCAGGTCCCTGGCTGCAGCCATGGGGCGGGGTCCTGCCACCTGCCTCCCCGTGGCCCCGCAACTTCTGATGCTGGCTGCGGCACCGGCCGCTGCGCGCCAGCTGAGCCAGCCGTGCGTTCTGAAGACGCCTGCGATTGTGGACCCCCGTGAAGCGCCAGCTGCAGTGGCAAACGCCACCGCCGAGGCCTTTGCCGAATGCTCCGATCTACCTGAGACGCAGAGCTGCGATGCCATTGCGGCAGACAAGGCAGAGGTGGGTTGCCCGTGTGGATGCTGAAGGGGCGTCGTGGATGAGGCCCAACCGTGCGGCTTTTGAAAGCCAGTAGCGAGAGTGCGGCTGCCACGCCTGTCCTGTTGCCAGCTGGTCCTTCTCATCATGTCCGTCTCCCACTGCCTCCCACTGCCTCCCCCGTCCCCCTCCCTACCAACCGGCAGCCGATCGCATACGCCGTCGGTGAGTCGCATGCCTTTGCCTGCAGAGCTTGCGGTGTGCACGCTGCCCTGCAGCGCCAAGTCTTACGGGTGTGCCCTTTGCCTCCCACTCAACCCCTTCCACTTGCGCTCCCTTCCCTCGCCTGCCCCTTGGCAGCGCACGCCTTTGCCCGGGGTGCAGGTCGTTTGCAGGGGGGGGCAGGCTGCACGACCTACATACAAGACACATCTGAAAGTCTAGCGAGGGAGTTTTCGGAGGTGACGGGCCAGGCAGCATCCTCCGCGTGGGCACCTGAAAGCGGCTACACTCCCCTGCAGGAGTCCCTCGTCCCTCGTGCTCAGCGTGCTCTCTTCGCGCCTTGCCCCTGCTCCCAGGCCTTTGCAGGCACACTGTCTGGTGTAGGATGCGTGGGCGCTGCAGCTACAGCAAGCACCTACGCCTTTGAAGATGCGCTGGCATATGTGGGTCAGAGTGGGGCAGAAGCGGACACGTACAGACGCCAGGGTCGAGACGGCAAACCCGCACGAGCTGCAACCGCTCCCTCCCCGCCTGCAACCATCCCCTCCAAGCAACCAGCCACCCTGCGCACCCAGCACAGGCCTCCGCTCAGATCTGTGCTCGGGTGGCGATTGAGGACGTTGACAGAGAGAAGATTGCCGCGTCGGCGCAGCAGGTGCGAGGCAGATGGTTGGGAGATGGGGAGACAGACGTGCCCGATTGATGCCTGCGCCCTCACCGTGCCACCTGATCGTTGTGCGCCCTCTGCCTGCAGACGATTGAACCACCCATTGCCAGTGCCCTGGCCACAGCTCTCGCCGCGTGCGCCTAACCACTCACACGATCTGCGGCAGCGCTGACGGCTCCGTGGCAGCGAGTGGCGGTGCGGCGGCAGCGGCAGCGCGACGAGGTGCTGCACGGCCATTCCTGTTGCCGCCACTGCACCAACCTGCTGGTGTACTTGCTCTTACTCCTCAATGTTAGATCGAGCAGCTTGATTGATGTAGAAGCCAGCGCAACGTGCTGCTCAACGCTGATGGGGCTGGATGGAACAGTGTGCTGCTACCGCCTGCTCGGCCGCCCCCCCCGCGGCCCGCCAGTCATTGCTGGGCGCTCTTTGAAGCTGGGGACACGCTCAGTATTCCAGCTCAGTTCGCGCGCCTCTGGGATCGAGGAAGGCTGGATTGAGGGTGCAACGAAGGCTCGGCCGGCGTCCGCACATTTCTTGCCGCGAGCCTTCTCCCATGAACCATTTCTCTCCCTGGTTCCTCCGCGCCCTCCCATCCACTCGAAACGTCTCGGCCGCTGTCCCAGGCGCCCCAGGTGCGCTCCCAGGGCGGGAGAACGCGAGGGAGGGCGGCAGCCATTCCCAGCCATCAGCCTGCCCTCCACCCGGCCCTTGCGCGTGGCCTGGGGCTCAGAGAGCCCTGAGGACTTGCAGGCAGAGAGCCGAGGCCGCGTGGGTAGGGTCGGAAGGCAGCTTCAGTGGCAGCGAGCGGCGGTGAGCGGCAGCCCGTCAGGCGGCGACGTGCGCACTCCCCCAGGCTTCGCCAGCAGCATACTGCCTCTTGTTTCATTCACAGACACCGATCCGCAGCTCAACCAATGTCACATCCAGTCCTCCCCCTGCCAGCTGCAGGTTCAGCAGCGGCAGTTCCCCAGCCATGGCGCGCGGCTTCGCCACCTGCCTCCTCGCGGCCCTGCTGCTGCTGGCCGTCGCCGCGGTCGACGCACGCAAGCTGCGCCAATCCTGCAAAGTGTCGGCGGTAGCCATCGCGGACGCCACGTCCCAGCCGCCGGCTGTGGCCAGCGCCGCGTCCCAGGCCTTCTCCCAGTGCTCTGCCTTGCCCAAGACGCAGAGCTGCGACTCAGTTGCCCGGGCCGAAGCAGAGGTGGGTCTCTCTGGGAAGGACCGGTGAAGTTCACGGCAGAGGGAGGGGAGGGGACAGCACGCTGCGGTTGGGATACATGGCGGGCTTACTTGCGGCGAGCAGGCAGAGCCGCCGCATCCGGCAGCTGCCTTTGCGCCGAGCTGCCACGTCCCCAAACCCACTGGCCCGCCGACCCGCCAACCTTTGCTAGCACTGCGCCCCTCTCCCCCTGGCAGGCCATTGCATACGCCGTAGCTCGTGCCGCGGCCTTCACCGCTGGGAGCGTGGAAGGCGGCCCCGGCTGCAAGGGGCAGGCGCAGGCCGAGGCCAGCGCAAAGGCGCAGTCTTACGCTCAGGTGATCACCAGGAGGCGCAAGTGCGGGCTCCTGCAGCGGCAGGGTCGAGGTCAGAGAGCCCCCAGAGATGCTGGTGAGAGTTGGGAGAGGACGCGGCAGCTGCAGCGGACCAACGGCCTTTGCTGCACCGCGTTCTCTCCCCACTCCCACCATCCCGCTCCCCTTGGCCCCCGCCCCGCACAACCCTGGCCACAGGCCTTTGCCACCGCGCTTGCCGACGCCGGCTGCGGCGGGAACGCCGCCTCTGTGAGCTCCTCTGCATTCCAGGAGGCCGTCGCCACGGTAAGCAGCGGCCAGGAAGGGGTTGCCAAAGATGGTCAATAGATGGGGCTAGGGGGGGGGACGGTGGTAGAAGCGCAGGGCACAAGGGGCTGCCTGTTGGGCATCCTGCCCAGGGGTGGCTCCGGGAGACACGGGGGTTGCAGGTTTGGAGGGACTTTAGAGACTCCGAGCGTGTTTGTTTTTTTTTGCACGCCGACCCTCTTGTGCCATCCTCCGCCGCCCACGCCAATGCAACGTAGCAGAGCCTCACCCTACCACCTGCCCGCCCTGCCACACCACAGGCTTCTGCCCAGGCCAGCACCCTCGTGGTTGCCGAGGGCGGTAGCGCCGAGGCCAGCGCGTCCTCTGTGCAGGAGGTGCGTGCACGCAGGAGGGGGGGGGAGGCAGGCTGCGGGCTGTTGCGAGTTGTTGCCTGCGCTGTGCACCGCGACCTGCTGCCAACTGCCTCGCACACTTTCGTGCGACGCCTCCTCCCCCCATGCTGCGCAGGCCATCCAGCCCGCAATTGCCAGCGCACTGGCCACCGCGCTGGCCAGCTGCGCCTGAAAACAGGCACTGAAGATACTCCTCTGAAGACGACTCGAACCAGGTGTTGCGCAGCCTGCACCATGTCCCCGTCCACGCCCTCCTCTGCTGCCCTGCCCTGACACTGTGCATGCCCGTACCCCTGTTCGCTCCGTGCTTCGTTGCGTGCTAGCTGAACACACTCGGCGAGGCAAACGAGGGTCGCACGGCTGGATTTCTGAGGACTCCTCCTTCCAACATAAAAGCGTGCGTGCGTGTGCACGGGCCCATTGCACGGCCCGTCGCACACGCCCGCTAGAGATTACACGGCTCTTGCCAGCGCAGCCGGGCTTTGTAAATATCTGGGGCAGTGAGGACAGCTGCATGCGGTAAGCATTGAGGGTGCCCAGACGTGCAAGGGATGTATAAGGAATGCCACGAACAAAACAATCAATTGAAATGTGTGTGCGTGTTTGAACGCATGTTGGAGTGGGCCGCCTCATGTCGCAGCGCTGGTGTAGCGCAGCTCCTGCTGCTTGGGGCCTCGGTCGGGCCGCGGCAGGTCGAACAGCCCGCTTGTGCGCGCGTACGTGTTGCCGCCCAGGCGGGACACCGGCTTGTACTTTTCGATATCGACCACCAGCTTGCCGCTGGGGGAGCGGCCTGCGCAAGGGAGGGGTTGCAGAGGGAGGAGGAGCGAGGGTCAGCAGGACATGGGACCAGCCCTGCGGCGTGGCAGGAGGGAGAACAGAGGCAGGAGGGGGGCAGAGCAGAAGAGGGTGACCAAAGGGACGCATGGGGGCGTACGCGGGGCGTTTTGCCCCTCCCGCCGCCCACCTGCCACACATTGGCACATGTGCAGCGTGCAGCGCAACCGCCAGCACTTGCGCCTCTGCATGGGCGGGGTGCAGCCTGCCCTGTCGTGCAGCCCTCGCTGCATCCCGACGTCGCCCAGCAGGTGCCTCCTCTGCCCCGCACCTGCCACACCCTCGTGCACGTGCATCATCACAACCTCCCCAATCACGATGGTGCCTGCAAGCGGCGCCGGGTGATGGGGCAGGGATGCGCACTGAGCTGTCAAGTGGTACCAGCCATGTGGGCCAGCGCAGAGCTGTGTGACAAGTTCAATGCTGCTGCGCTGCCCCCGGGCCTGCGCAGCACCTGCAGGCATGCAACACACCAGTACCGCACCTGTCACGTCCCCAGCTGCGTTCTTAACTTCATAGTTGTGCCGCAGCAGGCACTCCATGTGTACCGCCGACTCGGCCACGCGCGGCGGCCGCACCTGGCAAGGTTTAGGGGGCAGCGGGAGAGGGGAGGGAAGCCTTCAGACGTAGAGTAGAGGACGAGGTTCGGGTCAGAGGGCGAGGGCGGTCTGCCTACTAGCAGGGCACGCAAGAGCCCTGCAACCGTGCGAGCGCCGATATTTCTTCAGGAAGGTTCTGGGGGGTGGGACGCGCATTCACCTTGACAGAGGGGCGTGGCGTCAGCCCGCTGAGCTGCATCTCATCCTCCCCATAGTCGAAGTTGCCGCAGCAGTGGTTGGCGGCCTGCATGCAGCGTGGCAGCGGGGCAACGGCGGCGCGCGTCTGTAGTGCTACGGGGCGGCCATGCCAGCCAGACAGTCTTGCAGCAGTATCGGTGCAGCTGGCGTGGTAGCAAGCAGGCTTGTGAAGGCTGAGGCCTGCAGGCCCCAGCAATCTTGCCCGCGGCAGGGGCGGCGGTGCGCTAGGCCAGGCTGCCGCTAAACGGTGGAGCGGCGACGGCTTTGGGCAGCACATGCGCGGCCCGCTGCCTGCTGTCACCGGCCACAATACAAGCATGATGGGCAGCACAGGTGAACGATTCAAACGAACCACATTTGGTAGCAGCCACGTGTGTGCCTACATCGCACCTCCACAAACCACTCGCTCATGATGTTCACCACAAACTCCCTGCAGGAGGAACAAGAGGCGGCGGGGATGAAAGGAGCCCGTGTGAAGAGGTGGTGTGGAAGGGATGAATAAGTAAGAGCGCCGCAGGGTGCACGTGTGTATGTGGACGGTTGAGTGGGTGGGCTGACGGTTGTGTTGCGATGCCGGCGGGCGGGTGCAGCACAGCCACGGTGGTGTCAGCCTGGGCCCTCACACGCTCCACCAACGTTCCCGCTCACCCAGTCTCCAGGATGTTGACCAGCGTGTCCTTGCGGCCGTGGGAGCGCAGGCGGGAGGAGGCAAAGCCTGCAGCGGGCGGGGTAGGAGTAGGCAGGTTGAGGTAGGGGGCTTTTTCGCACGACCAGCACGCCTCCTCTGCCTCAACCTGTGACGCTTGCACGGCCGGGAAGCATGTCACTCATGCCTGCCTGCCTGCCTGCCTGCCTCCTCACCGATGACCACGTGCGGCGGCGCATGCGCCACAACATTAAAGTATGAGAAGGGCGCCAGGTTGCCCTCGCCCGCCGCGCTCTGCGTCGACACGAAGGCTGCACAGCGAAGAGGGGCGGGAGGGGGGCAGGGGTGTCGCGCCCTGCTCTCCCGAAGCGCCACACCGGCAGCAGGGCAGCATCTTGCATCTTGAATCAAGCCTGCACGCTGCCTGCTTCGTACGCAGTCCCCAGCGCCCCGTCCTGCAACGCCCTCCAAACCAGGCGCACCGATGGGCCGCGGCACAATGGCAGAGATAATGAGCGGGTAGAGCACATCGGATGGCAGCTGCGAAGGGTCCACCGCGCGCATCTCGTTGCTGGCAAAGGGCGCCGGCTGCTTCAGCGGCGGGTGCCAGCCGGGGTGAGGCGTCGCGCCGCGCAGCGGCGGCATGCCGGCGCTGCTGGCGTCGGCGTCGGCGCCGTTGTGTTGGGCCGCTTGGGCTCTCGCCACCCTGCGCAGCAGCAGCTGCACCGCTGCCAGCGAGGCAGCGCCCACGCCAGCGGCCGCAAGCAACGCGGGGAGGCCGTGAGACCCCATGTGAGGCGAGCACTTTCAGCTTGGAGGGCACTCTGGAGTCTGAAAGCCTCGAGTGCCTTTGTGAGCGGGTTGCAAGATTGGAGCGACTGCCAGGGAGCGTTTGCAGACGTCATGCGCTATGAGCGCGCGCGCTGTGCTGGACAACTGCTAAATTGCCACGCATTGTGTCGTGAACCTCTCATCGGCGATCAAGGCTGTTTATCCAGCGCCCCCGGCCGCACCACAGCCCCCCAGCAAGACCGCCCAGCGGCCTGGCTTTTTCGCTGCTCAGACGAACCAGCAGCGTTCCCACAACACAAGGGATACATGCAGGTTTCTTTGATGGCGGCGGCAGCCCGCGCCACGGTGCCGCAGCCCACCAGCCGCCGGCCACAGCAGCATGCTGCCCTCCGCGCCCTGCCTGTGCGCCAGCACGCCGTGGCAGTGGCTGCGACCAGGCTGCAGGCGGCAGCGCGGCGGCAGCGGCGCTTCGTGGCGGTGGCGGCGGCAGCGGGCACGCCTCGCGACTTCGAGGAAAAGAAGGAGCGCTTTGCTGCCGCCAACAAGGACTATGCCGTCCTGACGCAGCAGATCGAGGTGCGGAGCGTGCCAGTACTTCCGCAGATGGCTGCGCAGCATGCGGGGGGGGGGTGCTGCCGCTGGCGCGTGTGCTGCACGAGGTCCGTCTGTCCCTCCGTCGACACTGCCTGCTTCTCTCCTCGTGGCCACACCCCCAGGACACTTCCAAGGAGGTTGTTGAGGAGCTGCAGGGCACCAGCCTGTTCCTGGTCGGCATGATGGGCAGGTGCGCAGCGGCGGGGGGCACGCGCTGCTGGAGCGCTGCTGGGGCTCGGGCAGCGGCGGTCCGTGCAAGCTTGGCCGCCGTGTGCGCATGCACTGCCGCCCCCCCAGCAGCTCACGTGACCCTCTCCTACCCATGCCTCCTACTGCAGCGGCAAGTCCACCGTGGGCAAGCTGGTCAGCAAGGCGCTGGGGTACTGCTTCTTCGACACGGGTGGGTGGGTGGGTGCGAAGGGCTGGCGGCGACGCGCCGCTGCGCTGTGGAGCAACCAGTGCACGTCGCAGCGCAGCCAACTCAGAGGCACGCGGGAGTGCATGTGCTGCCACGCCCCCAACTCCCAGATCCATTCATCGACGCGCCCCGTGCTGCTCCGCCTCGCGCGCTTGCCCCCCCTGCCGCAGACACCCTGATTGAGCAGCTGGCCCAGAAGAAGGTGTCTGAGATTTTCGCAGAGGAGGGGGAGGCAGCGTTCCGTGAGCTGGAGACGCAAGTGCTGGCGGTGAGCGCCGGCGTCGGCAGCTGTGCCGCAATACCGGGCGGCGTGCTGTTGTAGAGGCTGGCGGCGTGCTCGCCTCGAGCCCTCTTTCGTCGTCCAGGCTGCCCGCCGCCAGCACGTCGCGCCTGTGCTGGCCGCCCACCACCCGCCTGCGTGTGCTGCGCTGCAGGAGCTGGCCCCCTTCAAGAACTGCGTGGTTGCCACCGGCGGCGGCGTGCCGATGCGTGCCGAGAACTGGGGCCACATGCAGGTGGGTGCAGGCGTGGTGCAGGTGTACTGTGGGGGCCTGCAGGGAGGTGCAGCGCTGGCAGGGTTGGATTGCAGCGAAAAGCGCCCAGCGGCGTCTCACGCGTCCCCTGCCGCCACCCTCCCCAACGCGCGCCTCCAGGGCGGCATCTCTATCTGGCTCAACGGCCCGCCCACGCTGCTGGCGCACCGCGTGGTGGGCGACGGCACCGCCACACGCCCGCTGCTCTCCCAGGACGGCGGCTCGGAGGGCGGCGGCGGTGCGGCGGGCGGCGACGCGTACGCGGCAGCGGTGGCGCGGCTCAGCGCGCTGCTCGAGGAGCGGCAGCAGCTGTACCAGATCTCAGACCTGACTGTGTCGCTGGAGGGCAGCGGGCCCGACGCCGACCTGGGCGCCCCTGCCATGATGGTGTGCTACCGCGTGCTGGTGTTGCTCAACCAGCGGATCAAGGCGGACACGGGTGAGGGCCAGAAAACATGCTGCAGCAGAGGGGCAGGCGGGGCGCAGCGCTCGTCAGCACACGCACAGTCATGGGCAGGGGTGGGAGGCGCTCGCAGGCGAGGCGGCGCAGGTGCGCTGTGCGCGTCCCTGCTGGCTCTGGCGTGGCAGCCGCGCAGCCCAGCACGCTAGACTGTGTTGTGTTGTGTTGCGGCACGCACATGCCTGGGCTCAGCCTCTCGACATGTCGTCTGCCCCTGCTACACCCCCCCTGTGCGCAGAGGAGCGGAAGCGGCGCATGGACTTTGAGATCGTGCAGGTACAGCTGCGCAAGAGAGAGGGTGGGGGGACGTGGGGCTGGGACTGGCCTGCGGCGCTGCCCGAAGCTGCCCAACGCTGCTGCTGCCGCTGCTGCTTCTGCTGGACGTCGCTGCTGCTGACCGCTGCTGCGACTCTCCTGCAGGACGAGCTGCCGAGCACGATGCGTGTGATGGAGAGCCGGGCGGTCAAGGCGCAGCAGGAGGAGGACCCCTTCCTGCCCTGAGCGCAGCGCTTGTGAGGGTGGCACGCAGCCGAGCGGCACAGAGCCGCCCCTCCCCAGCCCCGCGTCATGTTCGTTTTCCCTGTCTTTTGCACAATCACTGGTCTTCCCTCCTTGCCTACCATTCTTTGATGTGACGGCGGCGCATTGCCGCCGGCGCCCCCATTATGCCTGCCTGCCATCGTGGCGCCGCCCTTGCCTGGCAGGCTCCACGCTGCCCCTCACTGCTGCTTCCCACCGCTGCTGCCGCCACCACCCTGCAACCCGTTCGGCAAGCACAGAGGCATGGCCTGAAGGGAGAAGGGCATGGGCCTGCTGCCGCACAGCGTGGATGGCGGGGCGGTGGTGGCGGCATGAACCCCGCAGGCCCCCTGCCCGCGCTCTTACCCCACCCAGCCGGCCCATCGAAGTTTCGGCCGTCATGCAGGCGCGCTACAGGGCGCTGGAGCGCCTGCGGCAGCTGGGCCAGCCCGGCTCGTCGCTGTGGGCGCGGGGCATGGCTGCCGCTGCGCAGCCGGCGCCCGTTGATGACGGTATGATCGAGCTCACGGTCGACGGCCAGCCAGTGCGCGTCCCCAAGGGCAGCAACCTGCTGCAGGCCTGCGATGCCGCTGGCAAAGACATCCCTCGGTGAGCTGCGGGGCGCGTGGTAGGAGCGGGGACACGACGACGACGCCGACACGGCGATCGTGGTGCCGCACGGCCCTGAGGCAGAGGGTTTGCAGTTGGCAGGCCCCACCCCCGCTGTGCAGCCCGCTCTCGCGTCTGCCGACGCCCTGGCACGCTCCCTGGTACCTGCAGGTTCTGCTACCATCAGCGGCTGTCGATTGCGGGCAACTGCAGGATGTGCTTGGTAGAGGTGCGCCGCCGTCTCCGCCCGTGTCGAAACGGCCGTCGTTCGGTCGTGCAGCAAATGAGCAGGTTCGCCTGTGCAGCTTCAGCATTATGTGACCACCTTCGGCAGCGATTGTGGCGGGCAACGAGCTTCGGCTGTGCCTGCCCCTCGCGCCTAGCACTGACGCGCTCGCTCGCCGCCGCGCCCCTGCCGCTGCCGCCGCCCGCAGGTCGAGAAGAGCCCCAAGCCTGTGGCGTCGTGCGCGATGCCGGCGGGGCCTGGCATGAACGTGAAGACCGACACGCCGCTGGTGAAGAAGGCACGGGAGGGAGTGATGGAGTTTCTGCTGATCAACCACCCGCTGGACTGCCCCATCTGCGACCAGGGCGGCGAGTGCGACCTGCAGGACCAGGTGAGACGGGGAGGGCCCGGCGTCGGGGGGTGGGCGGGGGGCCCCAGGCATCCGTGCAGGAACGCTGCAGCGGCAGCGTGCTGTGGGGGATGAATCGTGGTGCGCCGCGCTGCGTGTGCAAGGCAGGCAGGTCGCCGGCAGGCCGCAGCCGCGGCGCCGGCACCGACCCTCCCCCTGGCCCCCGTCCCGTTGCGCAGTCCATGGTGTTTGGGTCTGACCGCAGCCGCTTCACCGAGGTCAAGCGTGCTGTGGCTGACAAGAACCTGGGGCCTCTGGTGAGCCGCTGGAAGACGGGGCGGCGCGTGTGCCAGCCGCGGGGAAGCAGCGTGCGGCGCTGCCGGGCTCTGCAGCATGCCACTGCGTGCGTGCGTGCGGCGTGCCGCCTCGCATCCCACCCTGCACCGACGATGCCCCTCGTCCTCCCCTGCTCTCCTCTGCGCTGCACCGCAGGTCAAGACGGTGATGACCCGCTGCATCCACTGCACGCGCTGCATCCGCTTTGCCAAGGAAATTGCGGGCACAGATGACTTGGGGATCACTGGGCGCGGACGCGACGCCGAGGTCGGCACATATGTGGAGAAGGTGCGCCGCTGGGGCGGTGCCTGCGTGTGCGGGGCGGGGGCCTCGAGTGAGGAGAGGCAGGAGGGGCGCAGCAAACAACGGGTGGCAGGCGGAGGCAGGCGGAGGGGGGGGCGGTCTGCAGGCAGGCAGGCTGGCAGCAGGCTGGCAGGCGCCTGCAGAGCAACGGAACGCCAAACACGCACACACTCTGGTGGCTGCTAAGCCGCGTGACCTTATCACCGCAAAACTATTTCACGCCCTGCTCCTGATGCTCCACTGCTCTGTCATACCTGCAACAGCTGATGACCAGCGAGCTGAGCGGCAACGTGATCGACCTGTGCCCCGTGGGCGCCCTAACCTCCAAGCCCTCAGCCTTCACCTACCGCAACTGGGTGAGGCGACGGGCGGGCGGGCGGGCTGTTGGCCAGCGCGCGTTGTGCCCGGGACGGCACGAGCAGCCCTGTTGCGCCTGCAGCACGCCGTGCCAACCTCACCCCATCATCCGACACCTTCACCCGACCCCCCCTTCACCTGAGCAGGAGCTGAAGAGCACCGAGAGCGTGGACACCAGCGACGCCTTGGGAGCCAACATTCGTGTGGACGCACGCGGCGTGGAGGTGGGCGGGGGCGGAGGGGAGGCGCACCGACTGCTGCACACTGGGAGGCCTCGCCTGCTGCGTCGCTTGCTCGTCCCTGTTCGCACTGTGCTATCAACCCGCCTGCCAGAGGATCCGCATTTTCGTTGCGCCCAGAAAGACAAGCCAACCTGGATGCATGTTCTCTCCACTCCCTTCCCCTACCTCATCACCCCCCCCCCCCCCCTTCATGCTCCCCGCCGCGCCCGCCTCAGGTCATCCGCATCGTGCCCCGCCTGAACGAGGAGGTCAACCAGGAGTGGATCAGCGACAAGGCGCGCTTCCAGTACGACGCACTGCGCTACCAGCGCCTCAACGTACCCTACGTCCGCGGGGAGAAGGTGCGACAGCGGGGGCGTGGGCCGGTGCAAGGGAAGGGCCAGGCAGACGAAGGAGAGGGGAGGTGTGTGCGCTGAGACCCTGCGTATGCCGTGCCATCGACCTATCCAGTGTTTGCCCCATCCCCAGCGTGCTCACCCGCCTCGTGTGCCCCCTCCTCGCCCCCGCGTGCCCTTTTCCCCCTCCCTTGCAGGGCCTGCAGCAGGCCAACTGGCCCCAGGCGTTTGCCGCCATCCGCGCCGCCGCCTCCAAGGTGCAGGGCCACGAGATGCGCGCTGTGGCTGGCCGGCTGGCGGACGCCGAGAGCATGGTGGCCCTCAAGGACTTGATGAACCGGCTGGGCTGCGGCGACCTGCGGGTGAGCGCAGGAGCAGGGCCCGCCCCATCAGAGAGAGGTTTTCTCAGCGATGCAGCTGCTCCTGCCGCCGCCGCCACCACTGTTGCTGCTGTGCGACAGACCCCTGCCCCGCCCCGCTCCCTGCTTGCCTGCACCAGAGCGAGGCTGGGTTTGCCGACCTGGACGCCGACACCCGCTCCGCCTACCTGTTCAACTCCACTGTGGCGGGCATTGACCAGGCGGACGCCGTCCTGCTGGTGCGCGTCGGGAAGTGTCGGGAAGTGTTGGGAAGTGTCGGGAAGTGTCGGGAAGTGTCGGGAAGGGCAGGTGATGACGGAGAAGAGGCGTGGGGGTGGGCGGGGCCTGGAAGGCAAGCTGCGCGTTGCGAGTGCAGGCTCTCTGCCACGTTGCGCGCTGCCACCGTCCCCGCCTCCACCCCTCCCACCTCACCCTCCCGTGGCGCCCACTGCTGTACTCCCACTCAGGTGGGCTGCAACGCGCGCCTCGAGGCCCCCGTGCTGAACGCCCGCCTGCGCGCCGCCAACCTGGCGGGCGTGCCGGTGGCCTACGTGGGCGCCCCCGCTGACCTGACCTACCCCGTGGAGGTGCTGGGGGAGGGAGCCGACGCGCTGGACAAGCTCACCAAGGCTGGCAGGTGTGTGGGGCGGTGGCAGCAGAGGTGTGGCGGACGCGTGTGCACCCTGCATTGGTGCCCCGTGTCTGCCCTGCAGCGCCGCCGTGCGGCCGCCGCTCATCTCGGGTGCCCCTGCCCCCTGCCCTCCCCTGCCCGCCTGCAGCGAGTTCCTGAAGCGCTTCAAGGGCGCGCAGCGGCCGATGGTGATTGTTGGCGCGGGCGTGCTGCAGCGAGCGGACCGCGACGCCGTCATGCAGAAGGTGGGCCGGGCGCCGGGTTTGCAGGGGGGTGAGGCGTGGCGGGTGGCAGGAGCCTAGCATGCGGCGCGCCTGCTGCCTGCGTCCAGGGATTGGAGTGGCGAGGCGCGGGCCGGGCAGATGTCGCGCGGTGGGCCTAAGCGGAGAGCGCACGGCGTTGGCGTGCGAGGGTCGCCCGGTCCCAGCAGGGGCGACGCTTCCCTCGCCCCCTTGTATTCATCCTCCTCTGCCTCTGCTCGTTCTCCCTCCTCCCACCTTCACCCAGGTGGCCAACGTGGTTGACAAGGCTGAGGTGGTGCGCGAGGGGTGGAACGGCTTCAACGTGCTGCACGACGCCGCCGCCCGCGTGGCCGCCTTGGACGTCGGCTTTCTGCCGTCGGCGCGCGCCCGCGCCAGCAAGGGTGAGCTCCCGGGGCTGCTCGCTTTGATGCTCGGGGCAGGGCCAGCCTGCGGCAGGGCCAACCTGTGGCTTGCCTGGAGGGAGCCGCCTGGGAGCTGCCAGGGGGGCGACCGGCAGGGCTCGAGGCTGGGCCCCCAGCCCTCGGCGCTGCCAGCAAGGGCGAGCAGTGCTTGGCACGCGGGGCCGTGCTTGTGGGGGCTGCTTCGCGCTGCCAGGAGTTGGTACCCACAGCCACGGTTGTCCAGGCCCACACCTCGCTCCGCTCCGCTCCTTTCCTCCGCCCCGCCCTGCAGCCGCCCCCAAGCTGGTGTACCTGCTGGGCGCCGACGACTACAGCGACGCAGACGTGCCGGCGGGTGCCTTTGTGATCTACCAGGTGCGTGTGGGTGCCTGGTGTGTGGTGTTGTGGCATACTATGGTATGTATTGGCATACTCTGGTGGGTATGTAGTGTTGTGGCATGCCATGGTGTGGCCCTGTCAGGGGTGGGCCGCAGGCTTGGAGGCCCCAGTCGACTGGCTCCAGGCAGATGCTGTGCAGGCCGAGGGGCGCATGCGGGCAAGCGCTCCGCCGGCTCCTCTCCTTGCATGCCCGCCACCTACCCCCCTGCGCTGTGCTGTGCTGTGCAGGGTCATCACGGGGACCGCGGCGCCGCGCGCGCCGACGTCGTGCTGCCCTCCACCGCCTACACAGAAAAGTACGCCACCTATGTCAACACCGAGGGCCGCCCGCAGACCACCAAGGTGAGCCAGCTGGGTGTGCAGGCGCTGTGTATGCGGGTGCAGGTGCAGGTGCAGGGGCGGGTGCAGGGGCGTTTTGGGATCGCAGTGGGCAGCCAGCGAGGCAGCAGCAGTGCAGGGGCTGCTGGAGAGGGCGACACCTGTTGGCAGGCAGGCAGGCATCAACCAGCATCGCAGCGCTCTCCAGCATGGTGCAGCCGCCCTCTTTGCTGTAACACACAACAGCTGCCTGCCGCCTCCGGTCTGCCCAACCTTTGAGCCTCCCCCCGCGCTCCCTGCCCTCCTCCCCCTCTGCAGACCGCCGTCGCCAGCCTGGGCGACGCGCGCGACGACTGGAAGGTGGTGCGCGCGCTGAGCGAGGTGCTGGGCGCGCCGCTGCCCTACAACACCATTGACGACGTGCGGCGGCGCCTGTCCGACGTGGCTCCTCACCTGGCGCGGCGTGACGCCGTGGAGGCGCCGCTGTGGCTTGCAGGTGGGGAGGGGGCGGGTGGGTCAGCACCAGTGGCACGGAGGCGGCGTATAGGCTGCTGCACTAAAGCGGGTCGAGAGTTTTGAGTTGCTCCCTGCTCCAGCGCTCTGTCTGTCCTTCCGTCTAATAGGTTGCTGGACTGGTCCCACCCACCCACTCACCCCCACCCCCACCCACCCACCCACACCCACCCACACCCACACCCACCCACCCCACCCCTGGGTGCAGGCGAGTACTGGAAGGCCGTGGGCAACAGCAAGGCGGCGGCGGTGCCGGGGTCGCTGGCCTCCGGCATCGCCAACTTCTACCAGACAGACGCCATCAGCCGCGCCAGCAAGGTGATGGCCAAGTGCGTGCGCGCGCGCGAGCACCCAGTCCCTGGCCTGCACGGCGCCTCGGTCGGCCAGTGAGCCCGCCGCGGGGCAGCCGGCGAGGCAGCACCCACGTGCCCTGCGCCCCCCCGGAGCTGAGCTCCGCAGAGGTGCCGCGGCCTGCGCTCGCCTCTCGCTGCGACACCTGGCATCCTCATTTCCGCTGCTGCTGCCTGTTCCTTGCCTCCCTCTGGCTGTTGCCTGGCTGTTGCCCCCTCTCCCAAAGCATCTGCCCCCTGCTGTTTGACATCACCCTTCATCTCCTGCCACCCTCAAGGCGCTGGCCGCGGCATGCTTGGCCTGAGGCCGCCCATGTGCGCACCCCGCGACTTGCTGTAACAACGTAGCAGGGCTGCCCCGCGAGGCAGAGGGCAGCGGCAATGGCAGCGACCAGTTTGACGAGGAAGAGGCCAGCGCCGGCTCCACCAGTGCCAGTGATGGGGCTGAGCAGGTCCTAACTGAAGCGCTGGCGGATGAGGGCGAGGCGCAGAAGGAGGAGCAGGTGCGGGCACGGCGGGGGTTGAGGGTTGGATTCTTGACGGCAACCGCCGCACGCTGACGCATTGCCTGCCTGCAAGAAACACCGTCGGCCTGCCGCCAGTCCTGCCTGCCTGCTGCTTAGCAACGTGCCTTTATTCCCCACCTTGTGCAGAGCATGTGGGGCGATGAGGACGAGGGTGCAGAGAGCGACGCCAGCGGCATGGCTGACATCCCCGACAGCAGCGAGGCTGAGGCCGGCGACGCCGCCGGCAGCGCTGGCGACTGGGAGGAGGAGGCGGGCGCTGACGACGAAGACAACGGCTGGTGATGCAGGCCTATTGTGGCCGCGGCCAGCACGGCTGCAGCGACGCCAATCAGCGCCGCAGCCAGCTACAGGCTATATACAGGCTATATATGTTTACAGGCAGCCGTGTAATGAGTCCTCAATAAGCTGCGTTCCCTTTCCGTGACGTTCATCCTCTCTGAGCAGCACCTCCCTACCCGACTGTGCAGACTGCCACTCCTGTGCCTATCTATGTCCCTCAATTTTGAGCTTCAGCCGCCCGTCTTTTTCCAGCCTGTAACTAAGTCTTTGTGGAGGAGCTGCGGCTGTCGGTGGGTGTTGAATGCCGGTGCTGCTGGTGCCGCACGTATTCTTAGCCAGACGTGCCGTGCGTGCAGGAATGGATGGCACCTGCTCAAGGGAAGCAGGCTGAACGGCGATCGAGAGGGCAAAGGAGTGGCTCAAACGGGAACGGCGCGCGTCTCGCGTTCAAGTGTGGCGCTGCCTTGCATGGGCCTTGCATAGGCCCGCTGGGTTGTTGGGCATGCCGCCGCTCTCCTTCACTGCTTTCTGGCAGCGCTTGCCGAGTGATTCACGTCGCATAATGCACAGCCGGGGCAAAAAGCAAGACATGGAGGGACGGCAGCAGAGGAATGCAGCTGGACGAGCGCCGCAGCCGGAGCCGCCGCCAGCTAGCGAGCGCCGCCCGTTGCTGCGAGCCGTCGGGGAAGGCGCCTGGGGCGTGCAGGTCTCCGTCCACGTAACGCTCGACAATCGCAATCGCCGTCATGCGCTCGGATTCGCCTGGGCAGCCGAGGGGGCAGCAGGAGACGAGGGGGCAGCGAGAAGGGTGAGGCAGCGGAGCGGGGTGTGCCTGTGCCGCACCACCGAATGTGATGCAGGCGCAAGCGGCAGCCAAGGCCGCCACAGGCAGCGCATGCCCTCCCATCGGACGCCCAGGGACTCGCCAGTTGCTGTCACATCGCGCCGGCTCGAACGGCGGCCGTGTTAGCGGGTGCCCGGCTCGCTGCCGCCCGGCCACCTGTCCAGCGCGTGCTCGTCCCCCTTGATGTAGTGCTCGATGATTGAGCGCATGCGCTCCGTCTTTTCCTGCACGTCGACACGGCAGGAGCAGATGGTGGGCAATGAGTGAGGTGGAGGGTCGAAATGGGAATTTGCGGTGAGGCAAGGCCACACACGCCCAGCATGCAGGAACGTGCGCTCAGCCAGCAAGGTATCTGCTAGGACTACCGAATGAGAGCTGGCACCCCCCCGGCCTGCGAAACTAACTGGGAAGGAACAGGTGAGGCTACTTCTCGACGCTGCATGACCACCGAGTGGGACACGGGCGCTGGCGGCGGCAACAGCCAACACATGTAGCGCTTCCTCTGCCGCCCTGGCCCCCCACCCCCCTCTCCCCCCTCCATTATACTCAAAGGGTGGTAGTTGCAATGTACCTGGAGCCAAGGAGAAAGAGGGGAGGGGCAGCGGGAGCGATGCAGTCAGTCGGCACGGCAGGCGACAGCAAGCGGCCAAACACCAATAAAGCACCAACAAAGCACATCATCACGCAGCACGTCCAGCCAGCCGAGGCGGAGGCTGAGCAAACGGTGCCGAGCACGGATGAGACCCCGCTTCACCCCCTCGCGCCTCACCATCACGGGCTTGGGCTGCTGGTCCTTGGGCAGGTGGCGCACCGTCTTGAACAGCACCTGCAGGCGGAGCCACAAGGAGGGGGGCGCAGCCGGCGAGGGCCGGTGGTCACACACACATCTCCTCCACTTGCCTGGGTCCCCCACCACCTCGGCCGCCCTCACACCCTCGCCCAGCGCTCCCGCGACAGGTGCAACCACCCGCCGTGCTGCCGCGCGTGCTTGCTGCGCCTGCCTGGCTGCCACCCCTGCCTGCTGTGCCTGCCTGGCTGCCACCCCTCCCTGCCTGGTGGCCCTGTGTGTGTGTGTGTGTGTGTGTGTGTGTGTGTGTGTGTGTGTGTGTGTGTGTGTGTGTGTGTGTGTGTGTGTGTGTGTGTGTGTGTGTGTGTGTGTGTGTGTGTGTGTGTGTGTGTGTGTGTGTGTGTGTGTGTGTGTGTGTGTGTGTGTGTGTGTGTGTGTGTGTGTGTGTGTGTGTGTGTGTGTGTGTGTGTGTGTGTGTGTGTGTGTGTGTGTGTGTGTGTGTGTGTGTGTGTGTGTGTGTGTGTGTGTGTGTGTGTGTGTGTGTGTGTGTGTGTGTGTGTGTGTGTGTGTGTGTGTGTGTGTGTGTGTGTGTGTGTGTGTGTGTGTGTGTGTGTGTGTGTGTGTGTGTGTGTGTGTGTGTGTGTGTGTGTGTGTGTGGTGTGTGGGTGTGTGGGGTGGGGGGTGGGGGGGGGGTGGGGGGGGGGGGGGGGGTGGGGGGGGGGGGGGGGGGGGGTGGTGGGTGGGGGGGGGGGGGGGGGGGCAGAGGTACAATGACGGCTCTCAGTAGCCCTACTGCGCACCCGCCGAGAGGAGCCCGGGCAGCTGCCTGTCTGCATGCACCGCCTGTGGCTGCGCGTGCCGCGCCCCAGCCCTGCGTGGCGCGTGCCTGCGGCGACTTGTAGTCTCCGTGGCTGAGGAAGAAAATGAACTCGTTCCACACCGACTGGTCCCACTCCTTCTGCTTGCCCAGCTTGTCTGCACATGGTGCGCGGGGCACGAGGAGAGCATACGTGAGCGAGGCCCCAGGGCACGCCTGCTGCGGGCTGCAAGCTGCCTGCGCCAGCACAGTCACACCCCTCCAAGCACGAGCCAGCCGCGCTGGGTGTGCGCGCGAAATCCGCGCCAGCTGCAGGCACCGGCAGGTGCAGCAGGGCCCCCACCCGCGATGCGCGTCAGCAGGTCGACGGTGCGGGCGTTGGCACGGATGTAGAAGAGGCCAGAGTTGAAGGCCATGTGGCGGGTCCCCTGCGCGTACCGGCTCCAGCCCTGCGGGGCATGCGTGGGTGGGGACGAAGGTCAGGTGAGCAGGCAACCTAGAGGCCGGCTGCCTTGCCAGCCTGGCACTCCCGGCCGGCACCCACGAGCGCCGTGGGCCTGCCGCTCACCGCCAGGCGTCTTGCCTGCTCCCAACCCCTGCGCAGCGTCACCGCTGCCACTCCTGCTGCCTGCACATGGCCGTGATGAGCTGCAAGGGATGAACTGACGCGCTGCCTCCTTCCCACCCAGCTGCTTGTTTGCTAGACGCCTTCACTTCCACCTCACCATGGTAGGGTCGTCCATCCCATAGATTTCTCCGTACGCGGTCTGCTCGTCAAACCCGTCGGTCATGCCCTCCTGCAGGTGGGTGGGTGGGTGGGTGGGCCGGTGGGTGGGTGGGTGGGGGACACGGGGGGGGGGGGGGAGGGGCCGGTGGGGGTGGGGTGGGAACACGGGGGGGGGGGGGGGGAGGGGCCGGTGGGGGTGGCACCACGGGGGGGACATGGGCACGTGTGGATGGGTGGGGGGAGGAGGGCAAGTGGACTGCAGTCCTCCTTGGCCCTGCTAGCCACAGGCGACCTTGCCCTGCCAGCCACCTCCTTCTGCCGCAGCGCAGCGCAGCGGCAGCACAGCGGCCAGCGCACCACATCGCTGTCGCGGTACAGGTGTTCAAAAGGGTTTTGGAGGGTGACAATGTCCACGTCACTGCGGGGGGCGGGCAAGCGGGGAGCAACGGGGGGGGCGTGGCGGCGGTGACCCATGCTGCGCGCTGCATGCACGTCTGTGCCCTGCCCACAGCGCACCCTCCCACACAAGCGCGACAGAAGCCCACCCCAGCCCTTCGCCGCACGATGCACCCGCCTCCCCCGCACGCAGCACCACCCGCAGGCTGGGCAGACACCGGACCGGCCACCCTGGCAGCCCACCTGAGCAGCACGTTCCACCCCAGCTCCAGGAACTCCCTGATGATTTCGTACTTCATCGCGCTGATGGCGTGGTTGCTGCCCGTGTCTTTCTGCAGCAGGGGCAAACAATACGACGGGGCAGGGCGGGGCGGAGGAGGTGACACGCGGCGGCTGGAGCCTTATGACGGCAAGCTGCAAGCTGCTGCCGGCGCCAGCGGCGGCGAGCGGCGGGTGACACCTGGCAGCTGCAGCAAAATGACTACCAGTCAGCAAGCAGTCAATCAATCAATCAATTACCTGCGTGTCTGGGATCACGACCGGGCGGTGGTAGTACGGCACGTTGTGCTGTTCGCAGTACGCCGCCAGGTCAGCGTCGATCGCCACCACCAGGTAGTTGGTCAGGTTGGAGATGCGCTGCACGCACTGCAGCCGGTGGGTGGTGGGGGGGAGGTGCAGAGGTGACGTCGGAGCAACGCTCTGCAGAGTGTACTCAGCAACCAGGTGAGCAAACGGCCGGGAATGCGCTGCATGCGCTGCGGGAGGGCAGTGGACGTGGGCAGGGAAAAGAGGGAGGGGAAGCCGGGGGAGCATGCAGTGGGGCCGGTGCAGCCAGCACTGCGGACGAGCTGCGCAGCTGTGAAGCGATGCATAGCGGCAGCTGTGCAGCTGCAGCCTGAGCATGCCAGCACCCTCCCACGCTGCTGCTGCGCCGCGTGCTGCCGCCGCGCGCCCGCCTCGCACAAGCTTGCTCCCCTGTGGCACTCACGTCAATCCACTGCGTGAGCGACTGCTCATGCACCAGGTTGATGTTGGAGATGGCAATCATCACCTCACCCTGCAGCGACGTGGCAGTGGCAACGGAAGGGGCCGCAGGGGTGAATGCAAGAGCGGGCGTTCCCCCGCCGCTGCTGCCACAGGTGGGCCCGCCTGCCGGGTGGACAGGGACGGGCCGCGCTGGAGTGCAAGTGTGGCAGACTGTGCCTAGTGCACCATGTTCAAGGCATCCCTGGAGGCCGACCGTGCAGGCGGAATGCAGCACCCACTTGCGGCGCCACCTTGCGCAGCAGCGTCTCCAGGTCGCTGCGCGGCTTGCCGGTGGATCGTGGGATGGCCTCGACGCCGCCGCTCACGCCGCCCACCGCCAGCGTCGCCGCCACGTCGCCGCCGCTGCCCACCTCCAGCTTGCGCGACCGCACCGCCGCCAGCGCGCCGTCGGGCAGGCTGTCCTCCTGGGTTGCCAGGTACACTTTCTCCGACACGATCACACCGAGGCACATGCCCACCAGCAGCGCGCCCGACAGCACCGCCGAACGGTGCTTCAGCAGGCTGGCCTTGCCCTTGCCCGTCGAGTCGTCATCCGCCAGCGTGCTCAGCCGCACCATGCCTGCAAGCGCAGGGCAGAGGGCGGCGGGGCACGGTGGCCGAGGGGAGCGCAGCGAGGCAGCGGAAGCGAACAGGCGGTGGTGGTCAGCAGCGGCGGCAACGGCGGCGGCGGCGGTGCTCTGCCGAACGGTCCGCGGCCGCTGCGCTGACAAGCTGCTGCCAATCGCTGCAGCCGAGTGGACGCCCACCTGCACGCGCCCCTTACTCGGGGCGGACGGACAAGCGGGCTGCGAGCGGCTTCCGAGCGGCTCGATGCGGTGCTCAACGCGCTATGTGTGTGATCTTAGGATCCTGTCAGATAGATGGCAAACAGCGAGGGCCTGGTGAGAGCGGTCACACATGCGGCGGCGCTGTGGAGCACGGCAGCAGGCAGCACCGCCGCGGCGCGGGGCTGAACACTGAGAAACGCAATGCCAATGCCGGACGAATCCACATTTTGAGTAGAAGGTCGGCCGGTGCTGTAGGGACCGGCGGTGGCCTGCGCATGGCTGTTCACATTCACGTGCACACAAGCGGAGCGGGCGGCTCGGTCGTCGCCCGCTCCGGCTAGCCCACGTAGGCTGCACCAACATTGTGCTCCTATGCTGCAAGGCCTCCATGGCTCATGCATGTTGGTATCGTGTCCTGCTAGTGCACAAGACCGGCACAGCTGCCCCTGCATGCTGCTGGCCTGCCACCAGTCCTCAAATCATGCTCCCGCTATGCCGCCGCCACGCCGCTGCGCAGCCGCCTCGCCCACATCACATGAAACAAGGCGTCTCTGCACTGGGCGGCATTCTCAGGTGACCCTGCTTCGGCCTTCCGCCACCTCCGCCCCTCGTCTGTGTCCCCAGCCGCCCAGGCTGGATTGCGGGCCCGCTCTATGTCTGGCGGCCGCCTGAGCGTGCAGGAGACGGTCGACAAGGTGAGTCGGCGCCCTGAAACGCATCGAGCGTTTGCGGAGCCCGCAGGAGGCCGCCCCAAAGCCCCCGCCGCCGCGAGCGCAGGCCCGCCGCGGAGAGAGCCCCGCCCCAGTGCCTTTCCCCTTCCCTCCCTCCTGCAGTTTGTGCGTAGCGGGCAACGTGACGAGCTAAAAGTTTTCACACGCCAGCGGCTCGAGGAGTTGGGGTGGACAGACGAGGTCCGCCAACTCTGCCGAGGTGCGGCGTGGCCGCCCTCGCCCGCCGCGCTCGCAGCTGCCGCCTTTTGCAGAGCATCCCCCTGACCTCTTCACGCCTCGCAACTTCTGAAGCAGAGTTTGTGGCAAAGCGTGAGACCGAGGCCACCGAGGGCGTGCGGCACGCGGAGATTGTGGCTGGGGTGAAGACGGCGGCACGCGCCAAGGTAGGGGGATCAGCGCCGCGCGTTGGATCCACCCTACCCTGCTGCTGCTGCTGCACGCTTCGGCTTGCACCCGCGTGGCTGCCCGGTTCGTGGCGATTCCGGCCCTGCCTCCAGCATGCGCCTACCGCGTTGCCCCTGCCCGCCCTGCGTGTTGTGGTCCCCAGGTTCCTGACAACCTCAAGGCCGAGCTGCTCAAGCGCATCCGTGATGTGCTGGAGGGCTGAGCGTGCCCGGCGCAGCTGAGGCTCGCAGCGCCCCCAGCCAGCGCAGCCCCCGGCCCCGCTCAAGAAGCTGCTGCTGCTGGCGCTGGTGCTGCCGCCGCGGCCGCGGCCAGCTGCTGTGCTCGCGTGCCTGTGGGCCAGCCAGCAGCCATGGCGGTGGCGCACGTGGTGGCGGAAGACACGGGCGTCGGGTTCGTGCCGCAGCCAGGCCAGCAGCTGTTCTTTGACGAGGCTGCCGGCTGCATTCACATGATTGAAGGCCGCATGATCACCGCGGTCGCGCTGCCGCACCCCCTCTACGGCAGCGGCGCGGCGGCGGCGGCGGCGGCCGTCCCCGCCGCCGCCGGCAGCCCCGCGCACGGCACCCCCGTCGGCGCGGACGACGCCTCTGCCGCCAGCGGCTACGAGAGCGACTCGTCCATTGCCTCCTCCACCGCCCGTGCCTTCCTCGTCAGCGAGGGCCCGCCGGTGCGGCACATCCGCAGCTCCTTGGACGGAGCCTTCACCGCGCTGCACCGCTCGGCACGCCTTGTGGAGCTGCACTGCCACGCCACGGGCTGCCTGTTTGTGGAAACCGCGGGCGTGCCTGACAAATCGGGGTGAGCCGGCTGGGGCGCAGCGGGTGCATGTGCGGCACGCGCGGGCGAGGGGGTGCATGCCATGCTCCCCGCCTGAAGACTCTGGCCTGTACTGCCGCCGCTGCGCAGGCCTGCCCTTGGCCTGCGCGTGTTCAGGCAGTGCGCCAGTGGCTGTCGGCTGCTGGGTTCCTCGACAGCTCATCAATCGTCGGCGCTCTGGCCATCGTACGCTCGCGTTCCCTCACCCCCCTTTGCCCGCCGCCCCCCCCTTGCAGGCGCCGCGCCAGCGACCCTCAGCTGCTGGGCTTCTTCTGGACCGCCCAGCACTTTGTGATGGTGACTGGCTGCGGCCTGGAGGTGCACCGCATGCACCCCTCGCTGCAGGGGCTGCGCCTGGAGGCGGCGGTGCCGCTGCAGGCGAGCAAGCAGGGTAGAGCAGCGCAGCAGAGCTGTAGCCAGCGTTGCGTGGCAGCGCGGCAGCAGCAGTTGGAGCCTTGCGAGTATTGAGTTGCGGCACACATGCGCCTCCCCGGCAGCCTGGCAGCTGCAGGTTGCATGCCATGCCAAGCTCGACGCGTCTCCTGCCCCAGCTCCCGCCCGTCCGCCCGACAGATGTTGCTCTGCCTTCTTGCTCATCCCTGCTTCGCGCCCTGGCGTGCCCTCCCCTGCTGTGGTCTGCAGGGCGTGCAGTGGTACACCTACAGCCCTGAAACCAGCATGGCCATCCTGGGGTTCGGCAGCAGCGGCGCCAAGCTGCAGGTGCGTGGGTGCGGGCGGGCGGGCTCCGCAGGCAGGCCTGCAGGCAGAGCGGCTTGCACGTCTGCATCTGGAATGCCTTTTCTCGCGCCGACGATATGCAATTGCCAGCCCTCCCCCTGCTCCACTCCCCCGCCCGCTGCCCAGGCCATCCAATTCAGCAAGGCTGGCACGCTGCGCCTGCCGCTGCTCGACCTTACGCCACCATGGTGGGCCCTGGTGGCCCTGCAGCGTGTGGGGGTGCAGGGCAGGGGCCTGGGGCCGGCGCGAGGGTGACCACAAGTTCCGATTGTCAGCCTGTCCTGCTGTGGTGCTGCCCCTGATGCGCCGCCGCTCCTGCGCCGCCGCCCCCCACCTCCTTTGCTCGCTTCTGCAGGGGCTCGCCCATCCGCCCCGTGATGGCGGCCGCGATCAATGCCGCGCTGGAGGGGTTCTCTGCGGCGCGCGAGGCGCCAGCGGCGCTTGTGGGGCCAGACACCTGCTGGGTGGTCGTGCTCTATGGCCGCGTGTTTGCCGCGCACCACGACCGTGGCGCAGGCCTGCTGCGCCTCTACCGCCTGTTCAGGTGCGGCGCGCGGGGGGCGCGAGCAGGCGGCGCGTGGCGGCCGCGCCGCGCCAGGCCGAGGCGTGGTGCAGGCTCACACTGGCCACGCTGGGGGTGCTGCGGGCTCCCGCTGCCGACCCTGCCGCTTGGTGCGCCGCGCTTGGTGTGCAGCTGCATGCCGTCGTGCGCCCCACCTGTGCGCACTCGTCTGCGCCCCCCAACCCCTGCGCCGGCTCAAACAACACTAGCCGCCCGCCCGGCCGCCCATCCGCCGCCCGCCGTGTTTGCCGCCCCGGCGTGCTGCAGGGACGCCACTTCCCTGGCGCACAGCTATGAAGTGTACGCCCAACAGTTGGAGTTGTCTGTGGTGGACAACGTGCTGCTGGTGAGGCCTGGGCTGCCTCGAGAGCATCTGTGGCGGCGCGCGGCGTACCGGCAGAATGCACCTGCAGCGGCGCGCGCCCTGCGGGCGGCGCCCGCTGCCCCTGCCATCCCCCTGTTATGTTGGGTGTGCATGAGGTGGAGGGAGTGGGAAGTTGCTGGGCCGATGAGAACAGGGAGGGAGTTGTGGAGAAGATGATTTTTGGTGGGACCACCCGGAGGCGCGGCCACCTTCCAGTACCACCAGCATCTGCTTAGCCAGGACCTGGACTGGACTGAGGTGTCCGACTTAACTCTGCCCTTAACTCTGCCGTGCCTCCTTCTGCCAAACATGCGGCCTGCATCTCCTGGATGCTTGGCAGGGCGCCTCACGGCCTGCCGCTCACATCTGCGCCTGGCCGCCGTTCAGCCTGCAGCACAGCGGCAGGGCGCCGCCGCTCGCGTGTGCACCGTTGCGTCCGCGTTGCAGCTAGCCTGCGTGTGTCCACCCTGCTGCGCTCTTCTGCACCTCATGATGCAGGAACAGTGCCCTCCGGAGCCCAGCCACACCGTGGCAGTGAAAAGAACGACGCGCCCGCGCATCTTGCACACGCTGCCCGTGCCGCGCCGCGCGCCATGCATCAAGCACGCCTTCTCCCATCCCATCCCGTGTGGCCTGCAGGTGCACCACATCGACACTGCGGTGGTCATGTTGATCGACATCCTGGCAGGCGATGCTGCGCCCGTCAGCAGCCCGCTTCCGCTGGCTGTGCCGCTGCCAGAGGAGCACGAGCAGCACGCGCGCGGCGCTGGCGGCCTGGAGGTGGACGCCCTGCGTGGCGCCGCGCCAGGCGCGCAAGCATCAGCAGACGCGGCGGCGGAGCCAGCCGGCGGCGGTCAGGAGCAGCTGCAGCTGGCGGTGGCGGGGCCCTCGGCGCTGCAGCTGCACTACCCCAACTTTTTGGTGGACCAGCACGGCGGCGTGGTGTACCGCCTGCAGCTCGACTTGCGCGCCATCGCAGACAGCCAGTCGGACCACCCCCGCCTGCTGGCCTTCCTGCAGCGGCGCGCGGCGTCAGGCGCAGCGGCGCGCGATGCCGCAGGCATCACCCTGCGCGTGCTGCGCGGCCTGATGCACGACCAGGCGCCGCTGCGCGACCTGCGCACCGCCTTTGAGGTCGTCAACTCCTTTCTGGCGGCAGACCGCACGGCGGGGGTCAGCAGCAGCAGTGCCACGGACGGCAGACGGGTGGCAGCGCAGGCAGCACAGGCACCGCCGCGGCCTGTGGTTGCGCCGCAGGTGTGACACCTGGGCTGTGGTTGCAAATGGGTTGGCTTGGCAGCACGCGCACTACCCTTCGCTGGCCTGCCTGCCTGCCCGCCTGCCTCCTGTTCGTTCCTCATGCCCCATCACGTGCCCCGCCCTCCCACCTCCCCACAACATGCTGCAGGACGCCTACAGCTCGGCGTTTAGAGTGCTGCACGCCCAGCAACACGTGCCGCCTTCCTACCTGGGAGCGGCGCTGGGCGAGTACGCTGCTTCGTGCGCTGCGCACGGCGCTGTGCTCCCGCCCCCGCTGGCAGCCCTTTACGTGGACCTGCTGCTAGGCCAGGTGGGCCTCTGGAGTCGCGGCGCGGGCTGTGAGGATGCAGCTGCGCGCCAGCCGTGCGTCAGTTTGGCAGCGACTGCGGCAATCCAGGCGCGCCCCGGTCGGCTGGGCGCCCACCCGCCCCTCGCTCCCGCCCACCCGCTGCAGGGTCTGGTGCCTCACGTGGCGCCGCTGCTGCTGTCGCATCCGCAGCTCGACTCTGCCCTGCTGGCGGGGCATGTGGAAGAGGCGGGCGCAGCGGGGCGGCTGCCTGGCGGCGCGCAGCTCGCAGACCAGCTGATGCTGCGGATGTGCGCGCACGAAGCGCGGTGCCGGCTGCTGCTGCGACAGGGCCGCGCCCGGGAGGCGTTGCGGTTGGCACGGCGACACCGGCTGGCAGCACGGCCGGCCTTGGGCGCGCTGGAGGCGATTTCGGGGGCTGACCCGCTGTTGCTGGCCGCTGCGCAGCGGTGCTTTGGCGCAGACGTCGACGCGGCGTGACTTTACAACGTGCATTGCATGCGGTACTCGCTACCAGACAACTAAATGCCATCTGCGACTGCTCCACTTGACCCATTCCGTTCACCGCTTAACTACAGTCGTGTTAGCTGGTGCTGACAGCGGTGGAGATGGTAGTACAGAGGCCACCGGCTTCTCGAGCCTGGCCGTTAGTGTACCGCCATTTGACGGCAGGTGTTAGCGGCGGGAGGCGCGCATACAACAGTCCCTACCCAGGGCCCTCGCCAGCCCTGGAGCAGCCCAGGCTGTTTTCCAGGCTTCCTTCGGGTGACAAGCCGGGGCCACGGCCATCTAGCGCGCCAAGCGCAGCTGCCAAGCCGGTCGCAGTGCAGGCAGGGCAACGGGAACAGGGTGGGCTCCACGGATACGTATGCATACAATTGATGCGTGCAGCAGGGGGGGGCGGTGGAACGGCGAGGATGGCCGGTCGGGCCGCGCTGCGAGGCGGATGTGGCTGGCCACCTAAACAGGACGGGCGGGTTCAGATGTCGCTTTCCCACTGCCCACAGCACCCACCCCCACCTTGAGCACGCGTATCAGAGCGCCTCGTCGTGGGCACGAACAACGGCGCCCTTGCGCTGCGCTTGCGGGCGCCGGTCCCTTCCCTGCGCCTGCGTAGAGTAAGCCGATCCGCGTGGAAGGGTGAGATGGGGCACAGCCCTGCCGTCAGCCACACCCCTGCCGGGCTTGCCGCGGGCAACCGGTCCTTCTGGCCTGTAGCGCCCCGTCCTCTCACGCTGCCGCTCGTGAAATCTCCTGTTGCAGCAGGGATCCCGGGAGGTACCCTAGAGGCCGCTGGATGTTACCTTAGCTACACAATACCACTCACGTTGTCCCTAGGGCCTGGGCGTCGGCTTGTCTGGCTAAAGCAAAGAACCGTGAAGGGGGCACAAGCGGCGAGCAATGCCAGGCGGGTCGCCAAGTCCGCTTGCCGCGCCCACCGCCGCCGCCGGTGACGCCGCGACAACCGAGGCGCTGCATCGCCTGCTGGCCACCCTGCAGCAGCGACGGCATCAGGAGCAGCAGCAGGAGCAGCAACAGCAGCTTGCGGTGATCAAGCAAGAAGCGAGCGATTGTTTGGGTGCCCCGCCGCCCCTGGCGGCGCCACCGCCCCCGCCGGCGACGGCACACCAGCAGAACGCTGGCGAACAGCAAGCGGGGTCCACCGTACCTGCGGCGGAGGAATCGGTTGCGCAAGTGCACCAGATTCACGTGGAGCAGAATCAACAGCCTGCTCAGCAGGCGGCAGACGCTGCCTCATCCCTGCGTGCTCTGCTGGCCCTGCTGCAGCAGCAGGAGGCGCAGTTCCAGCAGCAGCAGTTGCAGCAGCAGCATCAGCAGCAGCAGCAGCAGCAGGCGCAGCAGCAGGCGCAGTTTCAGCAGCTGCAGCAGCAGCAGCAATATCAGCAACAGTCAGAGCAGCAGCAACAGCATCATCAAAAAAAAGAACAGAAACAGCTATACCAGCAGCAGCAGTACCAGCAGCAGCACGGCCTGCCCAGCCAGCAGCAGCAGCAGGGCTTGCCTCTGCCGTTCCTGCAGCTTGCCAGGCAATCTGCCCAGCCGCCGGCCAGCTTTGCACAGCCAGCAAGCGCAGCAGGCGGCGAGGCCGTGAGCAGCAGCTTGCTTGCGGTTCTGCTGCAGCTGCTGGCTGCGGGCAACGGCAGCTCCGCTGCGCAGCACGGCGGCATGGCGGCGCCGCCGCCACCCTTCTACGCACACGCACAGCAGCAGCCCTGGGGTGGGCCTGCCGCTGCGGCACCGCTGCCGTTCGTTGGTCAGGCAGACAGCGTGATGCGCTGGTTGTCTCAGTTCGCGTCGGCCGCCGACGCGAACGGCGGCGCGGCGCCGCCGCCGCCCACCTCCACTGGCAACGACCCCCCTGTGGGGCCAGACCCCAGCGCTTCGTCCGTGGAGGGTGGTGGGCCCAGCCTGCAGCGCTCTGCGCTGTCGCCGCCCTTCCTGGCGCAGCCAGAGGCCAAGCGGCAGCGGACAGGCGGCAGCGGCACCTTCAGCTGGTCAGGCGGCGTGCAACAGGCGGCGTCCAGGCTGCATGGGCTGCTACCCCTGCCGTCGGCAGCAGCAGCGGCGCCGTCGCCGGCGCTGGCGCTGGCGGCTTTGGTGGCGCACCCTGGCACGCAGTACCCGCAGCACCCACCAATGCTGCAGGCGCAGCCCTTTGCTCGCCCGGTGCTGCCCTTCCAGGCACCTGGCGCGCGGCCACCTGCGACGAACGAGCAGGCGGCAGCCGCTGCCATGCTGGCTGCGGCGCTGGGCCTCACAGCCCCGCAGCATGCGGCGGCAGCCCGCCCGCCGCCGCCGCAGCAGCTGCAGCCAGGCGCAGCCACGCTGCGCCCCAAGCACTTGGCTCTTCCTCAGCTGTCGCCGCCTTCCTCCCCTCTGGGACCCAACCCGGGGCATGCGCCTCACAACATGCTGATGGCGGCGGCGGGCACGGGCACCAGCGGCGGGCTCGGCTTTGGGGCGGCAGCGGCAAGGCACCGAGGCGCGGCGGCGGCGGCGGCGCCCACGCGCCCCACCCGCACCCACAACCAGAGCTACGGCACAGCGGTGCCCGCTCCGGAGGGCATGCGCCGGCAGGACGTGGCTGCCTTGTATGGCGAGCCCAAGGAGCAGGCAAGTGGCGGCAGGCGGCAGGGTGTGCTTGCATGGGAAGCACCGGGTGGGGGCGGGCAGGCAGGCAGGCGTGGGAAGGTGGAGGCGCCCGCAAGCAAAGCAGTGCTGCTGGTGCTGCCGCTGGTGCGTGCCGTGCTGACTCACTCTTTGGCTGCCCCTCCTCCGACCACTCTCTTTCCTCCACCACCCTGCCCTGCCTCCACGCAGGTTGAGCGCCCCATCACCAACCAGGTGCGCTGCCAAGGCATGGTTCAGGGCGTGGGGGGGCAGGGCAGGGCGTTCGGAGGGTGCATGCCAGCAAGGAAACAGGGCCCTGCCACCCAGCACCTGCCCGCCCCTCCCCCGCCTCTCCCTCCCCATCGTCCCTCCCTCCCCGGCCCAGACCTACATCTTGCGCCTGCACGTCACCACCCAGATGGCGCAGCTGCTGTTCGCCCCGCGGGCCGAGCTTGAGGCAGCGCACCAGGTGTGCCTCTCTCTTGCCAGGCCAGGCTTGCTCTTGCAGGGCATGAGTGGGGTGCATGCCAGGCCGGGAGTGGCCCCTTGCACGCCTGGCGCACCCCGTGGGGCCGACCCTGGGAGCGCTGCAGCTGTGTCGTCCCATCAGTTCCTCGTTACAAGTTCAAGTTGAAAGACTGCCTTGGGGCCGCCGTACTCACCCCCCCTGCAAACAGTGGGGTGGAGTTGGAGGCCCCTGTTGCTGTTGTTGCCGCCTGCCGGCGGCAGCTGGGTGGCAGCTCCCCTGCACGCTTCGCCACTGCTCTCGGCGTGTCCCCAAGGCTGCCCCCCGACCGCTCCATCCTCCTGCAGACGGCGGTGGCGAGCGACGCCCCGCTGGCGGCCACAGGGGCCCGCCTGGCTGGCAGCTCCACATACATGCAGCTCTTCAAGCAGCGGCTGACAGTGATAGACGAGAGCAACCGCGCCTGGCCGGTGCAGGTAAGTGGGTGGGAGGGTGGGTGGGGCGGGGATGTGCATGGCTGAACCGCGGCGTGCACGTCATGCTGTCGCGTCGCTCTGCTCGGTGCCGGCCGTCCCTACCGGCTGGCCGACACCCCTGCCGCCGCCACCGCGCACGCTCCTCCCCTGCAGTACGAAGGCTTCCTGTCCTCGGGCCAGCGGCACTACCGGCTGACCAGCGGCTGGGTGGGCCTCATGCGCGCCCAGCAAGTCGGCATCGGTGAGCTGGCAGCCGGCAGGGGGCTGAGGGGAGGGGGCCGCCGCCGCGCCTGCTGCTGCTCCTGCGCCTGCCCCGTGCTCCTGCGCCTGCCGTGCGCTGCTGCTGCCCCTGCGGTGCTGTCCCCTGCGTGCCGAGCTCTATGGCACCACCCGCTCGCACCCAGCTCACGTGTGTATGTGTATGTGCGCACGTCAACCCACCCTCCTCCCCTGCCCTGCCCTGCTGTGCCAGGCGACACGCTGGTGCTCGAGCGCTGGACAGACGACCGCTGGATCATCCACCTCTACATCCGCCGCAAGGCCCAGCGCGCGGCGCGGCCCGCCGCAGCGCCGCAGCCCTCGCCGGCCGACTGGCAGCATGGCGGAAGCGGCGGCGGCGGCGGCGGCGGCGGCGACATGGGCCTGCTTCTGGCGGCGGCTGGTGTAGCACAGCCCCAGCAGGCTGAGGAGGTGTCAGCCGCTGTGGAAGCAACAGTGGAGCCAACGGTGGTGGAACTCACCGCTGCTCAGCCCTCCCCAGCCACAGCCCCGGCGCCAGCACCCGAACAGCCCGCCGTAGCAGCAGCACCAGTCCCGACAGCAGCAGAAGCAGCAGCAGCAGCGGCGGCGGCGGCAGCAGCACCTGGCGTCGCGCCTGATGCTGCCAGCACACCTGCATCCGATGCAGGGGGCCCAGCCGACACTGCGGCAGAGCCAGCCTGTGCCGCGGGCGATGCAGCCCTCTCAGGGGTGCTGCCCGCTGGCAACCCTGCGACGCCAGCAGGCTCCGCGCCCTCCCCCGCTGCGCAGCCGGCTGGTGCCCAACCTTCGGCGGCGCCTTGATCGACCTGTTAGCACCGCACACATGTCATGCCAGCGCTGAGGACTGCAGCACCAAGATAGGCAGCGTCTCCCCCTGCCCCACCGCACCCTCCAGACAGCAAGCAGGCACCCAGGACCCCAGAACTGCGCACTGCCCAACCTGACCTCAATTTTTTTCCAAGCCCTCTCTACAGCCCCTCTTTGCAGCGGATGCCTGATTGGTTCCCCCTCCAACTGCCACCAACCGTTACCTGGTGACAGACCGTGGCCGCCTACCTAGCTTGTCCTCCTGTCACCCCATCACCTCTTTTCCAGTCTCTTCCACCCTCTCCCTCCCCAAGTACCCCCCCCCCCCCCCCCCCCCCCCCCCCTCCCTTTTCCCGGCATGCCCTGCTCACTCGCCCCCCGTACGGCGCTCGGGTGAGCACCCAGTGCCAAGGTGGGCGCCGTGCTGGTGCCTTGCAACACCCACCCACCCCCCTGCTCTCTCTCGCTCCATCTTCCCCTTGCACGCCACCTGTCTGCTTCCGGCAGCACACCGTGGCTTTCAGTCCACCTGTAGTACCTCCGTGCACAACCCTTTGCTGCCCAACCATCAAGGGAGGGGAGCAACCGTAGCTACGAGGAAGAGGAGGCGGGAGTCGAGAGGAGGCGGGGTGTGGAATGGATAGAGAACAAGAGGTGGGAGAGGGAGGAGAGGGAGGAGAGGGACGCCACGCGTGCTGCCTAGCTTGCCTCACCCACGCCACCGCGCCGGCCCCCGCGCCTCGCCCCACACGCCCGCCGCTCCATTGCCCCATGCCATGCCGCCGCTGCGCTCGCGCTGCAAGCTGCGGGGGGCGCCAGCGCCACGCAGCGCAGGCAGAGTGGAGGTGGGGCTGGCGCCGCCGCCGGCAGCAGCAGCGGCGTCCCCAGGCTGGCGCAGCTGTGCGCCCGGCACTGCCTGCGTCTTCTTCAACCCCTTTGGCAGCTGCTTGTCGCCAGGCCGGCCCATGCCGCCGGCGCTGCGCTCGGCAGCCAGGCCGCTGCGCTCGGCAACCAAGCCGGCGGCGCGGTGGAAGTGGAGCGCCTGCGGGTGGTGCTGCTGGCGGGGCGGCACCGCCGCCGTGTCGTTCAGACCTGCGCCTGCCGGGCTGCCCCCCGCCGCCAGCCCTTCTGCCAGGCGGCGTAAGTTGTCGCCCATGCCAGACAGCTCCAGCAGTTCTCGCGCGGCTGCTTCTGCACCCGCACGGCAGGCAGCCAGCTCTGCTGACATGGCCTCGCTGCGCAGGGCTAGCTCGTGGCGTGCCGCGTCGAGCTCGGCGGCCAGTGCTGCGCACTGCGCCGCGCATTGCGCCTCCACCGCCGCGCGCTCGTGTGCTGCCTGCTGCAGCAGCGCCACCTATTGGGGAGGGGAGGGGGGAGAAGAGGAGGAGCCATTCGCATACCACGTGGTGTGAAAGGCACGCTGCACAGCCTTCCTGTGCAACCCCCTGCTGCTCGTCCCATCCCAGGCTGCCACTCGTGCGAAGACGCCAGCGGCGCCCCCAGTGCCCTGTGCCAGATGCCACAGCTCGCAGGCACTGCCGCGCACCTGCTGTGCACGCTCTGCTTCCAGCTGCACCCTCAGCCCCTCCGCCTCTGCCACCACTGCCGCCAGCTGCTCCTCTGCCCGCTTGCGGCCCGCCTGCTCGTTCTGCAGCCAGAAAAGTGCCGGCGGTGAAAGCGGTGAGGTACTGAGCCGGTACCTGTCAACCGGCTGTAGGCCTACAGGCACGGATGTGCCCCTGGCACGATGGCGTGCCACTAGCGTCTGTTGTGAACTTCAAAAGTTGCACGTGGCACGCTGCACAGGCGGAGGAGCGACCGACAGCTGGGTGGGGCGGAGAATGGCAGTCGGGGCAGACAGGCGGGGCGCACCCCAGCCCACCGACCTTGAAGTGAGACTCGATGCGCGTCAGCATTCCCTCCAGCTCCGCTCGCACCCGGCTCTCCACTCGCAACTGCACGGGATGGTGGGCAGCGGCCGCGGGAGGGGGGGTGCAGCAGCAGGCTGTGCGGGTGACGGGGGGCAGCAGCAGCATGAGGCTGTACTGGGATGAGCTGGCGAGAGCTGCACAGTGCACGCCCAGCCCAAATTTAAGCACAAGCGCGTTTGAGAGATGGTGGTGCCTGCCTCTGCCCGTGCCCACCCACCTGCTCATTGTGCCGTGCCCGCTGTGCCTCCAGCTCAGCAATGATGTCGCCCTGCTGCACTTCCAGGCCTGCTGCGCCCGTCAGCGTCGCTGTCGGTGCTGCTGCTGCAGAAGCGGTCATGCTGTCAGCAGCAGCGCTGAGACGGGGGACCGATTTGCGGCAGCGCGAGGTGCTGGCCGGCGCACCGCCGGCGTGGCTGGTGCGCCGCCGGTGCGACGCCGGTGCAGCAGGGTGGGCAGGCGGCGCTGCCAGTGGCAGCGATTCCTCTTCCACTGGTGGCAGCACAGTCAGGGTCTGCTGCTTTAGCTCCAGCTCCAGCTGCGCCGCCTGTGGGTGCGCGTCATGCACCGCCACCGCCACCGCCTCGGCAGGCTCCTCGCCCAGCACTGGGCCTGACTCGCTGCGGCGCAGCAGCTCTGCCAAGTCGAGCTCCGCTGGAGGCTCCTCGCCTCCAAGATTATCTGTTGCCTCCATGCCCATCGGCCGCATGGGCGAAGCTGGCGGCATGTCCAGCGTAGGCTCTGGCACTGCAGCGCCGTCGGCGCTGGTGCCACGCAGCTCGCCGCCGTGCTCTGCAAAGCTGGCGACATCAAAGCTCTCCACCTCAGAGACGACCACCGGCTCATCCACCCACTCTTGTGCTGCCACAGCGTCTGCGGATTGCGACAGCTCCGCGACCTCCTCGGGCGCGTCCGCCGTCGCCGCCGCCGCCGCCGCCGCCACTGCTCCTGTCGCTCCCGACGGAAGCGCTGCCTGACCCTGCCTGGGTGGCTCCACCGTTTCCAGCTGCTGCGGCTGGGCGGCGTCCGAGGAGCTGAGCTGAGCGTTCCACCGCCTGTGCACCGAGCCCTGCCTTTCCAGCGCCGGAAGCGCTGCTGTTTCGCTGGAGCTGCGCCCCCACATGGCGGCGCGTGTTGAATTTGAGAGGAACGGGCTGCTGCGGGAACAGGCCGGTGGAACTGCGAAACGTGGACCGGTCATGTCCCTGTCCTGTCCCTGTCAAGGTGTAGCAACTCGCAGAACAGAGGTGCGAGGCATGAGACGCATGTCAGAGGGAGCACATGCAGGTCAGCGGGTGCCAGGCCCAGTCCCGCTGTGCCTGCTGGGCCTTCGACTCCCCACTGTCGCCCCTGCCCTTCAAGCCTGGTTGAAAGTGCTGAGTACCTGCAGAGCAGACGATTACAGAATTAGCGAGAGGCAGAAAGGAGAGGAGAGGGCCTACCTAGGGGGATGGGAGAGAGCGAGGGTGGGTGGGTGGTGTGTCGAGCTGGCGGCCCTGGCGCAAAATTGAAGGCTGGTGCCAGCGACTGCTGCTGCAGCAGCGTGGTGGGCACGGAAGCGCGTCGTGCAATTCAGAAGCGCGCAGGCGGCGGCTATCCTGCCGCCTTGCACCGCTGGCATGCTGCGCTGCCGGCTGGCCAGCGCTGCTATGTGCTGCTGCGGGGCATGTGCCGTGCTGGAGCCCGCCTCACTGCTCCATCACCATCGCCTTCTTGAGCAGCGCGCCCACAGTGTCGCTGGGCTGGGCACCGACTGTGGCAGGGGCAGGAGGGCGGCGGTGGTTTGCTAAGGGCACAGGCGGTGGGCAGCGCCATCGACGTTGCCGCTCGACGCGCGCAGTGTGCTGCTGCCTGTGTATGCTGCGGCGCCACAACTGCAGCCAGGCCGCCCGCAGCGTGCAGCAGCTCCACATGCAGCAGCTCCCTGCGAAACACCCTCGCGCCTGTGGTTGAACCAGCCCATGCCGCAGCGCACAGCCGCCGAGTGCCACACGCAGCACGACCCTCTGCCTGCCACCACCCGCCAGGCGACCAGTTGTCGCAGGCGCCTCGACGCGCGGCGGTGAGCGGCACACGCAGCATCGCCGCCCCGCCTGCCAGCACCCCCAGGCGGCCTGCCCCCCCCCCCCCCCCCCGCGGCCCAAGCCCAGCTCACCCTCCAGCCACTTCTTGATGGCGGGGGCGTTGAGGTTGGCCTCCTTCTTCAGGGGGTCGTACCACCCCAGGAACTCCAGCGGCTTGCCGTCTCGCCGCACGCGAGAGTCCACTGCGATGATGCGGTAGAACGGCAGCTTCTTGCGGCCCACGCGTGTGAAGCGGATCTGCGGGGGCAGACGGGCGGGCGGGCCGGAAAGCCGGATGGGCAGCGGCGGCGCCGCGTGGCGGCGGCGGCTTGCACATGCAGCCAGCTATTGCGACGCCACCTGCGCCTGCCTCCGGGAGAACGCGGCTACATCACACCGGATGTGCGACAGTGCAGCAGCCAGCAAACAGCTGCAAAGAGCACACTGCACGCGGGCTGCCGCCCCTGCCCGCCGCCTTACCGACACGCGGTTCTCCACCAGCGGCATAGCGGCGCTGCGCAGCGGCGCTGCGCGCGCGGCCTGCAAGAACAGGCGGAGAGCGTGGTTTGTGGCGGTGCGGCGTGGCGGTGCGACCGCGCGCGACCACAAGCATGCCCCAGATAAGCCGGCTCCCCGCGGCGCCGCCTCACCGGTGCCAGGGCCGCAGTGCTGCCCACGCTGGCCTTGAAGCCGAGGCTGCTGCTCCGCATGGTGAAGGCGGACTGCAGGGACATCGTGGCGCTCCTGCTGCAAGCGACGCTGGCGCGGACAGGGTGGAAGTGCAACGAACCTGCGGAGCTAGCGGACCGAGCAGGATGCCCAATGCGAGGCTGGAATGATGGAAGCAGGCGCGCTGGAAACTGCATGGCCGGTCGCTTGTTAGGCCTCGTGAGGCGTTTTTGCTCACGAAAACTGCGCTCTGGCCGGAAAAGCGCGCTCGGCCGCGCTTACCGTCAGCAGCACCTGCCGCCGAAGCGTTGCCCGCCGCAGCTGTCGCTTTCCGCTCTTTACAGGAGCCCGTCATTCTCTATCTGTGGGGTAAGGGACATTATTACAGGATGCCAAAGAGAAAGTGTGAGTACCTGCACTGGTGTGTGGAGCCTTGCGACATTCGCGCGCTCGCCCTCTCGTCTCACGGTGAACGGTGTGGGCCAGCGTCCGCCCGGCAGGAGAGCCGCCCATGCCCATCTGCTGAGAGTGCAAACGCGCACACAAGACTGAAGCATGTTCTGAACGTTGCAGGTCTCTGAACGAGCGACTCGCATCTGCCCAGACAGCAGGGCGAGCAGCGTGATGATCAGGCATGACCCACGGGGAGGGCCGGAGCCGAGGCAGCGGTGCGCTGGCGGTGCGCTGGCGGTGCGCTGGCGGTGCGCTGGCGGTGCTTGAAATGCAGGCCCGACGTGGAAGAGTGCGGCTTTAAAGAATGCAAGGCTGAATTTAGATTGACATGCATTGCAGCATGGTGGGCAAGCGGCCATCGGGCTTTCATGCACGTGCGCACACCTCGCAACTCTATTGTGTGGCTGCCAGCAAGCAACCGAGCTTGCGCCACCGCCGCATGCAGAAGCACCACACAAGCATCACAGCAGCCGGATGCGAGCGTATCAGGGAGCTGCGCTATGCTTGTTGTGCAGGGGAGGGCGGAGAGGCCGCACTGCAGGGCAGCCCCAGGGCGGCAGCGGGCGAGGCGCCGCGACAGGTAGCGCCAGCTCGCTTTGCGTGCTGGGCTTCCTCGGCCGAGGCCCTCTCCCACTGTCGCCTGCCCCACTGTCCACAGCGCGCCCAGGCCGCGTGCGACGGCCCGGCGTGATGGGCACAAAGGCAAGTTGGGAGTGAGAAGCGCGCAAATTGAAGGCTGCGCCTGTGCACGTCCTCCGACCCCTCACCCGACCCACCACCGCCCCTTTGACCTCCCAGAAGCCGGCGGCCGCCGGACCCGCCGCCAAAAAGCAGGCCCGCACCGGTGGCGCCGAATGTGCTGCCACCAAGCGCCCACGCGCAGTTGAAGGAGTTGACATCACCCGCTTCTTCGATCGACGCGACGCGGGGGAGCCGCAGGCACGCCCGGCTGCAGCGGCGGCGGCGGCAGGCGCTTGGTTTGAGTGGCGGCAGCCGCACCGCAACGCCTGCACGCAAGCTGACGTGCCGCCTCTGTGCCCACATCTGTGCAGGGCCATCAACAGCACAACCAGCAGCAGCAGCAGCCACTGGGGGATGGCACCGACGGCGGCAAGTCAGTTTCCCCGCTGGGCGGCGGCGACGGTGCTCAAAATGCAACAGAGCGCACCCCTGGTGCGGCTGCAGCACGGCCGGCGCTGCACAAGCACCTGTCGACGCTGCAGGACCTGGGGCCAGCCGATAGCGTAAGTGGCACCGGTGGCGTCGGATCTGTGGTGGGTACATGACCCGGCGCAGCTGTCCTGCGACTGTGGGGTTGAGATCAATAAGCCTGCACCACATCATCCACCCACAACTCCCTCCCGCGCCCCCTGCCTGCGTGCAGTTTGCGATGAGCCAGGACACCGATGCAATGCAGGTAGTGTGGCAGGACTCGCCTGGCTCCAGCTCGCGCCCGCAGGCCCGCTCGTTGAGCAACCTGGGCGGGCGCAGCAGCGGCAGCGGCGCGCAGGAGATCAAGCAGCGGCTGATCAGCGCGGCGCAGCGCCCGCGCGATGTGCGCCGCCCCGCCAGCGGCGGGGCTTTCGCCGGCAGCGCTGGCGGTGTACGGCTGCAGCACGGTGAGCAGCTGCTCGAAGGCTTGCTGACGGGGCGGCCGCAGGCGGGAGCTGCACCGCCAGGTGCCGCGGCGGCCGCCCCTGAGCATTCCGCCGCCTCTGGCGCACCCTCTGAGCCCAGCGGCGGCGTGGGCGGCGCCTCGCACCGCACACCTGGCACGCACCTGCGCGGCATCCTGAAGCGCACGGCTGCCGGCAGCGGCTCGGCGGGGCGCCACACGCCCGCCTCCACCGTGAAGTTCCGTGCAGACTCGTCCGGCAAGGGCCGGCGCCGTGTGCAGGTGGGTTTAGTCTGTATATTGCTTGTTCTTTTGGGTCCACGGGGCAGAAGCAGGAGGCATTGCAAGCACGCGTCAGAGGCGCGGTTTGAGGTGAGGGGCTTGGTGTGGTGCTGCCAGCCTTCCAGCGCCCAGCCGTACTGTCCCTGCATGTGTCATTGTGTACGACCCATCCCCCGTTCCCCATCCCATCCACGCAGGCCAACAGCAGCGGCAAGAAGCGGAGCGCTGGGCAGAAGCGCAAGGCGCTGCTTGAGCTGCTGGAACAGGTGGAGAGCTTTGTCCACAGCAGCGCCAGCCCCGAGGGCGGCAAGGGCAGCTGCGCTGACGGTGGCGATGCAGAGGCCGACGGCGCGTTTGCCGCAGCTGCGGCGACGGCGGCTGCTGCGGCGGCAGATGAGGCGGGCGTTGCCAGCGACAAGGAGAACGTGGTGGGAGGGGCTGTTGGTGGCAAGCCTGCGCGCGCGAGCCAGGGCCAGGCAGGCAGCGCTCCTCTCGCTAGCGGGCCCACCGGCAGCCAGCAGCTCATGCCGCCTCCTGCAGCGCGCCCGCCGCCTGCTGCCGAGGCTCAGCGGCTGCCGGTGCCGCTGGCGCCTGCGCCAGCAGGGCCAGAGGACCATGTGGCAGCACGTGCGGTGCGGCCACTGCAGCCGCCAGCAGCAGCTGCAGCGACAGGCGGCTTTGGGGAGGACGAGGATGAGGATGATGCACTGATGGCACAGCTAGAGCTGGAGTTGCTGACACAAGTGGAGCAGCGGCATGCGGGCAGGCAGGCGGCCGGCGGAGCTGGTCAGGCCAGGCACGGCCACGCAGCACCGCCGGCCGGGCTGCCGCGCCCGCAGGCGGCGCCGCCTGCGGCGCAGCACCCTGCAGCTGCAGCAGGGCTGCAGCAGGGCATGCAGCAGCGCGCGCACGGCCCAGCGCCAGCCCAGCGGCTGCACATGCCTGTCCCACAGCAGGCACTTCTACCGCAGCAGGCGGCATCTCGCCAGCACACGCCTGCCCAGCAGGAGGGGCCCCCTGAGCAGCAGTGCCAGCAGGGGCCGCCTCGCTCGCCCTACGACCGCGCGCTCCCGCCACCAGCAGCACTGGTGGTGGCCCCTGCAGCAGCAGATGGAACGGATCTGCCGCCCACGCAGCCTGCGGCCGCTGCTGCGGAAGCACAGGGCTCAGACAGCAGCTGGGAGGACGACTTTGACGGTGCGCTGCTGGACCAGTTTGAGGCGGCAGCGCTGAAGGAGCGTGCCAGCGGCGGTGGCGGCGGCGGCGGCGTGCCGGCGGTGGCGGAGGGCGGCGTGCCGCCTGGTGGGCAGGCCGCACCGGCGCCGCGCTTCCCGGGCGGCCGCGAGCAGGTGTATTACACCATCACAGAGGTCTACCCCCCGACGACCAAGCAGGTGCTGCGCCTGCATAGCAAGTACCAGGTGCGTGGCTGTCGAGGGGAGGGTGGCTGCTGATGGACGGTGTTGCCTGCATCAACCAGGCGGGGACATGATCTGGTGGTTTTAGCAGTGTCCCAGACCACCAAGGCGTCTCTCCATCCCCGCAACCAGCCTGCTCCAAGCATGGCATGCCCTGCCCCAAGCTCAGCACAGCTCTGCACCCGTCCCCGCAGAACCGCGACGTGTACGCCCACCTCAAGACCCCTTGGTGCGACTTGCCGTTCCGCGTGGGTGACCCTGGTGAGTGGCTGCGCGGGGCGCCAAGCGCCGCGCTTTGTGATACCCTCGTTACAGAGGGGCCCGAAGGCAGCACAGGGCAGGGCAAGTACCAGCTAGTGCAAACGACAGCCGCGCTTTGCTGCACTGGCGCCTCTCCTTTCGAGGCTTCCAGCACCGGGCGCCGCTGTCGCTGCCTGCTGCTTGCTTGCTTCTCGTGCTGCCTACGCCCAGCCAGAGGCCCACCTGCCTGCCCCTCGTGACCGCATCCATTGATGCGTTCTCTGCTGCCCCGCTCAATGGCAACCAACGGACGGCTGCTGCCCCCGCAGTCAACCTGCTGGCCCGGGTGGACTTCTTTGAGGGGCACTACCACAGCCTGCTCGACATGGAGACCGGCATGCTCATCCTGCACCCCGACGTGCTGCTCTCGGGTGGGCCTGGCAGGGGGGGGCGCGTCCGCCGCTGCGGCCGCAAAGCAGCGAAGCAGCGCCGGTCGAGGGCCTGGTGGTCCCCACACTTGGCTGCCTTGGGTGGGCTCATTACGCTTACCCCACCCGCCCACCCCGCCCACCCTCCCCTGCCCGCCGCCCATCCCTCCCAGGCACGCGCATCACCACCAGCCACGAGTGCACGCGCCGCTCTTTCCTGGACGAGCGCGTGGCAGAGTCGGGCGGCTCCAACGACAAGGCGGTCAAGGGCACGCTCACACACAACCTCATCCAGGTCCGAGCGCAGGCCACGCCGCTGGTGGTTTGGGCTTGGCTGGGTGGGGGCAGCCGCTAGTGCTGTGCCCCTGCTTGCTGTGTTCCGTGCTGCCGCCTGCCGGCCCGTGCTCCCGCATCACCTGTGCACCCCCGCCATCGCACCCTCCACCCCTCACTCGCAGACCGCGCTGACAGAGGGCCTGCGCACGTTGCCGCAGCTGGTGGCGGCTGCGGAGCGCGTTGTGGGCGAGGCCACTGAAGCGCTGCTGGAGGTGGAGCTCACTGAGGAGGCGGCGATGGAGTGCCTGCGCCAGGCCATGCCAGGGGTCCAGCGGTGGGTGGGTGGGCGGGTGGCTGGGGGGGCAGGGCAGCGGTCAGGCGGTGGCAATGCCGGGGCAGGGCTGCGAGTGTGCTTGCGGAGTGCTCATCACCCTCCTGCCTGCCCGTCCCTGCCGTAGCTGGATGCACCGCTTCCTGCGCGCCGAACCCGCACCCGACTCGCTGCTGGCTGCTGGCATGGATTACGGCAACGGGCGGGAGATGCGGCGTGCGGTGGCGGTGCCTGAAGTGGTCGATATTGAGGAGAGCATTTGGAGCACCAAGTTTGGGGTCAAGGGCATGATTGATGTCAGGTGGGTGGGCAAAGGGGAACCTGGAGGCAGCTAGAGTGAGCGGGACAAGGGCAAGGAGATTCGGCCTTGTGGCCAGGTGCGCTTCCCCTGCAGCAGATTCCAGTCACATCGCACTCCTTGTGGGGCAGCATGCACTGTGCCTGACGCCTCACGCCTGCCCCCGCCCCGCGTGCAGCGCCCGCCTGGCGCTGCAAGACCCGTCGCAGCGACCGCGTCAAGGCCCTGGCAGCGGCGGCTGGATGCAGGCTGCAGGCAGCGGCGGCGGCGGCGCTCCCACCGGCGGTGCCCCAGGGCGAGAGCTGGCGATTGGCCCTATAGAAATCAAGACAGGCAAGCCCCACGGCAGTCACCACGCGCAGGTGGGTGGGAGCGGTCGTGTTTGAAGGTTTTGAGGAGGTGGGAGTGGTGCAAGGGGCACGGGGCTGTCGCAGCGCTGCCCGGTTTGCCGCCGCCTGGCTGCGATTCGTGGCCAATCGCACAGCCTGTCCTGCACACCGCTTTCCCTCCCGCCGCCACCCCCCTGTCACCCCCCCTCCCCACCCTCAGGTGCTGCTCTACCTACTTCTCATGGAGGAGCGCTACGGGCGGCCTCTGGACTGGGGCATGCTGTGGTACACGGGGCAGCCAGGTGGGCAGGCAGCTGGGCTGGGGCATGCTGTGGTACACGGGGCAGCCAGGTGGGCAGGCAGCTGGACTGGGACATGCTGTGGTACACGGGGCAGCCAGGTGGGCAGCTGGGCTGGCCCCTTCCCAAGGGCAAGGCGGGAGGGATCGGACACGCAGATGGGGGGGTGCGCGCGGCAGCACGCCAAGCGTTGAGAGCAGGAGCGGCATGGGCTGAAGGCATGCTGCCGCCTTGCGTGGCTGGCTCGCACCTGCTGCTCCCATCGCCTGTCCCGGCATGCTCCGCCTTGCCACCGCTGTCGCTTCCACGGCAATCCACTGGACCTGTGCGACCACCCATGCACCCCACCCATCCCCACCCCACCCTGCCCACCCATGCCCCCCCACCCGCCCCGCAGACCCCCTGCTCATCATGAAGCGCCCCACCGACCTGTCCTGCCTGCTGGCAGTGCGCAACCGGCTGGCCGCGGCCATTGCACACCGGGAGATGCCGCCGCTGACAGGTGCGCCTGGTGCAGCTGTGCTTGCGTTTGGCGACAGGCACGTGCAGGGTCCGCCGTGCTGCCCTCTAGCCGCCTGGCGTGCTGCACACTGCCCACTCGCCCCGGGCTTTCGCCTGGGACAGTTTTCACCAACAACAAACGATCACCCCCCGCCTGCTGTGCGCCACCCCCCAGATGAGAAGCGGCAGTGCAACTGGTGCTTCCAGCAGGCCAACTGCATGGTGGCCCACGCCGCGCAGCGAGGTGCCGCCGCTGCCACGCCCGACTCCTTTGTGCGGCCTTTCGGCGACCGGGGCGCCCCGCTGGACAACGTCCAGCAGGAGCTGGCGGGGAAGTACGAGCGTGCGGCGGGACACATGACAGGCTCAGGTGCCAGGGGCAGGCAGGCGCCCCTTGGGGCACCAGGGAGCAGCAGGGGCAGGAGGGCTCGATGCCCCGCTGTCAAGCTTCCAGCCTGCGTGGCTCCCTCGTATTGTAATCTTGAGCTGCTGCATACTCTTCACACGTAGGGCGCAGAAGGCATGCACCCCCCTGTCTCCTTGCTCAACGCCACGCAATTTCCTCTCCCCCCCCCCCCGCAGACTGCGAGTTCCTGCGAAAGTGGGAGGCGCTGGTGACCCTGGAGGAGGGGCGCAGCAGTGCGCGGCGCCCCGAGGTGTGGGCCATGGCGGGCGAGGAGCGGCAGGCGCTCGGGCGCTGCGTGGCGGGGCTGGCGCTGTCGGTGAGTGAATGAACCGGAGGAGCAAGTGGCAGTGGGGCGATTGGGCGAGTGTGTGTGGGGGGGTGGGGTGGGGGGGGGGGGGGGGGCACTACGAACTTTGTGAGGGCGGCGACGACATTTAGAGCCCAGGCACTGCACACTGCAACCCTGCCCTCGGGCGACTCCCAATCGCCTCTTAGTGCCTTAATACACATTGTGGCCAAACAGATCGGCCTGAGCTCGCGTGCCGGGCCTCGCCCCGTCCGAGGCTCCGAGCAGCGCGTTTTTTTGCCCGTTTCCTTTGGTTAAAACGTCTAGAACGGTGTCCCGGGGTATCTGCGGCACCGCGCCGGCGCGCCGAGGCTCCTGCAGACCGCGGCCTCCTGTGGGCTGGCCCAGCTGGGGCGATGGAGAACTGGGCCGTAGAGGCCCTCGCGCCCGCCGGGAGTGTGGCAATCGTAACTGTGACTTGTATCGGTGCTACGAGGCTGAACGGGCGGGGCGCCAAAGCCCCAGAGGGTGCCGGTGCCGCGACGGCCGCGATGGCACCGCCGCCAACGCGCAGGCAAGGCAGCCCTCCTACGCCAAGCTCTGTTGCCATTTGAGCCCCATCATGTTGCAGTCGCGTATAAAGTGACTGAATTTGAAGTCAAGTACTGACTGGTCAGCATGCGGCCGCGCAAGAAGCCATTGCGCCGCGCAGCGGCAAGCGTGCAGCACCGGCGGCCCGCCGAGCGGCAGCACTGCGACGCCGAGTTAGGCCATGGCAGCACTGAACGAGGGTCGCAGGCAATCTGTTGCTGTTATATGCAACTGCTGATGCAGTTGAGAGCCCAAAGGGTGCTGCTGGCCACCAAAGGTGTCGCTGCAGCACCGGCGGCGGTGCCGCCGCCGCTGCCAGGCGGCGGGGCCGGCGGGACCTCCCCAGGGTGAACGGACCGCAACGCCGCGCATTCCAAACCCCGCGCACACGTCGCAGAGCGCGTGTGCGGGCGGCAACGCAGCTTCCGGGCTTTCGACAGCCGAACTTCGACATCGCGCGGGCGACATGCCACAGGCTTCCCCCGGAAGCCGGTTTTATGTGTTTGTAATAGCTAATCGGCGCTCCGGAAGAGCAGCCGCAGCGAACACACCCCCACCTTCGGGTTTTGTTAGCAAACATTTCGTAGTGGGGTGGGGGTGGGGGGGGGTGGGGGGGGGCGTGGGCAGAGCTGCATGGGCATGCATGGGGTCGCGTGGTGTGTTGCATGCCAGATAAATGGTGTAACCGTGCCCAGCAAGCGCCGCGCCGACCCTGTGGGATCTCTGTATCCACGCGCCGCTGCTCCCCCAACCCACCCCACGCTTTTCGTACCACTAACAACAAATGTGCAGCACGTCGATGAGGAGCAGCTGCTCTACACCTTTTGCCGGCAAGGCGGCGGCGCCCTCCAGTGCGGCTTTGCAGAGGGCGAGATGCTGCTGCTGTCGGTTGAAGGTGGGCGAAGCAGGGGATGTGGGAGCAGGCTGGTCAGGGCGGGAGTGGGGGGAGGTGCAGCGCTCATACTGCAGCACCCAGGCAGCGTTGCGTGTGGCAGCTGCCAGAGGGTGCCTCGTCGTGGCTGCGCAGAGCAGGGCAGCACAGCCCGGTGCCCACCACCTGCACGTCACGCTGCCTGCCACGCCTGCTGGCACGCTAGTCGAGGCCAGCGTCGCGCCGGTGCGGCTCACGCTGCTCAACATCCCAGCTCCTGTCCCACCCCTCCTGTGCAGGCCAGCACGCGGCGGTGGCCCGAGGCTTCTTCTACACCTGCTCAGCCACCCACCTCACCGTCACCCTCAACAAGGCGCTGCGCCGAGGGCTGCTGCGGCCGGGGGCCACGCCCGCGGAGGGCGCGGCACCCCCGGCGGGCCCTGGCCCTGCCGGCGGCGCGCCGGCGCCTCAGTGGGATGCTTCGGTGCGGTGGCGCCTGGATCGTGACGAGGTGGCCAGCACCTTTGTCCGCCTGCGGGGCAACCTGTTTGCGCTGTTCCGGTGAGGGGGGCAGGGGGTGGGCAGCGGACGTGGGGCGGAGGTGGGAGGGGCGTTGGGGTTGTGTCCAGGCTGGCCGGCTGGCAGGGCAGCCGCAGCAGGGCGCTGCCTGCGGCTGCACTGCAGCGCGGCGCGGCACGGGTGTGTGGGCCGCAGCCAGCCTGCTCACGGCGCCCTCCCCCCCCCCCCTTGCTGTCCCCGCCAGCCGCGAGTTCGAGCTGTCCAAGGACCCCAAGACGAACCGGGTGGTCCAGGGGGAGGAGCTGGCTTCATCCCTCCAGGCGGCGCGCCTGCGCCAGCTGGTGGTGGGCCTGGCGGCGCCGCGCTACGCCGCCCCCGACCCCACCCAGCCCGACCCCACGCCCGCGGGCATGAACAGCGAGCAGGCGGCGGGGGTGCGGCGCGTGTCGAGCGCGCAGGACTACACGCTTGTGCTGGGCATGCCTGGGGCGGGCAAGACCACTACCATTGTGTCCATGGTGCAGGTGGGGCCGGGCTGGCAGAAAAGGGAGGGTGTTGCTGCTGTACAGTGGCCGACCCGTGCAGATGAGTTTGGTGGAAGTGGTGGGGTGCCTCCTGCTGCCGAGCGCACGGGCAGCCGTGCATGCGAACGACCTGTGCCTCGCGCCTGAAGCGCTTCCCTTGCACACACGTGTGCCTGCCCCCCCACCCTCGCGTCCGCAGGCGCTGGTGGCGCAGGGGAAGAGCGTGCTGCTGACATCCTACACCAACAGGTGGGCACCTGCACAGGAGTGTCGAGCAGCAGGAGGCAAGCGTGGCGGCTCATTGTAGCGCTGCACCTGCTCTTCCCTGCCTTGCACCTGCATATCTCTTCCCATCGTCGCGCTGCACCTGGTCCTCCCTGCCTTGCACCTGCCCTCCCTGCACTACATCATCGCTGCCTGCTGTCTGTCATGCACTAGACGCTGACCCATGTCGCCTCCACCCACGCCCCCGCCCCTCCTCACAGTGCCGTCGACAACATCCTGATGAAGCTGGCCAGGGAGGAGGTGCCGTTCGTGCGGCTGGGGCGCAAGAGCGGCGTGCACCCCGCGGTGCGCCCCTGGCTGCCCGGCGGGGAGCGCTACCAGCGGCGCACTACGCGCGACCTGGCTGCGCTGGCCCGTGTGCCGGTGGTGAGTGCTCTGGTGTTGACATAGGGCAGGACAAGGAGGGTGCGCCGAGGGCTGGAGATGGGGGAGAATGCAGCAGCTGCTTCTGTGAGCTTTCTGCCGGAATTGTCCAGTCCGCCTGCCTGCTAACGCCGTCGCACCTCCTGCCACCCCGCCCCGTCCACCGCCCGCAGTTCGGCGCCACCTGCTTCGGCGTGCACCACCCGCTGATCAAGAGGAGGATGTTTGATGTGTGCATCATCGATGAGGCGGGGCAGGTGCGGCGGGGCCAGAGAGGGGCGCGGCGAGGGAGGCAACGCTGCCGCGTGTGCGCCTGAGGCGAGGCGGGGGCAAGCACATGTGCACGCTCCGGGTCGCGTGCGGCCGGGTGCGTGCGGTGCTTGGCCAGCTCACCCCGCCCTGCGCTCGCTCCACTTGCTCCCGCCACCACAGATGATGCTGCCCGCTGCGCTGGGCCCGCTGCTCAGGGCGCGCTCGTTTGTGCTGGTGGGCGACCACAACCAGCTGCCGCCGCTGGTGACGTGCAAGGAGGCAGAGGCGGGGGGGCTGGGCGAGAGCCTGTTCAAGCGCCTGTCGGAGGCGCACCCACAGGTGAGGGAGGCGTGGTGGCTACAAGCTGGCGCCAAGGCGGTACCGCCCGACTGCTGCAGGCCCCGCTGGACCCATGGTCGGCTGCAGTGGACAGCGTCCTGAGCAAGCATGTGTGCTCCATCTGTCGTGGGCTCCCCCCCTGTTGTCCCCCATGGTGATGTGCGCTGCAGGCTGTGGTGTCGCTGCCGGTGCAGTACCGCATGGCTGCCGACATCATGCTGCTGCCCAACCAGCTCATCTACAACAACCAGCTGCGCTGCGGCACGGGTGAGTGGCACAGAGGGTGGCGCTGGTGTGGGTGGGGGTGAGGCAGGGGCCAAGCGGTGGAGAGCGCCGGGGCTGGCACCTGGCGAGACTGCTGTTTACTGCTGCCGTGCATGCACCTGAAAGCCGTTGGGCACTGCAACACCCCCTCCATGTCTGCAGATGGCATTGCGCAGGCCATGCTGCAGCTGAGCCACGGTGCGGCGGCCACGCTGGCAAGCCAGCCAGCCTGGCTGCAGGCAGCGTTGGACCCCCGGCGCCGCGTGCTCTTCCTGGACACCTCAGCGGTGGAAGGCGCACGCGAGTCGGGTGGGTGCAGGGCAGTTGGGGGCGGTGTGCGGGGCGCCGAGGGAGTGGGGACAGGTGGGCAGCGGGGCGAGGGGGCAAGCACCGCAATCCCCCGCTCTCTTCTTCTTTGCAGCTGGTCTTGTTCGCTGCCTGTGCCCTCCCCGCTGCACCCCGGCCCGTCCCTCACACCCTGTCTTGCCTTCAACCCCTGCAGTGGCCGGCGACGCTGTGTCCAACCCCGGCGAGGCCCGCCTGGTGCTGCGCATGCTGTCGGCGGCGGTGTCGGCGGGCGTGCCGCCCTCGGAGCTGGGCGTCATTTCTCCCTACCGTTCACAGGTGGGCTGCCAACAGCAACCGAGTGATGTATGTGCATGTGGACGTGTGTGGCAGCAGGTCTCAACTGCGTGGACAGCAGGTGGTTGGACTGCTTTCAAGGGAGAGCTCGGCGCCCAGCGTGCATGGCAGACACACGTGCACCACGCTCCGTCCGACTCCACCCCGTGGGACCCCCCCTGCTGCTGCTGCCAGGTGGCGCTTTTGGACCGCCAGGCACGAGAGGCGCGGCTGGAGGGGGTGGAAGCCCTCACAGTGGACAAGTGCCAGGGGCGGGACAAGGAGGCCATCGTGCTCAGCCTCGTGCGCAGCAACGCCGAGGGCGAAGCAGGTGCGGTGCAGGCCGGGCGGCAGGCTGGGCGGCTGTGCTGGCGGGGGGCAGGGGGTGCTTGCGGGAGCCTTTGGGAGCAGGGGCTGCGTGCAGGCTGGCCAGGCCCCCGGCATCGTGAGGCAGCAGGCAGGGTGCCCTTCTGGCCTGCCGCTGCCGTGCCCCGCTGACACATGCTTGTCTGTTTGTTCGTTTGTTTATTGTGCAGGCAAGCTGCTGACCGACTGGCGGCGCATCAACGTGGCCATCACCCGTGCCAAGTGCAAGCTGGTGCTGGTGGGGGACGCCGCCACCCTGGCATCCATCGACCTGTTTGCCCGCTTGGTGGCGCTGGTGCGCCAGCAGGGCTGGTACCTGCCGCTGCCCGCCGATGCCCTGGCGGCGCAGTGAGGGGGGAAGCCGCCAGCCCCACTCTGGATGCCGCTGCCGAGCCTGCTGTTTCCGAGGAGTCGGCCTCTGCTCTGCATGCGTGCTGCTGGTCCGCCTCTTGCCTCTGTGCGCCTCCTCAGTGCCCCGCTCCGGCCTTCTCCTCCTCGTGCGGTATTGTTCTGTTGCTCCCATCTCCCTCGCATGTCTCTGCCCTCGTGTGCCACTGCTCTTTCCGTCTTGCTCCACTTTCTGTCCCACAGTTGAATTGCTGCGTTCGTTGCTGCGCCGGCTGTAAGCTGCTCGCCGATGTGGGGCACACAGGGCCGCGGGTGCAAACAAGCCGTGTGCTTAACAAGCGTACATGGCTAACTGACATAACCTACGATGTCCTCGGGGACGTCCTCCAGAGAGCATGGATGGTATTCATTCTACTGGCACCCCTGCTGACGCTGCGGCAAGGCTGCATTGAACTTCGCCAGTCATTCGCTGTTAAGATAGCGTCTCGCCTCGAGCGTGGCAGCCCGGGCGCGGCCAGGAACTTTGAACAGCCGCTTTGCGAAGACGCCATTTGGCGCACCTTGCAGCGTTTGAGCTCCAAAAGTGGTGCAGCCACCGCGTGCAGGATTCATGTCGAACACGTGCAGGAGGCAAGCGGTGCAATGCTGCAACGACTGCCGCCGCCTCCACCGCTTGAGAAAATGTTACAAATGTGTACCGCTCACATACTTGTATTGGTATTTGCTCTGCGGGGTGCAGCCACGCCCCCTACACTCGGTCGTCGGCGTACAGCGGCACCGACAGCGGCAGCTCCTCCCCGCTGCCGTCGCTGCCCCCGCCGCTGGGGTACAGCAAGCCGAAGCGGCTTGAGCTGGGTGCAAGCACGCCGCTCCGCCCGCTGCTGCGCAGTGCCGCCGTGAGCGTGCCTGCGTGCTGGCTCAGCAGGCCTTCGTAGGCCTGCCGGTAGTAGCAGAACGCCATGAGGAGGCCCAGCGAAAAGCCGGCGCACACATCCTCCACGTGATGCCTGTGGTGGGAGCAAGGGGAGAGGGAGGGTGGGGTGTCGGCGCGTGCGTGCCGCCAGGCCGAAACACGGTGCCGGCAGCAGCGCAGCACCGCTGCAGCAGCCGGGGTGGGCACCGCTAGCGCAGGCCTGCCGCGCACCCCCCTCGTGCGTGCCCCTCCCCCGACGCCGCACCAATAGTCCTGGATGCGGCTCATGCCGATCCACACTGCACCCAGCAGAGGGCACAGCGCCACCACAAAGCGCGACGGCATCGCAGCGCCGTGCGAAAACACGTGCAGGTGGCCCAGAAGCCAGAAGGTGAGGAAGCCCAGGCCGGAGGTGGACCAGGACGTGTGGCCTGCAGCAGCGAGGGAGAGACAGGGGGGGGGGGGCCAGGCGGGTGGTTGGACGCGGCCGGGGGCAGCAAGCAGCAGGGGGGGCCGCGGCACAGCGTGCGGGCCGCCGGCCAGCGCAGGCCACCGCCCCGCCTGGCGCACAGGTTCCCCTGGCGACCCCCCCCCCCCCCCCCCCAGCTGCCGCGGCAGAGGTGGCGATGGCTGGCGGCAGCTGCGCTGCCCTCACCGCTGGGGAAGCTTTTGATGCCCTCCTCTGGATTGATGGCGCCATCGGCACAGAGAGGCGTGCCGTCGGGCGCAAACACGGGGCGCGCGCCGTTTGGCCAGCAGCGGTTGACGAAGTGGGGGCGGGGGCGGCCCACCTGCAGCGGCAGGCGGGGGAAGGAAGGTGGATTGGGTGGGGCGCGCATGTCAAAACTGAAAGCAAAGGGCGGGCCTGGGGCTGCGATTGCCGGGCCTGCCAGCCTGTGCTGCAACCCCCACAGCTCCCGCTGGGGACCCCCCCCCACCCTGCACCTGTGCACCCTGCACCGTCTTACGTGGCACTTGATCCAGTTTGTGAGCAGGCCAGTGGTGGCTACGCACGAGACCACCAGCAGGCAGGCATGGTGTGCCTCTACCCGGCTGATGCGCCCGCCGAGGAAGCAGCCCAGGATGACGGCCAGAGGGGTCAGCGTGGCGACGCAGGGCACAGCCCAAGCTGGCACGTGGTTTGCCTTCAGGGGGTAGCTGTAGTGCCAAAGGTCAAGGTCCGCAGTGGTGCCTGCACAGGCGCGGGGGGGCGGCGAGGTAAGAGCGCGGGGACGAACGAGGGGAACGGCGCAATTGTGCCGTGGGTGTCTTCTGCCACTGCAGCCGCTGCGCCTGTGCCTGTCTGCTGCGCCTGTCGCGGCAGCCGCGCCCACCCACCCTACCCCACCTGCCCACCCCCACCCCGCACACCCACGGGCCCCCTCCCCCAACCTGTGTAGAAGTGGCGTTTGTAAGGGTGCCAGCCCTCGGAGAAGGCCAGCAACACGAGAGTGGCAGCTAGGAAGACGTACTCCACCCTGTGGGCTCTCCCCAGTGCGCTCCAGCTCGGCGCCGCCGCATCTCCCAGCTTGCCCATCGAGCCACCTGTGTTGTGTACCGGTGAGCCATCACGAACGGCAATGGTGCAGAGAGTGCGGAGAGTTCGAGGGCAAGCGGGCATGCGGGTGTGTCCGCTTGCAGCAGTGGCGGCGGCGGCGGCGGCACGTACTCCGGCGCGGGCGCGCGCTGCGGAGCGACACGCTCATCACAAAGGCGCCTGCTGCCGGCAGAGCAGCGCCAGACGGCTACGAGGAGAGGAGAAGCGCCGGCGCAAAGCGCAACGCCCGGCCCAGCGCTGCTGCCAGCAAACGCTGGTGATCAGGAGAAAGCCTCGAGCACCGCAGTCATGCAGATACAACATTTGTTTGTGCACCATGCGGCCACAGCACAGCACAGTCGACGCCTTCGCCCAGAGCCACCCGCCTCCGCCTTGCTTTCCATCCCTCACCTCCGGGGCCACCGCCCTCCAGGCTCCCCTCCCCACGATCGCGCAAAGGCCGTGTGCGCTTTGGAAACTGTGCGCGTAAACCACCTCCCCGCTTTTCGCGCCCGGCCCTCGCTTCCGAAACTTGGCTAGCATGCTGGCAGGCAGACTGGCCGCGGCTGGAGCCGTTGTAAGGCCCCCTGGACGGCCCGCACCCGCCGCTCGCCGCCTGCTGCACCTGCAGCCGCGCCGCGTCTCCTCCCACGCCTTTGGCTCGCTCGACGGCGCGCTCACGAGCGCCGAGGTGAGCAAGCGCAGGGGCAACTACACCGCCTTCGTATCTCCCCGTGAGCTGCCGTTCCCTCGGCCCACTCGCTTGGCAGCCCCTGTAAGCCCATGTGTGAACGCCCTGCGTCGCCTCCGACCCCGCGCAGGCCCGCCTGGACGCCTGGGTGGCAGTGGGCGTTGGCGCAGGCACGCCGAATGCAAACCGCGCTGGCAGCCGCGGCTGTGGCGCTGCAGCAGCTGCTGCGCTGGGCGCATCTGGCGCTGCTGGCGCTGCACCTGCTGCGCGCCGGCACGGCGCCACAGCTGGCCTACGCGGGCCCCGCAGCTGGCAGCTCGGGCGACAACGGCGAGGCGTCGGCCTCTGCTGCGCCACGTGCCGCGGCGCCTGCAGACCAGCAGCAGCAGCAGCCCATCGTGCCAGTCATAGACTTCCTCAGCGCGGCAACCACGGGGGCGGTGGAGCACCTGCGGCACACGCTCATGGACGCCGGCGCGGGCTTGGAGCCCAAAATGCGGGCGCTGGAGCGCACCGCGAGCAGCGTGCAGGACACGCTCTTCCAGGCGGCGCGGGCGCACTCTGAGGCTGTGCGGTCCAACCCCCAGGGTGAGCAGTGGGGTGGTGGGAGGCGGGGCAGCGGGCAGGCCTGCTGCGGGGACCGACTGCGGCCGTGGGGTACGATTTTACGTGATTTGCTCGGAAGCTGCCTGCGTATGCGGCCCGCCCCTGCTCCCTGGCCTGCCGCATGCTCACAGCCGCTGCCTCGCCCCCTTCCCTCCCGTCTGTCGCACAGTCGGCATGTGGAAGCAGCCCAGCATCATTGCGGTCCTGTCAGAGGAGGAGAAGCTGCGCGACGCCGTGTTTGCGCAGGTGCGAAGCTGTGGGGCGGCGGTGTGTGGGGGGGCTTGGCAGGGGCTTGCGGCGCCACGCCTGCCGGCGCGCGCACCAGCTTGCCCTCGCATGCCTTGATGCGCATGCCTCTCCCTCCCTCCCCCCTCCCAGGTGTACGCTGAGCTGTCGCAGAAGGACAACAACTCCCTCTCCTTCAACGTAGCGCAACAGCAGCCGTGAGCGCGCCGTCCCGCGTGCGTGCCGCTGAGCGTGCCACGTGCACGGCGTGGCACGCCGCCGCGCCTGCCGATTTGAGTCGAGTGCCTAGCATTGAGCCGGCTGCGCGGTTGTCGCCTGTGGCGCGCCGTGCGGGCCCGTAGTAGTTTCGATTCGAGCCGCCCCCCCAACCCGGCACCTTGCCGCTAGCTTTGCAGCAGCCTGCAGGCGTCCCCCCCCTGCTTTGCGCCCCCACCCACCCACCCCCGCGCCCGCGCATGCCCATACACGTATCTTCCCTGCCATCCCTGAAACCAGACAAACCTTGCCCCCTAACCTGCTTTCATCCTCCCGTCCCCTTCGTCTTTCGTGTGCGCCCCTTTGCTGCGCCCCGTCCCCAATTCGTTTGTGCCCCGAGCATGTACCCCGCCCTCGCCGCTAGCGCTTTTGCCCCTCCCTCCCCCCCCTGCCAGTACGCCTTGCCGCGCCCCCTGCGGCCGTCCCGTCCCCAACGAACGCCCCCTGCCTGCACCCCAGGCATTATGTCTTCTCCCGGCCTAGCGGCTGCACTGCGTGTCCCCCGTGTGTTGAGCCTGCCTTGTGTCTTGCGTGCTTAGTGGCCCCCTCCCCGTGGCTGCGCCTCCAGTTCCCGTCTTTGCTCTGCCCTTGCCTGCTTGTCTTTCCCTGCCTGTGCGCCCCTGCCCTGAATCCGCTGTGCAATTTTACAACAGCTGCTGTAAACGTAAGTGAGAAATTTGAGCTTTGTTCGCGACAAGCAGAAGAGGGGAAAACAACCGAGCTTTGTTCGCGACAAGCAGAAGAGGGGAATTTTTTTTGAGCTTTGTTTGCGACAAGCAGAAGAGGGGAAAACTTAGAGCTTTGTTCGCCACAAGCAGACGAGGGGAAGGACTGCAGGAGCCGGCGATGTGTAGCTGTGCCGAGGGCATTACTCTCCCTGCTCGCCGCCCCTCGCACCCTGTCACGCCGCCACCCAACAGCCTGTGGAGAAGGGGAGGCAACCGGAAGTGACCGGATGTGGGCAGCAGGGCACGAGGCCAGGCGGCGTATGGTTGCTTGCGGCCATGCTGCTCCCCTCCAAACGTGGTGCCCCAGGAGCCCCCACCACCCACCATGGAAGCCGTTGGGCAGCGCATACGGCATACGGCACCACCGCGCGGGCCACCTCCTTCCAGGTGCGGGCGTCGAGCACGAGGAGCGCGCTCTTGCCGTCGGGCTGCATGATGGTGCAGACCACCACGCCGTCGTCCTCGCTGCGCGCACCCGGGCGCGCCACAAACACCGGCTCCCAGGTGGCGCCGCCTGGCTCGTGCCACATCCTGCGAGCCAGGCGAGGCGGGAGGAACGCGGGTGTCACGGATGCAGGTGAAGACAGCGGCAATGGCAGCAGTGCGGGTGCACGTTGACAGCCAGGCCTCAGCCCGCTGGCAAGAAGCGCCCGCCCGCCCCCCCCCCCCCCCCCCCCCCAATGCTCACTTGACCTCGCCGGTGTGCATGTCCATTTTGCAGAGCGCGTTGTAGCAGTTGGAGGGACGCACGCAGCAGGCGCCGTACGCATACCTGCACACAAAGAAGGCGGGGAGGAAGAGGTTAGGGCCGGGTCTGCGTGCGCAATCTTTGCAGGCAGGCGGGCAGGCAGGGAGGCAGCAAACCCCGCCATCCATCGCAGCATGCATCTCAGCTGCCCGCACCGGTATGGGCGGCAGCTGTTGGCGGGGTTGATGGCAGGCAGCTCTAGTGCGTGGCCGTGTGCCGCATCAGACACCAGCGGCTGCAGCAGGGGTTCGCTGTCGAGGAACGAGCCTGCAGAGGGTGGGGCGAGGGTGTCGGTTGGTAGTAACAGAGGGGCCGTGGCTGGCGCGCAGGCGTGGCCGGCACAGGGCGCGGGTGCAGCAGATGCAGCGCAGGCACGCAGCGCACAGCGCGGCGCGTCAGGGGGGGGGCCCACCCTGTTGGCTCACCGTCAGGCAGGGAGAGGTCGATGGTGAGGCGGCGCAGGCAGGAGCTCTCTATCTGCTTGCCCTCTGCCCCTGATCGCACTGCAGGGCAGAGGTGTGTGTGTGTGGGGTGGGTGGGGGGGGGGGGGGGGGGGGGGGGGGGCACGGGGCACGCGCAGCTGCTCAGGGCTCGTGGCACGGCTGCGTCAACACATCAGCAGCGGCGCTACCTGTGTCCAACTTCCAGTGGCTCATCAGGGCGGGGGTGTCTGTGACAACGGCGTCCAGGTACAGGAAGCGGCCGTCGGCAGACTCGAATGCGTTGACCCAGTGGGTGGCCAGGAAGGCGGGCGCGCGGTAGGCCTTGACCTGCGGCGCAGCAGGGCCGTGAGGTGCGGCGGCATGACGCCGGGCGGCGGCGGCGCATGCAGCGTTTGCTTTGCTGCAGCATGCAGCAACCAGCACGTCTCCCCAACACGCAGGCAGCCCGCCCGCGCACCGGGCCCCCCGCCAGCGGCACCACGTGCAGCAAGCTGCCGCACTCTGGTCGCCAGTCAAACGCCATGTACTCAGCAGGCTGCAGCGGAACGACGGCGGAGAGCAGGGGCCAGGCCTCAGCAGGTGGGTCATACACAAGCAGGCAGGCAGGCTGGCGCAGCATGTTGCTAAGCAGGGTGTGCCACAGGCAGAGGCAAACGAGGCAAGACTTCGACGCTGCCTCCCCGCCCTCGGCCGCACCTGGCCAAGCAGCAGCGCCCTGACGCTGTACAGCACTGGGTTCTGCACCACCACAGCGTAGTTTTCAGACACAGGGGCCTGCAGGCGGGGGGGCAGCCGAACGGTCGATGCCAGGGCCGCGGAGCGGCAGAGGGCGCCACGGACAGCTGCCCGCTTGCCGGACAGCCGGCCCGGCAGGTGCTGGCGCGTGCGCTGCTGCTGCCGCCCCCTCAGCGCATCCTCAGGAGCGGCGCGTGCCCCCTGGGGTGCACTTAGTCTTGCAATACTACGTGTTGCAGCAGCAAAGCCTGCCCGCCCTGGCAGCGCCCCTCATCCACACCTCGTGGACCCATGTGGGGGCCGTGGGGCGCAGGTAGGGCACCGACGCAAGCGGCACGCGGAAGCCGGGCTGCCAGGGGCTCTGCCTGAACACGGTGATCTCCGGCAGTTGCTGCGGCAGGGGCGAGGCGCGGCAGGCAGGCAGAGCGCATGGTTGCCCAGCGGATGTGCGTCAAAGCGACGCCAGGAGAGCCCACGCTGCGCAGCCGTGCCGCGTGCATGTGCCTGCAGACCGGCGCCTTTGCCGGAGCCCGCCTCAAGAGCGCTGGCAGGGCCGCCGCAAGCGCACCAAACCCAGCCCTGCTGTTGCCACCCGCACCAGCTGTGAGGTGGAGTGGTCGAGGACCGGCGAAAAATCCAGGGCCAGTCCCACAAAGTGTCCGCTAGGCAGGCGCTGCAGTCAGCGTGCGAGGCGGGGGGCCGAGCGCCGTTTCAGCGGCGGCAGGGGGCTGCGGTGCAGAACGCTGCATTGTAGCTGCCAGCCGCGGAGGGGGGTGGGGAGGCGGCGCCAACACTGGAGCGCTCGCTCTCGTTGCCTCATTGCTCTGCCGCCTCTGCCTCCCCACAGCCCGCCCAACCCTCGCTGCCACCACTCGCCTGCATGTGCGCTGTCTTGATGCGGCCGTGCACAGCGTCGTCAAATTGCACCCGCCCAAGCGTCTCTAGCGTCTCTGCATGGAGGAGCGGAGCGGAGCGCAGCCAAGGACACTTCCAAACTTGTGGGGGTGGCGAGGGGGAGGCCTGGCCCTGGCCCAGGCCAGCTGCTGCGAGAGCAGCCACAAGCCTCACGCAGGGAGGCAGCGAGTGTTCCACGTGCGTGTTGAGGGGGGGGCAGGCCAGTGGCGTGCACGAGGGGCTGCTTGGCAAAGCTCGCGGCACGGGCGCCCACCCCGTGGGGCTTGCCTGGGTGCACACGGTAGGTGCCCTTCACCGTCTCAGTGTGCGCGATCAGCTCGTTTCCCTGTGCAGAGAGGGACGGGCGAGGGTGCCTGGTCGGCGCTCAGCAATGCACAAGGCCTTGCTCTGCTCAACTGCCGCACATCCAACCAGGCTTCCCCCCCTGCCCCGGGGCAGGGCAGCAGGGCTCCGACAGTGCAAAAGGGTGCTGCACGCAAGGTGCTTGGGTGTTGCGCGCCTTGTGTGTTGCGCAGGGCAAGCGCGTGGTGCACGCGTGCCGCCCCCACCCCGCAGCTTACATGCGAGATGATCGAGACCAGCGCGTTGTCAGCCATGTCACCGTACTGCAGCGAGCTCAGAGCTGCAGGGCGGGGCAGGGCCGGAGCAGAGGCAACCGGGTGAGCGGGGCCCCACAGCGGGGCTTGCAGGTAGCGGCAGCAAGCCGCGGCTGCGCAGGGCGAGCGCCAGCAGCTGCACGGTTGCATCTTGGCGGGTCACCCCCACCTATGCCGCCAGCGTACGCCAGCCCTGCCAGCGTGCTGCGCCCCGGAGGGTTCGCCATGCGCCAGTGGATGCCGCCTGCACGCAGGGGCGGGGTGGGGAGGGGGAGCGTTGGAGGGGGCGTGCAGGCGTGCGGTGGAGGCGGGGCGGGCGCATGTCGCGTCAGGCGGGGGTGCCGACCGCCATGCAGGCAGGCGAAGCAAGCCCACACGCTTTCATGCAGGCTTGCACACGGCACCCCTCGGCGCAGCGCCTTGCCCTCCGCCCACAGCCTTGCCTTGGCCCTGCACCGCCCGGTAGTAATTGGTATCCAGGAAGCGGTGGGTGAGGACCACCTGGCCTGAGGGGCCGTCCACCCTGCGGCAGGCTCAGAGCGGGGCAAGCTTGGCCGTGCACGAGGGCTCGGAAGGCACCGAGGACAGCGTGAGGACAGCGGGCTGCACGCCTGGGAAGCGCCCGCGAGTGCCCCAGCCAGCTTCCCCTCCCGCTGCCTGGCCTCACTTGAACCTGCAGAGCATCGCGCAGCCGTCGAAAACCGCGTGCGCGCCTTCAAACTTGCCTGCGCACGCAGGGGGAGGGGAGGGGCGCGCGTTGCCGGGGCGGCGCCGACCGGCAGCCTGCAGCCAGCCAGCCGAGCACTCAATGGGCAGCTGGTACACATGCACCCAGCTCCAACCCCCGCCTACCAGGTCCGTTGCGGTAAAAGCTGCCAACCAGCCACCCCGGCAGCTTGCCGACGACCTTTGCATGCAAGCCATCCACCTGCGGGGGGGCCAGAGAGGGCAGTCAGAGGGCACAGGAGGCGCGGGAGCGGTTGAGGGCACGTCGCGCCGCAGAAGCCGTGTGGGCATGGCTGGACGAGCTGTGGCTCAGTGAACCTCACTCACCCTGTCTACCGGCACGTCTGAATACAGGCCAGCCCGAGCGGCGGCAGTGGGCCACGACGGCGGGTCGACGCCCCGCGCTGGAGCATCGGCCCTGCCGGGCGCTGGCTCTGCTTGCTGCCGCGCTGCCGCTGCGCCGTCGTGTTGCTGCTGCTGCTGTTGCTCCAGAGCAGCGGGGAATTTGCCTCTACCGGGAACGATGTTGGCCAGGCCTCCCAGGGCGCTGGCGCCGCCGCTGCTGTGGCGGCCCGCTGGCGCCGCCTGCCCGCCCGTCGCGGCGCAGCGCAGCTCCAGCGTGTTGCGCAGCGAAGCTCCTTGCAGAGGCGAGCGCGGCGCGGGGGCGCCTAGCGAGACGGCGCAGCGCAGCTCCAGCGTGTTGCGCAGAGCAGCTCCTTGCCGAGGCGAGCGCGGCGCGGGGGCGCCCAGCGAGACGGCGCAGCGCAGCTCCAGCGTGTTGCGCAGCGCAGCTCCTTGCAGAGGCCAGCGCGGCGCGGGGGCGCCCAGCGAGACGGCCGTGGCGCCCCGCAGAAAGGCCGCTGGGGCGTGCGTGCGTCCAGTTCCGGGATCCGGCACGCTCTGCATGTTTTTGAGTGCGGTCGGAATGATATACAGGGCGCGCAAGAGTAGAGGGGCTCCCTCCCGCAGGGTCTCGAGGGGAAGGCCAGCATATTGCTGACTGTGCTGTCCGCCAGCCAGCTGGCGTGCAGGCGCCAGTACTGTGCCCCAGGCGTCAACCATTTCGTGCTGTGCTATTGTCTCCGTTTCATTACACCGACTATGCACCTCCACATGTGTATGCTTGTGAAATAAGTGTTACAGGGTTATTGGGGGGATGACCTGGACAACTGCTCCAGACTTTCATCATTCTGTCGCTACCGCTGCCTGTTGTTTGCTGCTGCTGGCGCTCCCGGCCAGCGGCCCCAGCAGAGGCTCCAGCGCGTCACGCCGCCCAGTGTCCTCTGCCCACCGTAAAAGCGCAGCATCGACATGGTCCACTAGCCGGCGAATGGATGCTGCTTGCAGGCGCACGTTGCAGTTTGACAGGCGACCGGAGGCCGCCAGGCGCTGGTCCGACTTCTTGCCACGGCCTTTCACAGTCTCGCAGGCGGGGCGGTCGCTGCACAAGAGCCAGTCGGAATAAGAGGGGCAAGCGTGGTAGGACGGGGGGACCTGCGCGACCCGCTGCAGGCGACAAGACATGGCTGCCAATGAGGGGGAGCGCAGCACATGCTGCCCCTGCGCTTTGCCCCCGCTCCCATAACCCTCACATCGTGTTTTGGTAGTCGTCGAGTGTGACCGGGAACACTTCGATCGTTGGGTATTCCATGTGCCTGCACGAAACGACACAGCATGCGCGCTGCATTTCAGCGCTGCACCACCACCGCAGCTCGGCACACGACTGCACAGCATGCCGCAGCGTGCACAGACACCGCCCAGCCCAGCCCAGCCTAGCAGTCACCGATAGAACAGGTCTTCCGGCGACTCGCTGGCGTTCGTGTTCGTGTTGAAAAAAGACATTGTGATGGCGGTGGCGTAGTGGGGCAGGAAGTTGAGGATGGCGGCTATCCCTCCGGCAGGCGTGATCAGCACCGAAGTGTTGCTCATCAGGTGGAGCTGGCGGTGGGTCGGGGAGCGCGGGGGGGGGGGAGCGGAAGGGGACAGGGTCAGGCTGCTGGCAGCGGGTCAAGGACCAGGGAAGGGGGCGGCGGGGCTTAAGGCCGCGCCGGGAAGCATGCACATGCAGCAGCAGGGTCGTAGGCAGCACGTGCAGCAGGTGGCTCAAGCCAGGCGTGCCAGCCGCCTGCGGCAACCGCAGGCTGCTGCCGCCGCAGACCGTGCTGGCTGCCGGCTGCTGCCGCCGCACCCAAGGTTGACGCCCACGGAGGCTGCTGCTGCCCCGCACCTGCGCATATGTCGTCAACTTGCTTTCCCTGCAGCAAGGAACCAAGTTGACAGCGACGCGGCCTCCGTACCGCTGCTGCAGCGCCGCCTTCACCGCCGCAGAGTTCTCCACTGTGGGCTTCCCCTGCAGCAGGGATGGGGGGGAGGGCAGCAAGGCAGCCGCTGGGTTCGCAGCACGCACGCACAAGGCTCTGCCGGCCGCGTGCCTGCATCACAGCACATGCCTTGCCTGCCGGTCCCCCCCCCCCCCCCCCCAGGTGCCGCAGCCACCTCTGTGCACGTGCCGCCACGGCCGCCATGCACAGCAGCCCACCTGGTTGTGCATGATAGTGACCACTGGCCGCGACTGCGGCTCGTCTGTGAGGCCTACTCGGCACATGGCGGTGTCGCGGTACGGCCGGGCGTCAGTCTGCGCGATGCGGCGGTTGAGGGGGCCCGTGCCCACCAGCACAGTCTGCAGGAGCAGGAACCAGCGGCACGCCAGCGGTGGGCGGCAGGCGCTGCTGCCGGCAGCCATGCAGCGCTGTGCAACACGACAGCGGTGGTGGGCACATGGGCAGGTGCATGCACCCGGCGGCTGCGCCTAGCCTGCAGCCGGCATGCCCTTCCCACAGAGACGCTCCTGCGTTGCGCATGCATCCACCGCTCGCCCACCACAAACAAACCTTGAAGCAGACGAGACCGGGTTCATCGTCGCCCAGCACCTCCCGCACATAGTCTGCAGCAAACGCGGTGTAGCGCTTCCAGTGCATGCGCATGGGGCTGGCCCCCCGCGTGGCGTTGTTGACCAGCACCGGCAGCAGCTCACGCAGCCTCCGCTCCCGTTGGGCAGTTGACGCGTCGCCGGGCAGGATGAGCGGCTGCGCGTTGTGCGTGTAGATGCCAAACAGGTGCTGCATGTTGAACAGCGGCACCGCGATGTCGTACACCACGTGCCTGCAGGGGGGCCGGGGGCAGGAAACAGACGCATTGGCGACGACAGCTTGCAGGCTGCTGCAGCGGCCGTCGCTCCTCCGTGCCCACCCGCCTGTGCAGCTGACGAGAGCGGTTGCGGGCCTGCGTCGCTGCCCAGCGGTTGGCCTGCGCCGCTGCGCAGCCAGCCAGCGGTTGCTGGCCTGCGGCGCCGCCCAGCACCCCTCCCTGCTGCCCACGCACTGGGGGTCGGCGGTGAGCTCCACAGGCAGCGCGTACAGCGCGGTGAGCAGCGCCTGCGGGGAGGGCGCCATCTTGACGCGGTCCCCCTTTTCTGGGAACAGGCTGCGCACCACGTCGGGCCGCCACGACACGGGGAAGCTGTAGTTGAGGTCGGAGGCCTCAAAGCCTGGGCAGGAACGAGAAAAGGAAAGCAGAAGAGGAGTTGCAGGCAGGCAAGCCTAGGGGCCGACAGACAGGCGGGCAGGCAGGCAGGCTCGGTGCGGGGCGGGTGGGGGCACCACAGGTGGCAGCCAAGCACGTGCAGCAGGTGGGCACAGTAGGGACGGCGCCGCCACCAGAGCGCGGCAGCGCGCTGCACATCATCACGCGTGCAAGCACGCATGCACGCTGCGCGGACGTCGCGCACCTGCATCCACCATGTCTTCTGGGAACTCGAACAGCGGCGTGCCCTCTGGGGTGTACAGCAGCGGCGTGTCTGGGGGGAGGGGGGGGCCGGACGCAGGTGAAGCCCAGGCTGCTTGCCTGGGCTGGCTGGCTGGCTGGGCTGGCTGGCTGGCTGGCTTCTTGCCCGTGCGCCCAGCGGCGCCCATCCCTCGGCCCTCACTGGGAAGCCTTGCATCGACATAGTATTGAAAGCGCAGCGTGGTTGCATTCAGGCACAGGTTGTGGAAGACGCAGGTGGCCCTGCAGCCAGGCAGAGGCAAGGGCATGGGTGGCCACGTGCACGGAGCAAACCCCGCCCACGTACCCGAGCGGGCGTGGCGTGGAGGCGACCCCCCCCCTCCCTCACAGCACAGGGCAGGAAGCGCCGCCGTCAGCAGGCCACCGCCCGCGTGCACCAACTCACTGTCGCCAGTTGCGTCCAAACCTGCCCTTGACGCATGAGTGCGTGGAGTACCGAGGCACCCTGCCCCAGGTGACCTCCTCCTCTAGCAGGCCGGCACAGCTGGGCAAGTGGCCACACCGGCGAGCAAAGGAGCTCAAGTTGGCGTGGAGCGCGTACGTGTCGAGCGGGTTCTTGGCTGCAGCGGTGGAGGGCAACCCTGGCTTAGACAATTGGTGCAGGTGTTGCCACATGCGGAGACGATGCACCCGCGGCGTGGGGCGCTGTCGCATGAATGACTGAATGCCGGGCAGAGGTGTTGCGCGGCGGATGGCAGCGGCGGCAGGTGGGGTGTGGCGGCAGGTGGGGGCGGCGGCGGCGGTGCGGGCGGCGTCAACTGCAGCAATGCGGCTGCTTGCCTCCTGGACCTCTTGTACACGCCTACAACACGTAGTGGCTGCACCAGCGGCTGCCGGCAGCCAAGACGACTCCTGGCAGCTCACCGAACTTGTTGCAACGCCTGCTGGAGCGAGCAGCGACTAGTAGCACCACGCATATAGCTGCAAACGTGACGAGGCACGCCGCCGCTGGCGTCTTGCTGGGACGGCGCTTCATGGCTTTCCCGCTCGCAAGGCTGCCGCGCTTCGAAGTCTACGAGGCTCAAAAGTGAAACGGGATAACCTTCAAACTGCCCCGATGCCAACTTCGACAGTACCATCCCTCGCATCACATCAACTCGCACGCTGCCGCGGCCGCGCGCGGCAAGCCGCGCTGCCGGGTACGCGGGCAAGGTCCACCTTGCACGTTTTGCCATCTATGCCGCGCTGCCACATGGCCTGCCCGTGCGCCCTGTTCTTCTTCTGCTTCCCCTCGTGTCCTGGAATGGCACGAAAGGGGAGCGCGCGCACCAGGGAGCCTTGCAGAGGGTGATGGCATGATGATGAAGCGCTCTGATGCAGCAACGCGGCGGCTGTACTGTGCTGCTGCGCTGCCGATTCGAGCATCTTCTTGCGGTTGTAACCTGCGTCACGTCTCACCAAAATTAAGGACACGCGCACACATGCTTGGCGCACTCGCGCCCTGCGCCGCAACAAGCAGCGCCCGCCCATGCACCAGGTGCTGTTGCTGTGCCGTGGGGCATGCGCCTGCCTTGCGCTGGGCCTTGCAGCGCCGCCTTGCATGAGCAGGGCACCTATTACACACCTGGGACTTTGGCTGCCGAATGCAGAAAGGCGGCACGCCACGCACACTATCCGATCAGCCTTGTCTGCAGCGACGGCCGCCGCGCAATCTTGCGCAGCGGCTCCAGCACCGCGTACCGCCCGGTGCGCTCTGCCCAGCGTATCAGCGCGGCGTCGACGTACACCAGCAGCCGCTGCATCGCGTCCCCTTGCAGATGGATGTTGCAGTTGAACAGGTGGCCGGAGATGTCCAGCCGCTGGTCTGCCCGCTCGTTGATGCCCCTCACAATCTCGCATTCGGGGCGGTCGCTGCGGGGGAGGGAAGGGAGGGGCAGGTGGTGTGGGTGAGGGCTGGAGCGGCGGCCAGCCTCGCGGCACATGCGCAAGGGCGCTACCCCTCTGCCCCTGCCCCTGATCCGCCCTTACGTGGTGTTTTGGTAGTCGTTGAGCGTAACCGGGAACACTTCTATTGTGGGATACTCCATCGACCTGCCAGCACAGGGACACGATGGAGCGACATGGACTGCCCTCAAGCGCGCGATGCAGTGCCAGGCGAGATGCCCCCAGGCATCCGCTGCCACGGCATCCACTGCGCGTAGCACAGCCCAGCCCAGCCCAGCACAGCACAGCACAGACAGCACAGGCTAGCAGCACACCACATCCACAACGGCAGCGCAGTGTAGCACACAGCACAGCGCACAGCGCACAGCACGCACTGGTAAAAATTGTCGTCGTCGGACTCGCTGCGGTTGGTGTTTGTGTTCCACACTGGGGAGGGAGGGGGAGGGAGCAGGAGGGCAGTGAGGAGGGAGCGGCGGGGAGGGCGAGCACAGCGGCCGCAGCGCAGCGCAGCACGGCAAGCGCAGGGGTGTAAGAGCGAGCAGCGGCAGCAGGGCTGCTCTTGCCGCCTGCCCTCCGTGCGCGCCGCCGCACCCGACATGGTGATGGCGGTGGCGGCGGGTGGCAGGAAGTTCAAAATTGCGGCCATGCCGCCGGCGGGCACCAGCAGCACCGACGTGTCGCGCATCAGCTCAACCTGTGGAGCAGCCGGCGGGGCGGGTGGGCGACGTGGGCTGGCGGGCCGGCGGGCAGCAGAGGCAGCTGCGGGCAGGTGCAGCACCTCCCTGCAACACGCAGCGAGCGCCAGGGAGCAGGCACCTCCGCCCCTACGCCGCATGCCCCCGCTGCCAGCCGGCCGCAGCGAGGCTCCCCCGGACGCATATCCACCTGCTCGCGCATCGTCAGCTTCTTCTTGCAGCACTTGAGCAGCTGCACGTCGACAAGGTTGCCGTACCGGGCCCGCACCAAGTCCTTGATCCCAGCAAAGTTCTCCACCCGGCGCTTGCCCTGCGGCAGGAACCGGGGGGCGGCGGCGGGGGGGGGGGGGGGGATATCACTACTGGGCTGGCTTGCTGCGGTGGGACGCAGCTCGGCTGACGCGCCATACGTGCAAGGAATGCCCGGCCAGGGCAAACCACGACCTGCCGCCCTCTCGATGTGCACATGTGGCCACCACACACGGCAGGGCGTGCTTGTTACGTCAGCGGCTCCCCCCCTGCTTCCCCTCGGGTATGCCGCGCCGGGCCCTCTGCATCCCCGCTCAGAACACACAACAGGTGCAGCACAGCAGCAGGGCGCACGCACCTGTTTGTACATCACAGTCACGACGGGCTTAATGTGCCGCTCTTCCTTCAGGCCCAGCCGGCACATGGCGGTGTCGCGGTACGGCCGAGAATCGGTCTGCGCGATGCGGCGGTTCAGAGGCCCCGTGCCCACCAGCACGGTCTGCAGGAGGGGGGGTGGGGCGCACGAGGACGGCGGGCGGCGTGCCAGATGTGAAGCGGTGCTGCAGCACTCGCCGCAAGCTGTCGGCGGAGACAGTCGGCGCTGCCCAGTGGCGCCGACCCATGTGTGTGTGGAGGCGGTGGGCTCCAGCTGCAGGTCGGCAGAGGGGTCGCCGGGCAGCAGCAGCGTCCCTCCGGTCACACACAGAGAAGTCTACCATCGGCGCTAACCTTGAAGCACACTAGTCCCGGTTGGCCGTCGCCCAGCACGTGCCGCACGTAGTCGCTGGTGTACGCGGGGTAGCTGTCCCAGTGCAGGCGCAGGGGGTTCATGTCTGGGTCGGAGTTGTTGGCCACCTTGGGCAACAGCTCGCGCAGCTTCTCCTCGACTTCCGCGTTCGATGCGTCGCCGGGCAGCAGCAGCGGCTGCGCCAGCGGCGTGTAGATGCCAAACAGGTGCTGCATGTTGAACAGCGGCACCGCGATGTCGTAAAGCACGTGCCTGAAGGCACAGCATCGCAGGGAAGAGCGGGTGCGGTGAGGGCGACCGCAGGCGTTGCGGGCTGTCCCAGTGCAGCAAGCGGCGGCGCCCTGGCTGGTGCTGTTGCCCTTTAGAAAGCCAAAAACGCTCAGGTAGCATTGTGCTAGTGCTGGGGAAAGCGAGGAAAAAGAAGCAGCTGGTGCCGTTGCCCTGCAGAAAGCCTGGGGTGCGCGGGCCATGCCCCCCTGACACGCCTCCCCGCGTGGTCTCCTCGGCTGCCCCTGCCCCCCAGCCGGCGCACCCAAAGTTCTTGACCGTCGTCACGGGCATCGCGTACAGCGCCGTCAGCAGCGCCTGCGGCGAGGGCGCCCACTTGACGCGGGGCCCCCTCTGGGGGAAGGGGCGGCGCACGACGCGGGGGGCCCACGACACGGGGAAGCTCCAGTTGTACACCTCCACCGTCTCAAAGCCTGGGCAGTGGGGTGGGGGCAGGCAGGGAGGCCGGTGGGCGCAGCGAGCAGGCTGCGTGGCACCCTGGGGCTTGAAGCCAAGCAGGGCGGCGCAGCGCAGGGTCGGCGTGTGACCGACAGCTGGAGCCAGCCACCTCTGCTTGCAGCCGTCCCAACAACCGCGGCCAGCCCACCTGCGTCCACAAAGCTGTCTGGGAATTCGTACAGCGGCTCGCCAGCTGGCGTGTACAGCAGCGGGGCGTCTGCGGGACGGGCAGGGGCAGGGGCAGGTCGGCACGCGCGGCTAGCTGGCTGGCCGGCTGGCCGGCCACCGCGCCCAGACCTGCAGCACCCATCCATTGGGCCTCACCGGGCAGCTTGGGGTCTATGTAGTATTCAAACTCCAGCGTGCTGGCATTGAGGCACAGGTTGCGGAAAGCGCAGGTAGCGCTGCAGGGCACGGCGGGCACGAGGGGAGCGTGAGGGACGGCGCCGGGCTGGCGGGCACCACCAGCTGACGGCAGGCTGGGCATGCAGGGGGGATGTTTGCACCGATTCGGTGTTTGATTGAAAATCTCTGCTGGCAGCGACTCACTTGAGCCAGTTGTGCCCGTATCTTCCTTTTATGCAGGAATACGTCGAGTAGAGGGCTTTGCGCCGCCAGCGCGCTTCCTCGTCTGCTAGCGCGGCGCTGCTGGCCAGCTTGCCGCAGCTGGAGGCCCATCTGCTCGAGTTGGTGGCAGCGTCCCACCCTACAGTCTCCGGTGCGATGCCTGCAGCACGGGGCACGCGCGTGTGGGCGCACAGTTCGGCGGGAACGGGCCTGCGGCGGCAGGCGGCGGCAGGCGGCGGCGGGCAGCAGGTACAGCGGCGCGGCCATCTATGCTTGATGCTGAAACATCATCACACACCCTGCTGCACCTCCTGCCATCAACAGCCAACAGCAGCGACGCGCGAGCTCACCGAACCGTCCTGGCTTGCAGCGCCCAAACAACGTGCCCGGCGCTTGCTTGATGTTCAGGGATATAAAGAGCAGGGCCAAACCGAACGCGCCGACTACAACGAACGAGGGCACCCGAGGGGCGGCGCGGACGCGCAGAGCGGCGCCCAACCTGGCCCCCCGTGCCACCATTATGCTGTGGCAACGCCGCAAGTGTCTTTAACGAGACATGCGCCGCAGAGATGAACTTTTCCAGAGAGCGCCAGCGGTGCCGCAAAAATGCGCCGACATCTCTGCCACCTGCTTCATTGCGAGCTGTCTTGCACTTTGGTTCAGACACGCATGGCAAATGCAAGTAAGGGTGAGGTGATGTACAAGCCAACATGTGGGGCGGGCGCTTGGCTTCGAAGCTGCAATCAGCCTGCCGGCGCCAGCGATGATTTTGAATGTGTGAGTTTCGCCGGGTGAAGACTTGGACAGACCCATGTGTGGAAGCGCGAACCAACTAACGCTTGGTTATTGAACTGTCGCCTCCGCCAGGTGCAGGGAGTTTGTATCTTACAGCTGCCTCGCGCGCTCAGCTGGCGCTACGGCAGGCATGTGACAGGCAATCGCCTCCAGCGTACCGGAGGCAGGCCCGGCATGGTGCCTTGGGAGCAAGGCAGCCCGCACCTTGACAGCAAAGGGGTACTGCGGATATGGCTTGGGTCGAAAGACAGGTGAATGGTTGGGTTTGGTGGCTGCGTAGCAATCAAATGCAGACATTAGCAGCAGCCCGTGCGGCAGCCACCTGCTGTGCTGGCGGTTGCTGCAGCGTGAGCAGGCGGCGCGCCGTCGCTCACATCTTCGCTGCCCAGGCTTTTGGCCAGCGTGTTACTGCATGGCATGAGAGGAGGCGCAGTGGGGGGCATCAGGGGCCCTGCGCTGGGTGCACCCGCCAACGAAAGCCTGCACAATGCTGCGCTGTACAGCTGCAGCACGGCTTCCCCAACCACGCTGCCTGCACCCACAGCAGGCGGGCCGGCCAGCCGGCCAGCAGGCAGGCAGGCAGGCAGGCAAGCAGGCTGCAACGAGGCTGGGCGGCCGCCCACCTGAGCGCCAGTGCATCGCAGTGCTGCGGGTAGGCAATCAGCATGTAGTGTGCAGCCTGCGGGAGGGGCCCGTCCGGGTGGGCGGGAGGGAGGGTTTGGTGTGCGCTCGAGCGACGGCACGGACCTGACCCTGCCCGCCCCCCCTTCTATGCCGCATCAGCGCCTGCGTGCTGAGCACGCTGCCTCGCCCCTCCCCGCCTCGCTCCCTGCCTCGCCCCTCCCCACTCTGGGCCCACCTGCAGCGGCGTGAGGATCTTGGAAATCGTGACGCAGTTCAGGTCCATGACGGCACGCTGCTCGCGCCGCAGGTTGTCCTGCAGGCCGTCGCCGTTGCGGGCAGGCAGCGGGGGCAGAAAATCAGCAGAAAAGGGGGGCGCCCGGCAGCGGCGCCCAGCGTCACCCAGCGAAGCGCCACTCACGTACTGTCCCGCCACAGCAGCCCACGCATGCCGCTCCCCTCCCCCCCCTCCCCCGCCACCCTCCCCCCACCTTAATCTTGTCCAGCACGTTGCTGAGCTCCGCGCTGCTGCGTGCCAGGGGCAGGTACCCCGAGTGGCTCATGCTGGTCATGCGCCCCTCCACCGTGTTGTCCTCCGCCGGGTTGTGGCTGGAGTGCGGCAGCATCAGCGCCATGGCCTGGCGGCAGCGGGGTGGGGTGGTGAGGGATGGGTGGGGGTGGGTGGGCGGTGGGGTGTGGGCGTGGGGTTGGGGTTTGGGGTTTGGGGTGGGGGTGGGGTTTTGCGAGCTGCTAGCCCCCAACATGGCGATTGCCAGTGGCCTGGAGGCAGGTATGGGTGGTGGAGTAACGGGAGGCCAGCCCAGGCTGTGCACAGAGCTCAGCCCCACCGCTCCCCGCAACAGGAATGCTGCGAGCTTCGCCACCTGCGCCCCTGGCGGGGACACACACACCGCCCGCGCGCGCGCGCCTCCCCCCCCCCCCTCCCGACCTGCATGTTGAGGTTGTGGCGCTCCTGGTAGATGCTGCGCATGCGCTGAAGGTGGCTGCGCCGGTTGAGCAGCAGCGCCTCCTGCTGTTGCCCTGTGAGGTGCATGGTGTCCAGGCAGGCCTGCCAGCGCTGCTGCTCCGCCGCAGTGCCCACTGCGGAGAGGGCAGGGCGGGGCGGGGCAGGGGGAGGGTTGGGGGGCACGATGGGCCCAAGCCACGGGGGTTGGCGAGGCGCTGCGGCTCGTGGCGGCAGGGCCTGCAGGCCGCCGCCGCCGATGCCCCCCAGCCCCTGCCCACAACCACTCTCAAGGGCTGCTGTGAGGCAACGCTGGGCTGGGCTGGGCTGCGGGGTTACCTGTTGACAGGGAGGTGGGGTCCTTGGAGATGAGTTCCATCACCTTGACGCCCTCAGCGCGCAGAGCGGCCTGACACAGCTGGCAGCTGCGCCCCACAATCTGCGCCAGCTCAGCAGTCAGCTCCTTGCTGACGCTGCCGGCTGCAGCTCAAACAAGGGAGGAGCGGGCGGACGGCGGATGCAGGCAGCGAGTGAGACGACGGGTAGAGAGAGAGCGGGGGCAAGGCGCAGGCAGGCAGGCGGCGCGCCCCGGCTGGGGGACGTCGTCGCCGCCTGCCTGGGCGACGACGGCGGCGGCGGCCGCACCTGGCGGCGTGGCCCCGCACTCCAGCAGGTCGTGCTGCGTGAGGAAGTGTCGCAGGCGTTCCATCTGGTCGCTGAACCCCTGCTTGAAGTCGATGCCTGCAGCGGGCGGGGAGAGGGGGGGTGCTTGAGAGGATGAGCGTGACGACCGGGGCTGGTGGGTTGCGAGCCTGGGGCTTGGTCGGCAAGCCCAAACAAGCAGCGGGCAGCCCCACCGCTGCTGGGCGACGCACCTGCAAGGTCCTGCGGCAGCACGTCGCACGAGACACAGCCCTCGTCGTTGCACTCAAGCGGCGGCAGCGATGCAGGCGTGGCGCCGTCGGCGCTGCGGCAGGGGGTCGACGGGAGGGCAGGCGTGCGGGCGGGTGGGGCATGAGCCAGCCAACGGGCGACAGCAGCCTTGCCTTCCTGCTCCTCCCCCCCTGAACAGGCGCACCCTGCACGCAGCCACTACATGCAGGCAGCCACCACACAACTGGCAGCGCACAGTTGGCTGGCGGCCGACCAAGAACCTACACGCCCGCCTGCGTCACCCCCTGCCTGCCACCCCTGCCCGCCTGCCCGCCTGCCTGCCACGCATACACTCCACGCATTCTCACCTGGGGCTTGACGGGCCGCTGCCCAGCGAGCGCTCCGCCGATGCGTCCAGCGCCAGCTTGAGGCGCTCCACCTCACGCTCCCTGTGCAACAGCTGCAGCAGGACAGCGGGGGAGCAAGCCACGGCTTTGGCGCTTGCCCGCCGTTGTGCCGGTGGTCTGCTTTGCCCCCGTCGCCTGGCACCGCCCCTGCTCCATCGCCCTGTTTGCCCCATCCCACAGCCAGCCAGGCTTGCCTGTGCGTGCAGGTCGCCGTTCAGCCCCTCCAGTATCTGGTTTCGGCTTTGCAGCGCCTGCGCCGGGGAAGCAGCAGCATCGTGTGAGCAGGCGGGCCGAGCGCGGTGGCTGTGTACAAGCTGGGGTGGCAGCTTTTGCCCGCCACACACGACAACAGCCTCTTAGATGCCCGCGTCCGGCACAACTCTGTTGTCCCTCACATGCATCGCCAGCAGCAAGCGCACCCCCGCGACAGCCCTCGCCAGCCAGGGTACACACCCGCAGCTGCCGGCGAAGCACACCTTGCACCTGCTTCCCTCGTTCCTTTCCCTCGGTGCCACTTCGACCGCCCCACCCTGCGCCCCCACGGCCCCAGCGAACCTGCAGCTGCTGCAGCTGCTTGCTGAGCGCCTCGATGGTAGACTCCATCTCGTTGAACTTTGCCTTCTTCCTCTCGCGGTACCGCTGCTGCGCAACCTTGTTGGCCTCCTGCACCAACGGATACAGCGGCGGTTGATGAGATGGCGGGGAGCGCGGGCTGGCATGGGAGATCTGGCTAACACGGTTGAAGGGTTACGCAGGCCGTGTGCTCGGGTGGTGCGAGCCAACCCTGGCGGCTCTCTGCAGCGCTGGGAACAGAGGCGCCGGTGGCGGTTGTCGGAACGCAGCTGGTTGTGTGAAGGGAAGCTGGCAGAGGCTCCGCGCTCACGGCAGTGCTGCCACGCAGCTTTGTTGGCCTCCCCCACAGACGTGCACGGGCCGGGCAGCATGGAGGCAGGCAGCTGGCCGTGCAAAGGGCGAACATTGGCTCGGCCGGGATGCCGCCGTGACTCCCAGGCACCCCCCGCCAGCCAGCACCGCCGCCTGCGCCGACGCGTCTTGCCTGCTGCTTGACAGTCTTTTTGTGCTTCCCGTCGCCCGACCCGTCGTCGTCGCCATGGCCACCCGAAAGCGTGCCGCTGAGGTTGGGCCCCGCCGCTGTCAGCCCGCCGCCTGACGCTGCGCCGTAGTCCAGCGGCAGGTTGAGGCCCATCAGCTGCGGCCCGCCGCCTGGCATGAGCCCCGGCACCTGCATGCCGAGCATGCCTCTCGGCAGGCCCATGGGCACTGGCAGCGGCAGCTGCATGCCGCCATTGAGCTGCCCCGCCGCCGCGCCCGCCATGCCTGGCAGCAGCATGCCCTGCTGCTGCGCGCCCAGCGGCTGCATGCCCATGAAGGGCGGCTGCATGCCGCCTGCCGCCCCCGCCGCAGGCTGCATCATCGGCAGGCCGCCCGCGGTCTGCCCCTGGGCCAGCTTGGGCGCTTTCCCGGCGAGAGGTCCGCCGCCTGCAGGGGAAGCAAGCAGGGGGGCACGTCGTGGTGGCGGCGTCCGTGGCGGCGGCGTCAGTCCCCAGCCCAAGCCCTCGTGCAGGCGGGCAACAAAAGTTTGCAGAACACATGGGCTGGGCCGGCGGGCAGTGCTGGCGAGTCCCCGAGCCACCGCAACGACGGGGCAGAGGGACCGCGCTGTGTGCGGCGCCAGCAAGCGCAGGCGCACTCCCATACGCGGCTCTCCCTGGAGCCTTTCGCCCTGCGTGACCTCCAGAGTGATTACTGCAGCTGCTGGTTTTCGGGCGGTGGTGCGCAAGGGGGACCGCGCAGCCTCAAAGCTCACACCTGGCTCGTGCACGCGCTTGCTCCTGCTGTTCAGTTCGTCCACATACTGCGGGAAAAAGGCGTCCACCTGCACGGCAGGGAAGAAAGCAACAGGACTCCGCTTAGAGGGCCATGAAACGTCGACACGGGTCTGGGCGGCGCACAGCCTGCCCCTAAGAGAACCTTGTGTGCAACGAGGCGGGGGACAGTAGGCGGCGGCACAGGGCGGTGGGCGGCGGCGGCAGGCGCTGGACGCCCCGGCGGCTGCCCGCGCGACTGCAACCTCACCGGCATAAACTCGTCAGGCGCATCTCCAAACAGGAGCTCCAGGCTCTTGTCGGTAGAGAAGCCGTCCATTCTTGGCGGGCTGAGCCCAGAGCTGCCGCGAGCCGTCAAGAGACCAATCGGCTGACCTGCAAGCTCACGCGGACCGCTGGGAGGCGGCACGCTCTCTGACGGCCCCTGGTCTCGCTGCGGCAGGTGCGCTCGAAGGCTCCCGAGGCGCTTGGCAGGCTGGGTGGCCTTCCTTGCGCTGCGTAGCACTGGCGAGCATGGAGTGAACGGGCGCCGTCGTGTATCGCTTTCGTTTGGCTCGGCCTCGCGCGCTCAGCGCAGCACGCACGCCATTGCCCTCTCCCTCCCCCTGAAAGCCTCCACGCGCATTCCTTTCGCTCCCAGTGTTCACCGATCGTTCATCTCCCCCGCTGTGGCATGCTTCAGGTATTTCACCGGGTGTCTGCTGCGGCAAGAGCCTGTGCACTCGTGCGTTCTCCTTTGCCACGTTCTTTCGGCACCGGAGCGGCAGCGCACACGCACGCTCGTCAGACAGCGTCCCAAGGCTTCAGCGGCAGGCTGAGCAGAAGAATGTCCGCCACCGGTGAGTGCCGGCGGGCGGGCTCACGTCAGCCGGTGGTGCCGCCACGTAAACCGGCGCCAGGGCTCACTCACGGGCCGAGGTCCTGCCATGTTCGTCCCTGCATCTCCCCCACCACATGATTGCCATGCATTACAGCTCTGCCTTTGTGTATGGCCCTCCTGTCCGCCACAGCCCTGCCGCCTGCTTCCTGCAGTACCCTCGACGCCGATCCCCGCCCACCACCCTGCCCACTCTCCCCACCCTCCACGCTCGCCGCAGGTGCCCGCACCGCCCTGGACGAGATGGGCGCCAAGGGGGAGTTTAAGCGCAAGGACAGCGCCTTTCGCGACATCGTCCAAAAGGGTGGCCGCTTCAAGCCAGAGGGTGAGGAGGGGGTGCAGGGCTGCGCCGGTGGCAGCGCAGAGGGGTGGGTGGGGCGGCGGCGGCGCACAGCGCAGGAGAGTGTTTATGTGTATGGTGTGTGTACCAGGGGAAGCCGGTGATGGTCGCGTGTGTGCGTTGGCCAGGGCCTGCAGGCAGCGCTGCAACTGCACCGATGCGGCCGCCGCCGCCCCCCCGCCCGCGCCCCCCCCCCCCCCCTCCGTACCATGCCCTGCAGCCGGGAGGTATCACTTGTACGTCTCGTTGGCCTGCCCCTGGGCCTGCCGCTGCGTGGCGGTGATGCACATGAAGGTGGGCGGGAGGCAGGCGGCAGCAGCCTACCCTGGTTGGCAGTGCAGCCTAGGGGGGTGCCGTTGGGGGGGGGGGGAGGGGCGGGTGACGTGCGGTCGATCTACCTGTGGCGCCATGTGTGAATTTTGAGCGCATTGCGCAGCATGGGTCTGATTGCCTGGCCTATAGAGTGCCATGTTGCCTTGCCCTGTGCCAGGGGATGCACATGAGCAGGGGTGCACGTGCTGGCGGCCAAAGGCGTCGGCGGTGACTGCGTGCAGGCACCACACCCCAGCACCCTGCCTGCCCCAACCCCGCTGCTCCCAACTGTCCGCCCATCCCCCCACCCTCCTCCAACCTGCTTCAGGGCCTGCAAGACGTGGTCGGCCTGTCAGTGAGCCACCCCACCTGGCAGCACACGCGGCCGGGGCAGGACGAGCACTGCGGCTGGGCCTTTGCCTCCCCTGGCGACCCGCCGCTCTCCTCCTCCACCGGCCAGGGCTCCTTTGACTGCGCAGACTGCATCCCCGACACAGGTGGGGGGGAGGGGTGGGGGATGCCTTGCTGCAGCGGGTGGTTGGCTCGGTTGCACGGCGTGTTCACGTCAGCGCTGCCCTGCGCGCACTCACTGGAGGCAGCTGGCGGGAGGCGCGACCTTCGCGTGTCGCCCCTCTGCTTGCGCCCTGCTGCAGTCGGCCGTACACAGCTGTGCGTCGCCTGCCTGACCGGGCCTCTGCGCCTCGACCCTTTGCCCCCCCCCCCCGGCGCAGTGAACGGCGCCAAGTTTGTGCGCGACCTGTACGCGCTGTCGCACGACACCTCTGGAAAGTACTCTGTTCCCGTGCTGTGGGACAAGAAGGAGAAGTGCGTCGTGAACAATGGTGGGCGCGGGGCGGCTGGGGGGGGGGGGGGGGGGGGGGGGGGCGGAGGCGGCGTGCAGGCAGTGCGGCTGGAGTTGCGTGCAGTCTCGGCAGCGGGGGCGGGGGCTGCTCAGCAGAAAACCAGGGGCAGGCGGCGCGCGTCGTGCGTGCTCCTGCGGTGCCGCGTGCACGCTGCGGAACCTGCCAAGATCCTCCCCCTCCCTCCCAACCCTTCACTCGTAGAGTCGAGCGAGATCCTGCGCATGTTCAACTCAGAGGTGAGGCGGCGACGGATCAATACCAACCAATAATTGCATTTCAAGTCCATGGGGAGCCAGCAGAGCTCTCACCTCACAGACTGCGCAGCGCAGCACAGCCCTGCCTTCCTCTGCCAGCAGCCCGAACGTCGCGCCCGGCTCCCGCCCTGCTGCTGCTTCCCCCCACACACAGCAGCACCTATGTACCCCTGCCCTGTTCCGCCGCTCAACCCACGGAAGCCCCCACGCGCCCACGCACACACGCACACACGCACACACACACACACACACACACACACGTACACACACACACACGTACACACGCACACACGCACACACGCACACACGCACCCACGCACCCACGCACCCACGCACACACGCACACACGCACACACGCACACACGCACACACACACACACGCACGCACGCACGCACGCACGCACGCACGCACGCACGCACGCACGCACGCACGCACGCACGCACGCACGCACGCACGCACGCACGCACGCACGCACGCACGCACGCACGCACGCACGCACGCACGCACCCCACGCACCCACGCACCCACGTACACACGCACGCTTGCCACCCCTCCCTGCCTGCGCAGTTCAACGAGCTGAGCTCCGCCCCAGACCTGGACCTCTACCCCGCCGACCTGCGCGCCAAGATCGACGAGGTGAGGCCTTGCCCTGCGCCCGGCAACCTCTGGCAGCACCACCCTTGTCCCCTGCCTGGAACTTAGTGCAAGGGAACGGTGGCTGCGGGAGAGCGTGCCGTGCTGAGCTGCGCGCGTGCCAAGAGCGACGACGTTAGGGCTGGGCCCCCCCTGCGCCGCCAGCCTGCCTGCGTGCGAGTTAGCCAGCCTGCCTGCCTGCCTCTCGCTCCTGCAGGCCTGCCTATCCCCCCCCCCGGCATCCCCCCTTCTCCAGATCAACGACTGGGTGTACCCAACCATCAACAACGGCGTGTACCGCTGCGGCTTCGCCACCAGCCAGGAAGCGTACGAGACGGGTGGGTCCAGCAGCTGCTAAGGTGGCAGCCCTTTCCACCCAGGCGCAGCAGCAGCTGGGCAGGGAGGCAGAAGGCAAATGTGCGTGCAGGACGTGGGTCTGTGGTCTGTGGGCGACAGGTGCGTCGCCGCAGTCCCCCGCGGCAGCTTCCCCCCCTGCTGCATGGCACCCTACCACGCCGCTGCCCCTCATGGCTAGGCGCACTCGCCGCCTCCCTCCTGCGCAGCCTTTGACGAGCTGTTTGCTGCGCTGGACCGGGTTGAGGGCATCCTGGGGCAGCAGCGCTATCTGGCAGGTGTGTGCGTGTGTGAGAGAGATGCATGCAGGACGGGCGTGGGCCCCATATATGTGCGGCACCTGCCAGGGTTCAGGCGTGGCAGCGCTGCATGGCCGGGTTGTGGGGTGGCGGGGGACAGGGCGGTGCGCTACGCGCGGGGCAGCTCCCCGTGTTTCCCACGAGGTGCGCCAGTTTCACGTGCACGAGTGTCCTGGGGGAATAGAGCGTTCGTGATCCCATTCAGCACAATTGGAGCAAACCGGCGGCAGCCCGGCTCGGTGTGCCGCGCGCACAACCCCACCGCTTCCGCCCGCACCCGCCGCCTTTGCAGGGGATGTGCTGACGGAAGCCGACATTCGCCTGTTCATGACGCTCATCCGTTTCGACGAGGTGTATGTGGTGCGTGGGGAGCCACAGCAGTGACCCAGGAGGGGAGCACAGTAGCCGAGGAAGGGAGCACAGCACCGTCCGTCCGCGCAGGCTCCGGGCTGGCGTCGCCGCATGGCCGGTGCAATCCGCGAACGGCATCAGCGCCTCATGCTGCCGTGCCAAGCTACCCCCGTGCCTGTCCCCCGCCGGCACCAGGTGTACTTCAAGACCAACAAGGCCTTCATCCACGAGTACCCCAACCTGCGGGGCTACGTGCAAGACCTGTACCAGACGCCAGGTGGGCGGGCGGGCCGACTGTCGCATCTGCCGGCAGGCCATCAGCGGGCGGGTACCACAGGCAGCACGGCTGCGGCGGGGCCGCCGCTGCAGGCCTGGGGTCTGCATGCGACTCCATGCCCAGGGACCCCCGCGTGATCGCCCCGCCACCGCTGCACATTGCGCCCTACCATTGCCTGCAGGCGTGGCGGCTTCCGTCAACATGCAGCACATCAAGGCGAGTTCTGGCCGGGGGCGACGCGCATGCGGGGGATGGACTGGACAAACCCCTCGGCACTGCCGTTGCTGACGAGCGCCGCACCTGGACCACTTTCCTCACCTTCCCATTTGCCGCCCTTTCTCTCCCTTTTTTGACCCACAGACGCACTATTTCACCAGCCACCCCAGGCTGAACACCTATGCCATCGTGCCCAAGGGAGGCGAGGCATGGTGGACCCAGCCGCACGACCGTGCCACGCGCTTTGCCAGCTGACCTGAGGCACACCACCCCTGGCCCTTGCCGTGCCCTCGCCGGTCTCTTGCTCCTCTGCCTGTGGTCGCCCTCTGTACCGTCTGCCTGTCGTACTTTTGACCTTCTTTCGCCTTTTGGTGACATCTGATGCCCTGCCGACCAGCGAAACCCTCTGATTGATGTGTGCGTTGCAGCGCTGGTTGGCGTGCGTTGCAGGATCTGTCTATGCGTGTGATTGTGTGCGAGGGAGGTGCTCTTGGAGTTGGCAAAAGCCAGCGAAAGATCGCCGCTGCGGGATTCAATCGTGCAGGGGAGTCGGAGAAAGCCCGCAGGAGTGACAGCTCGGCACAGTCTTCATGCGCAGCACAAGGCATGCATTGAAGGGTGTTTGGGGTTGGTAGGCAGCCCCTGGTGCCGCTGCCCCCACCCCGCAGCATCAGCTATCAAGTGCCGCGGCGGCAGGGGCATGGCGTGCATAGGGGGGCGCTGCGGCTGCTTCTGCCGCCCGCGCCAGCAGCAGCAGTTGATTATCAGGCCAGAAACGCTGAGGTTGAACGGCACAGAGGAGGAGGGAAGTCGGGGGGAGGCGGCGAGAGAAAGAATGGGCGGGTTGGGGCGGGAGGCGAGTGCTTGGGTGGTGCATTTGTGTATGGGTGGTGCACATGTGTATGTATGTGTAGGCGGACAAGAAGAGGAGAGAAGGGGAGGAGGGGAAGGGGAAGGGGGGATCCTGGTAGCAGGCAAGTGTGCGGGTAGGTAGGGGGGCGACACCGGCAGGCGGCTGCACACCGGAGCAGGGTGGGCCCATGCCCTCATCATCAGGGCGGGACACCTCAGCGGCGCGGCTGATGGCTCAGGCGGGAGAGGCTGAAACTGGGAGCCTGTGCAGTCTGGGCGGTCCATCATCCGGCTGGCATGGGAGGCCTGTGCTTAGATGTAGACGTCACGCACGCCTTCGTTGACCTTGGCCAGCTTGCGCTTGGTGAGGGCCTGACGCGTTGGATGGTCGATGGGAGGGGGGACACGGGGGCCAGTGAGCATACGAGCAAATGCGGCGCGGTTGAAAAGATGGGGGGCGGCGTACGGCAGGCTGCTGTCGACAGCAGGCGGCGCATCCGGTACCCTCCTGCTTGCCCCTTGCTGCGGCGGGCTGCGCTGCCGCCTCCTGCATGCACCTCTGCCCCGCATGCTCTCGCTCAGCTCTGTAAACCCGTTGCGCTCCCTCAATCGCCAACCCCGCCGCTCGCCACCCAGTACCTCGGCATACGCGGCGATCAGGCCCCTACCTGCGCGCTTTCGCTCAGCCCAGTGACGCTCTCCTTCTCGATCAGCTCCTGCCCAATCTGCTTGGCCTCATCGGTGCCAAAAGAGTTCTGCGAATTCAGTGCAAAAGCAGCGGGGGTGAGGTGAAGGACAGGGTGCCTGGCTTTGGGTCGGCGGCGTGCAGTGGGGAGAGAGGGAGGGGCAGGCGCCCACCCTGCGTGGCGTCCTTGCCGCGACACATGGGCCAACAAGAAAATAGGTGTGGGGTGGAGGGGCAGCTGGGTAGGCTGCCAAGCAGAGTTGAGGGGATGACGGGCAGTGATCGGAGGGGATGGCGGGCGTGCAGATGGGGACAGCGGGCGGGTTCAAGGGAGCGTCGCCATGCACGCACGCGTGGCACTGGCTGGTTGCCACCCCCCACCTCCCTCCCTCCCCCACCTGCTGCACCAGGTGTTCTGGCAGCAACGCAGGCAGCCCGAGACCAACCCCAAGCCCCCACAGCCCACCAGGTATTCTTGCAGGGTGAACAGAGAGTTGGGGTGGCAGAAGTTGTGGATGTTGCCGGCCTTTGCAATCTTCATAAAGTGCTCGCCGGTGCGGCCTGCGCATGGGGGGAGGAGGGGAACAACGCACACGTTTGTGGGCAGAGGGTCGGGAAGCTGGTCATTGCGGGGTGCAGCGGTGAGCGCAGGGCAGGCCGGCGGCGCATCCAGGCGTGCGCACGCCTACCCAATCCCACCGGGGCGCGTCCTGTCGGCACCCTCACACGTACCCTTGCGGTAGCAGGCGGTGCACCACGAGGGCACGTAACCGGCCTTCATCAGGTCGAGCACGATGTCTTGCACTGCGGAGAGGGACGGTGGGGTTGGTGGGGCAGAGTGCAGCGGCGTGTGTTTGGTTGTGACCAAGCGTATGCGCAAGCATGCCGCCCTCCCATCCCCCACCCCCACGCTGCACTCCCATCCGCCCCCCCCGCCCCCCCCCCCACCCCACCCCGCCCCCCCCCACCCGGGCGGTGGTCCATCAGGGTGAACTGGCCGTTCAGGTCTGCAAGGTTCTCCTCGGTGGCCTTGCTGTCGTCCCTGTGGGTGGGTGGGTGGGGGTGGGGTGGGGTGTGGGTGGGGTGGGGTGGGGTGGGGTGGGGTGGGGTGGGGTGGGGTGGGGTGGGGTGGGGTGGGGTGGGGTGGGGTGGGGTGGGGTGGGGTGGGGTGGGGTGGGGTGGGGTGGGGTGGGGTGGGGTGGGGTGGGGTGGGGTGGGTGGGGTGGGGTGGGGTGGGGTGGGGTGGGGTGGGGTGGGTGGTGGTGGTGGTGGGTGGGGGTGGGGTGGGTGGTGGTGGTGGTGGTGGGTGGTGGTGGTGGGGGGGTGGGGGGAGGGGGGGGGGGGGGGGGGGGAGGGGGGGGGCGCATGTGGGAGCAGAGAACTGGCATTGAGAGGTCTGGTCGTGAGCCGGGCTGGGTCAAGACGCCTGCGCCAGCGCCTACGCCTGCACCCGCCCAGCCGGGAGCAGCACGCCCCCCGCCGCCCAGGCGCCCGGGCTGCAGACCCCTGCACCCCGCCCACCAAAGCTCGTCAAAGGTCATGCGCGCGCACCTGTGGTACGCGCCCACGTCGGTCTTGGAGCCGGCGCTCATCTGGCTCATGCCCAGCTTGAGCAGCTCGCGGCGCATCTCAGCAGACTCTCGGGTACTGCACGTGGGTGTGGTTCGCAAACACACAGGGGGCATGCGAGGGTGAGGCCTGGTGGGCTGGCTGGCCAGGCGGCGGGCAGGCAGGGCCTGGTACAAACATGGGCAGGGCGCCAGGCAGCGAAGATGGCGCCTGCGGCAGCGGCGGCGGCGGCAGCAGCAGCGGCAGCGGGCAGCGGCGCACCTGAGGATCATGCCGGTGTACGGCACGGCTATGCGCAGGATGGCCACCAGCTTCTTGAAGTTGGCGTCGTCCACGGCGTAGGGCGGCGCCAGCGACACCTGCGGGCGTCAGCGCCAGGGGATGAAGTCCAGGGTGATGCATCCGTGTGCGATGATGTGAGGTCAGACGCAGCGGGGCACTTTCGATGCGCGCTGCCCTTGCGTCGCCTGTGCACCCTCCCCACCCACTGCCCCACCCCGGGCGACGCACGTCTGAGCCGTCTGCGGGGCGCATGCGCGGCACAGAGATGGTGTGCGGTCCTGCCCCGTACTCGCGCTCCAGGTGGTTGGCGTGCATCAGCGTGGCCAGCACCTGGGGGTGGGGTGGGGGAGGGCTTGGATGCTGGAAAACGGAAGGGGCGAGCGCAATGCCACGACACTCCCGTAGGCCGTAGTGGGGGAGAGGCACGGCGGCGGCGGCGGCAGGAGCGGGGCCTCCTCACCTCATACTTGTAATCGTAGAGGCCAAACAGGGTGCCCAGGCCCACGTCGTCCAGCCCAGCGCGCATGGCACGGTCGTGCGTCTGCACGCGGTTGTCGTAGTCTGGCGGATTGCAATGCATGGGGGAGGGAGAGGCGTGGAGGGTCAGAGATGACAGCAATAATTACACACATGGTGGAGTAGAAACACGTGTGCGCCCTTCTGCACGTGCCTCACGCGTCCACCACACCACGCTGCACCCTTGTTCGTTCCAACCCCGCCCACCCGACTTGGGCCCCGCAATGTGCATGTGCTTGAAGGTGGGCCGGTGGTAGGTCTCCTGGAACAGGGTGTAGGTGCCGATCTGCAAAGAGCACAGAGGGCCAGGGTAGGGGGAGGGGGCACGGCCAGCGGGTGAGGGCACGGCTGGGGGCCTTAAGGGGGGGACACGCAGGTTTGCCACAGGTGCAGCAGGCAGGGAAGCTCCCTGCCTGCCCACGACTCTTCCCGGCCCCCCCGCCTCACGTGGTTGGTCGCCTTGAGGCGGCGCATGTCTGACAGCGACAGAGAGGGGATCTCCACATTGATGCGCCGGATCTCGCCGCACGGCTCGGTGCGCACTGCTCGTGCAGGGGGGGCAGGGTGGAGGAGAGGGTTGGGGCTGTGAGCACAGGCAGCGGGGGCAGCGCAGCCGCGGGCTGGGCACCAGCAGGGTGCACTAGTCCCAGCATGCCTGCGCAGCTGACGTCTCCACCCCTCTTCTCCACAGCTCCCCTTGCCGGACACCCCGCGGACGGCCCACCGACCGCTAGAGATGACGTCGATGGCCATGAGGAAGGCGTCGAAAGTGTACTTTGGGTGCTCCCCCGTCAGCACCAGCAGCCGCTTGTGGCCCTGCTGCTGCAGCGCCGCCACCTCCTCGCGCAGCTGCTTGTCGCTCAGGGCGGAGCGCTGCGCAGGAGGGGAGCAGGGAAGGTGGGAGGGTGAGCGGCAGGCGTGCGCAGGCGTCGCGCTGTTGCCTCCGCTCGTGCCCTGCCCTCGTGCAGCACTCCAGCAGCAGCAGCGGCACTCCAGCAGCGGCAGCGGCAACAGCAGTGGCCTGCTGGCACCTCACCTCCAAAGCCTTGTTGCCCTGGCGGAAAGCGCAGTAGCGGCAGTTGTTGACGCAGTAGTTTGCGATGTAGAGGGGCGCGAAGAGCACGATGCGGTTGCCGTAGATGCGCTCCTTGATGGCAAAGGCTGCGCGGGAGGGGGGGGGGGAGCAGGGGGGCGGAGGCAGGGCAGGAGAGGGCATGGTGTAAACAAACAGCTCAGGATGGCACGACGGCGGCAGCAGCAGCGGCGGAACAGCAGGCCGTGCGGCAGTAGCAGCAGCACGTCGGATGTTAAAACGGCGGCGCGGGCAGTGGCTGCGGCCCCCACCCGTGTCGAAGATGTCGCTCATGATTGCCTCGTTTTTCACATCCACGTTGAGCAGCGTGGCGCATTCCTCGTAAGTCAGGCCCTGCACATACTCAGAGGGGCCTGCGGGGTGGGGATAGGAAGGGAACGCGCTGCGCGGTTGGACGTGAGGCAAGGGTGGTGGGCGGGAGGACGCGACGGGAAAGTACGACTGGCAGAGCGTGCGCGGCACATTGCTCGCCGCCCCCGGCCCGGCCAGCCAACCCTCTACAACCCCAGCACCATCAGAACGCCCTGCCAGCCATCGCACCCGGCTGGCGGTCGGTGAGGAAGGAGCGCTCCTTGGCGGCGGTGAGAATGTCGCGCACGCGGGCCGGGTCCTTGGCCGCCTCGCGTGTCTTTTCCAGCGACTGCACGATCACGTGGTCCTGAATGATGTCATCCACCGGCTTGTAGGCCTGCGGCTCGCGCTCCACGCTCCAGGCGGCACCGCGAGCGCCGCCGAGCGCACGGGCGGCGGCGCCGATCGCCGGCGCAAGGCGGGCGGCGGCGGTGACGGCGGCTGGCAGCAGGCTGCTCAGGCCCCCAAGGCCGGCCATCCCCGAAGACAGCATTGCGTGCGGGAGCGTGGGCAGGGCTTGAACGGGCCGCGATCGCCGCAGAGGAAGGAGAGGAGCGAGGGCAGGGACTGGCGGCGGTGGGCGCCCTTCGCTGGACAGGCGAGTGTGCAATGTAAGAAGGAAACTGAGAGGGGGGAGACAGTGCACCGGAATCGGCCTTTGCGATTCTAGGGGCACGACACGCAGCCATGTATGACGGCTGAGGGAGCAACCGCCCCCTTGATTGATAAGCGCTTTAGCTTTAGCTCGCGTGATCACACTGCCAGCACCCCCTGATACCGGCTGCAACGAAGCGGCCGCGGCCTTTGGTGCCCTCGCCCCTGAAACCCGCTCTTCTCGCCCGCCTACTGGCGGCTGTGGCACCTCCGAGCACCCCTCAGGGCCGGGTGGAGTCGGCAGGATGCTGCGCGCCGCCTTGTTGGGCGGCGGAGGCGGCGGCGCCGTCGCTCCGCTCGCGGCGCAGCTCGCCGCGTCCGTTGCGGTGCCGCTGCTGCGCCGTGCCTTCACCGCTGGCAGCCTGCCGCGGCGCAGCTTGGCGGCCGTGGAAAATCTGTTCCGCGAGATGGAGGGCAGGCAAGCAGGGCGACCGGAACTTGCGCGGTTGAAAGCGCTGTCGATTGCCGAACCATGCAAGGCGGCGCTCGCCGGCTGCCACAACCCTCCTGCCTTCCCTGCCTCCCCCCCACAGGAAGGCGCTGCCCTGGGAGAACGCGGTGACTGCAGAGGAGGCTGCCAAAGTGCTGGGTGGGTGCTGCAGCAGGGGCTGCCCCCGTGGGGTCACCACCCTGCTGCCCTTGCGCCGGCTTGCCGCCCACGGAGCTGCCTGCCACTGCTGCACCGAGGAGCCTGAACGCCGCGCCGCGCCCTGCCCCTGCAGGAAGCTTCTGGGGGTCTTCCTTTCGCCCAGGAGACGTGCTCGACCTCACCGTCAACCAGGTGGGTGGGTGGCGGTGGGGCCACCGCAGACGTGCTGCACCCTCCACTCCTCCCTGCTCTGCCCGGCCAGCCGCCTTCCGCTGCCTGCCAGCCTTCCCCCCCTGCCCACCCTGCTCCCAAAAACCTCGTCCCCCCACACGCTGGTTATATTACCCACCACCACCTTCCTCCCCAGATGGAGGCGCTGCTGTCGGCCATCACCCCCGCCAGCACCCGCCTGCCCGGCGCCGCCGCCGCGCCCGCCGACGCCGAGCGTGCGGGCCTGCTGGACAGCGCGCTTTTTGCGCACGCGGAGAGCGTCAGCAACCGCTTCTTCGGCAAGGACGTGTACTACCGGGGCATCGTGGAGTTCAGCAATGTGAGGCGTCTTGTGTGTGTGGGTGGTGGAGGTGGTGTGTTGGAGGGGGGCCTCCCCTGTTTGGCACGCTGCTTCGGGCAGGTGCTCATTGACGCTCGTGGACGCCAGGGAGCGCAGGTTGTGAGCTTGCGTCGGCTCGTTGTGTGTCAACTGGAGGCGCAGCAGCTCAGCGCAGCTGCTGCTCCTGCTGCGCATCTTCCCATGCCCTGCCCTGCCCTGCCCGACCCCTGCTACCCCTCGCTCAGGTGTGCGAGAACGACTGCGGTTATTGCGGCATCCGCAAGCACCAGCGGCGCGCGCGGCGCTACACCATGCCGGCGGACGAGGTGGTGGAGGTCGCGGACTGGGCGTTCAAGCACCGCATGGGCACGCTGATGCTGCAGGTGGGAGCTGCAGCTGGCTGGCGGGTGGCGGGCGGGCGGGTGGTGGGTGGCGTTGGCGACGCATGCGGCGCAGGGGCACATACGTGTCGGTGACGGCGACCCCACCACTTCCCCTCCTGCCCGCCCATTTTCATTTCCCTGCAGTCTGGCGAGCTGAACACCCCCCAGCGGCTCAAGTACCTGGTGGAGGTGGTGCAGGTGCGTGGTGGGCCAACCCTCGCTGGCTTGCGTTCCAGCGGCAGCGGAGACAGCACTGGCGATGGCATCAGCGGCGCCGGCAGCTGCTGCGGCGGCGGCAGCGGGGGTCAATGGCGGCGGCTACCGGCGTGAGAGCCAGAGGGGGTCCCCCACACCCTGCCCAGGTCTGCTCAGGCCCGGCGTAACAAAAACTTGAGCGCCCTCGCCGGCTGCAGGCTGTCAAGGCGCGCACGCAGGCGCTGGACGCGGAGCAGCGCTCCCTAGACCCCAGCCAGCTGCCCAAGGACACCACCGGGCTGGGGCTGTGTGTGGCGCTGTCTGGTGGGTTGGCGGCAGGACGGGGGCTGGTGGCGGGGGCTGGTGGCGGGGGCTGGTGCCGGGGGGTGCCGTGTGGGGCAGTAGAAGGGAGGGGGAGCGGTGTGTTTAAAAAAAGGTTGCACAGCGGTCGCACTAAGGCATCCCTTCCCTCATCGCACTCCATGCTTGCAAATCTCTTCCCTTTGCCCATACGTTGCCCCCCCTGCCCTGCTCCGCTGTGCAGTGGGCGAGCTGCCGCGTGAGCAGTACCAAACACTGCGCGACGCCGGCGCCGACCGCTACCTGCTGCGCATTGAGAGCTCAAACCCAGAGCTTTACGCTTCCATCCACCCGCCTGCTCAGGTGGGGCGGGGGCAACACCCTGTGGGAGCGTTGGTTGGGGGCTTGCGCCGGGGCAGCAGATCTTGCGGGGTGCTGGGCGCTGGTCCTCAAACACTGCCAATCAACTGCCGCAGTCGCCGCCGCTCCCCTGGTCGTCGCCACCCCCCTGCCCGCAGAAGTGGGAGAACCGCGTGCGCTGCCTGCGCGACCTCAAGGACATTGGGTTCATGGTGCGGGGTGTTTGGAAGGTTGGGGGGGGATGGTGGTACCAACAGGGAGCATAGCACAGCATAGCACAGCACAGCACCGCGTATTCTTGTGTGGTGCTCCTAGAGTTTGGGCGACGTCGTTCGTTCGCCGACCGTGTGCGTTCACCTTTTTTTTGGCCCTCTTCAGATCGGCACGGGCGTGATGGTTGGCCTTCCTGGCCAGACGCTGCGCGACCTGGCGGGTGACGTCATGTTCTTCAGGGACTTGGGCGCAGACATGATTGGCATGGTGAGGGAGAGGGGAGAGGGACAAGGAGGCAGAGGAGCGGCGATGGCAGCAGCAGCAGCATGGGCCTGCAGGAGGGGCCGCGGGGCCGGTAGCAGGGGCAGCAGCGGCAGCAGCGGTGCAGCGGCACTGCTGGGGGAGCGCGCAGCAGAGCTGAGGACCTTGAGCAACAGCCAGGCCACTCTCCTCATCTTGCATTGCACGCCTCCCTACGCGCCTGCCCGCCTGCCCGCTTCTCAGGGTCCCTACATCACCGAGGCCGGCACGCCAGTGGCCGACATGTGGGCCGCGCAGGTGCGGTGCTGGCTGGGACCGCACACCGGGGAGAGCGTGCTGGTTGGCAGGCAGAGGCCTGGCCTGCGCCTGCTGCTCCTGCCTGCAGCTGTGTCTCAAACAGCTGCCCGAACCACTGGTGTGTGCGTGTTCCCAACGCACAGTTTGAGGGCGTGGACAAGGGCGCCCACATGAAGGAGATGCTGACGCTGACGACGCGCATGAACGCGCTGGCGCGCGTCACGCTGGGCAACGTCAACATCGCTGCCACCACCGCGCTGCAGGTGGGGCTGGGTGGGGGTGGGTGCAGAGGGGGCGCAGAGGGGGGCTTGCATGGGGGAGGCTGAAGCCCTGTTGCTGCCAACCACTTTGCTGCCTTGGCCTGCAGGTCTCGCAGTCAGCGTTGCGCCTGAAGCATCCCACCGACCCTCCTCCTCCCTCTCGCCTGCTGCAGGCCATCGATGCGGTTGGTCGTGAGATTGCGCTGCGCCGCGGGGCCAACGTGCTGATGCCCATCCTCACCCCTACCAAATTTCGGGAGCACTACACGCTGTACGAGGGTGAGCAGTACACACGGGCTTGTTGGCAGGGGCGTGTTGCTGCGCCGTGTTTGCGCCACAACACAGGTTGAACTGGCTGGTTCGGCAGCAGCAGCGGGTTGAACAGTCGGGGGTGGCGCTGGGGGCCAAGAGGCGGCTGCAGGCTAACTGCCTGCCATTCCGTCTTGCCCAGCATCCTCCCTCTCCCCATGTTCCTCTCCCAGGCAAGCCCTGCATCACCGACACGGCAGAAGAGTGCCAAAAGTGCCTGAACGCACGCCTGTCCATGGTGGATAAAAAGCTGAGGCCTGGAGTGTGGGGCGACCCGCCCTCCTACCGCCAGAGCGTCAACCCTGTGCCGCTGCGCGGCGCTGCCACGCTGGCCGGCGGTGCCAGCCGCGGCACCGGCGGCACCGGCGGCGGTGGCGGCTCCAGCGGCGGCGCCGCGCGCGGCCTGCACACGCGCGCCGGAGCAGCGGCGGCGGCGGCGGCGCAGCCTGCGGCAGCGGCCACGCCGGGCGGCCCCGCCAAGGGCTCCGACGCGCCCCGCACCAACATTGGCATCTTTGGGTGCATGAACGCGGGCAAGAGCAGCCTGATGAACCGCATCACTCGCAGGTGAGCGGGCGCCTGGCTGGCTGACGCGGGGCCCTCGGTCTGAACTCTGTGCACAACTAGCTGCACTGATTAGCGCAGTTCTCAGTGCTGCGAATTCTCGTCAATGCCTTTCGAGCGTGCCCCCCCCGCCTGTGCCCACGTCTGTTCACCCCCCGAGTGTGATAGCAAGTGGCATCGAGTGGCAGCAGGCCTCGGCGAGACTGTCCCAGAGTGTTTGCCTGTGTCGCGAGCACACCCAAGCGCAGCTGGGAGACACAGGAGCAGCACAGGGCAGGCCTCGCGCGTGCGTCCGCTCCATCCGACTTCCCGACCGCTGCCGCACCCACCCTGCTTGCTTGCTGTGCAGTGAGACCAGCATCGTGGACTCCACCCCAGGCACGACGGCAGACACGAAGGTCGTCCTCATGGAGCTGCACGATGTGGGGCCCGCCAAGCTGTTTGACACAGGTCGGTGGGTGGGCCCACTTCAGGGCCCGTCTGCTCTTGCAGGCGCTTGCTTTGGAACAAGACACATCGCTGCGGCCTGTCACCATCCTCCCGAGTACCCGTGCTAAATCCTCGACGCCGCCCCGTATGACCCCCCCCCCCCCCCCCCCCCCCCCCCGCAGCCGGCATCGACGAGGCGGGGGAGCTGGGAGAGAAGAAGCGGCGCAAGGTGTTGGGGGTGCTCAAGGAGACGGACGTTGCGGTGGTGGTGCTGGACGCAGCAAAGTTTGTGGGGTGAGGAACAGCAGGCGCGAGGGGGTGCCAATGGCGCCTCTGTGCTCTCCTGTAGCGTCAGTCCTGCTGCTTCCTGCTCTCGCCCGCGCCCCCCACCTCGCTTCCCACCCCTGATGTCAACATCTCACAACCTCGACTCCGTCGTCCCATCCCTGCAGCGTGCCCGAGGCTGAGCTGCCCGCAGCGCTAGAGTGGGAGCTGCTGCTGCTGGGGCGCGCCGCCGCGGCAGGCAGCACCCCCCTGCTTGTCTACAACACCAAGCTGGCTGCTGGCGCGGGGAGGCAGCAGGTGGAGGGCACGGTGCCGCGCCTGCAGGTGGGAGCGTGGGGAGGAGGCGGGTGAGAAACGCTCGAGACGTCCTGTCGCCTGATCTTGCGAGCTCGTCACAGGGTCTGATGCCGACGGCGTGACACGTTGACCACTGGGATGGACGCAGGCACCCAAGTTTCTACCCCACCCACCTGCCCCTCCCCCTCCCGCTGCCCCGGTCCCTGCCCTCCTGCAGGCCGTCCTCAACCCTTCCGGCTCCGTTGCCAGCACGCAGCTGGAGCTGAACAGGCAGGAGGCGGCAGACTCGCTGGCGGGCACTTTCCAAGCGGTGGCGGCGGCGGCGCGCCAGCACGACACCCCTCGCAGCCTGCCTGACGAGTTCCTGTCGGGTGGGTGGGTGGGTGGAAGCAAGGCGGGGCGGGGTGGGGTGGGCAGCCCAGCACGGCGGGACAGCACGTGGCTCGCCGACAGGGCAGGTTGTGGGGTCGTGGCCGCAGGTAAGAGCGCGGGGCAGCGCCCGTCGACCGCCGCCATCGAACCTGCCCCGCATGGCGCCCCCTTGCCCACCTGCCTGCCTTTGCCTGCAGAGGACTCCCTGGTGTTCCTCAACATCCCCATGGACGCAGAAACCCCCTCGTTGCGCCTGCTGCGCCCACAGGTGCGGGCTGCGGGCCGGGAGGGGAGGGCAGTGGCGGAGCACAGCAGGGCCAGAGACAAGGGTAGCACTCTGGAGCCGTGGGCACTCTGCAGCAACCGTCGGTGCCTGGCCCCGTCACACCGTGCCTTTGTGCCCTCCCCCGAACGCACCTTCCTCGTGCCCCTCCCCAACGCGACGCAGGCGCTGGTGCAGGAGGAGGCGATTCGGCACTACGCCGCCACGCTGGCCTACCGCATGAACCTGGCGCACGCACGCAGGTGGGGGTCATGTATTTCTTAATCAACAGTTCTCCCGATGTACAGTTATATAAATGCAAAGGTGAACCGCTCTCATGTTCACTGGGCTATAGCATGGGCGCATGGGCTGGTGGGCGTGAGAACAGCCTGCTGGGTTTGCAGGCCACACGCGGGGCTTGTGCTGCCGTGGGACCCGCACCCTCAGCCAGTACCCAGTGCACCTGGCCTGACGCCTGCACGCAGGCGGGTGGGCAGAGGAGAAGGGCCGCGCTTGCTGCGTGCGGCAGGGGCCGGGCTGTCCCCGGCTGCCGCGCTCAGCGCTGCCAAGCAAGCGACCACCCGTCGGGAAAATGCCTCGTTTGTCCACCTCTGCCCTGCCCGTGCTGCCCTGCAGCTCCGACCCTGCCCTGGTGGAGCGCGAGCGTGCCCGCTTCCTGCGCGCGCTGCAGCCCGTGCTGGCTCACACAGGCCCCAAGATCATTGTGACTGACTCGCAAGTGGGTGTGGCCGGTGGTGTAACCACTCAGTTTCTTGTTTGTTCGTTTGAGGAGCTTCAGGGAATGGGAATGGGTGCAGGCTTGCCTGTGCAGCAGATCCGTGGACTGCCGTCGCCGCCCTGCTGGCCGGCCCACCCATCTCGCCTCTCCGGCCCACACACGTCCCTCTCTGTCCTGTCACCCCGCGCTGCCCCGGCAGGCTGTGGACATCCTGCACCCCTGGACGCTGGACCCAGCCACTGGAGAGGAACTGGTGCCGTTCACCACCTTTAGGTGAGTGGGTGGGTGCGGGGGGGAGTGGGGGTGAAGTTGGGGTTGCAACCGGGTAACGGGAGGGGTGGGTGGAGCAGGTAGCAGGGGTGGCGGGCGGAGCAGGTAGGGAGGGATGGGGGGGCACCTGCTGTGGCATCTGCGCCGCAGGCGTGTCGGGGATCTCCCCCTGCCCACCCGGCCGTCCCGGCCCGCCTGCCCTCCCCTGCTGCGCAGCATCGCCATGATCCACCGGCAGAGCCGCGGCCAGCTGCCGCTGTTCGTGCAGGGGCTGGAGGCCTTCAAGCAGCTCAAGGTAGGAATGAGCTCAAGGCAGTGGAAGGGGAGCACGCGCTTGCTCGCTCAAGGGGGGCACGCGTCCCGCCCAGCGGCTGCAACCTGCCACCCTTCCCGTCTCTCTCCCTCCCCTGGTCCCTCGCTTCTCCTCTGGTTCCCCTCCCTGCTCCCTCTCTCCTGCCTCCCTGCTCCCTCCCCTGCCCCTCTCCACTGGCCTCCCGCTCACTGGCTTCTCCCTGCCTGCGCCAGGCTGGCGACCGCGTGCTGGTGGCTGAGGCCTGCAACCACAACCGCATCACCGACATCTGCAACGACATCGGCATGGTGCAGGTGGGGCCGGGGCCGCACGCGGCAGCTGCGGCAAGGTGTGGGACTGGCGGCGGCGGCGCAGCGGGGGACGCGCCACTCAGTTTGCGGCGGCAGCGGCAGTCGGTTGCGACGACGCCTCCATTGTTGACCCAAAAGCCCTCGCCTGTTCTGCCTCCCCCTGCGTCCCCCTGCTCAGATCCCCGACAAGGTTGAGGCGCAGGGCGGGCGGGGCGTGGTGGTGGAGCACGCCTTTGGGCGAGAGTTCCCAGAGCTGGACGAGGGTGAGCCTGGAAATGTGAAGAAGGGTGGCGTTGCAGGGGAAACCGCGGCGCAACTGGTCAGAACTGGTTGATTGCGCGCAGCCAGCGCACACATTCAGCAAGCCTTCAAAGGGCAAAGAGCGATGCGCCTGCGTCTGGCGCCTGTCTCTCCGACCCAACGCCTGCTCGCTGCTGCCTCTCCCGGTTGTCTGCCATGCAGAGGGCGGCGGCCTGGCCTCCTATGCGCTGGCCATCCACTGCGGCGGCTGCATGATCGACCAGCAGAAGATCCGTGCCCGGCTGCTGGACCTAAAGGTGGGAGCGCTGCCTGCCCTGCGCTTGTCGTGCCCTTGCCCCGCCCCTGCTGCGTGTGCTGCTGGCGCAGGAGGCATCTCAGCAGCGTTTCCAAGTTGCCCGCGCAGAAGGCGCCTCAGCATCCAAGGCACGCAGCTGCTCCATGCCGCTGTCGGTGTGCTTGCTTGACGTGCCTGCTGCCCCCACATGCCGCCCGCTCGTAACTCTGCCCTCTGCCCCCGCCAACCCCCAACCACCTCTCCACTGTCGCAGGAGGCGGGCGTGCCTGTGACCAACTACGGCCTGCTGCTCTCCTACGCACACTCCCCTGCGGCGCTGGAACGCGCGATGAAGCCCTGGGGCCTGAGCATGCAGTCGTGAGCGCTGCTCCCCCATGGACGAGCAGCCTGAGCAGCAAACCGCCGGCCGTCGTGCGCGACACCTCCGGTTGTCGCGTGCGCAGCAGATGTGACCCTGATCACCGTTAGCCCGGCTCGCTGTCGGGCACACATACCACATGGCATGGGCGGGCCAACGGCGCCGACGCATGGACACGCCTCAACTTGGCTAGCCACACACCCCACCAACCCAACGCATGCCCGCAGGAACCAACCAGCCTGAAACCTGCCCACCGCACCTCGCTCAGTCCCACTGCTGCCGGAAGCAGCACACACACTCACATGCCTCCTGCCGTTTTGTACACCACAGCTCGAATCCCTTCCCTCTGCTCAATGCTCTCCCCTTGATATGCTCTCTCGTCGTAGCTCCAGTGCCCACGGCAGCCGCCGCCTTGTACCTTTGTTGCATGCCCGCAGCACCCTGCATGCTCCCAACACACCCTGTTATCCTTGGTCCAGCGCGTGCGTTCCGCAACCTTGCTGCACTCCCTTGTCACTCCAACCTGGGTGCCTGCTGCAGCGGCGACCGACCGCTGCGAGATGGGTTCCTGTGTGCAGCGCTCTGCCTGGCCGGCGCGCAGCGTATTCAGTCCATTTACAGCTTGTGCCAACCGAGCCGTCTCTGTGCAGGCCAGTGCGCAGCGCGCTGCCCCTGCGCCCTCGCCGCTGCTGCTCTCTCGGGTTCTGGGTGTGCTTGAGGGTGGTAGTAGCCAGCCTGGCCTTCCTTTCTCTCTTATGAGGTGGCAAAGTACCTGGGAGGTGTGGGTGGGGCAAAGTGGGTGGAGCAGAGGTCATCGCCGGACTTGGTGGGATGGATCTAGATCTTGACAAGCACCGCCGAGCGCCGCGCCGACGCACATCATCCACGCGCTGCGCCCACTTGCGCCCCCCTCCGCTCCCCAGCTCAACCCACTTTTCTGCGGCCACGCGCGTCCCGCTGGGGTCGCTCTCTACCAGCGTGATGCACGCTGCAGGCGGTGCGTGCGGGGCAGCAAGGGGGGTGGGGCCCTGGGGGCTGTGTGCTGGCCGCTGCAGACGTGCGGCTGCAGGTGCTGGCCGCAGCGTGCACAGGCGGCCCCAGGCGGCTGCCCTGCTGACCATCACCAGTCACTGCGCACCAATCAAGTGCCCACGACAATGGTAACATTGTCGGCACACCTGGCACGCCCACCGCCTGGAATGCACGGGCCAGGGCTTGGAAGAAGCCTTCGACGGCTCGCAGCCCACCCAGCCTCTCTTGTGCCAGCACCGACGCCTGCGGGGTTGGGAGGCAGGGCGGGAGGGCAGAGGGTGTGGAATCATCCATCCGTGCACGGAGCATCTGTGCGCTGCAGCGAAACTGCACAGGTAGCGGCACACTGCCCAGGCTGCCTGTCCAGCCGTCCAGCCGCCCAGCCCTGCCGCACCGTGGTGATGGCACGAGGCATGAGGTTGGCGTCGGAGCAGTTGGCGCGCTCGGCCGCCGCCGCGGCCAGCAGGGCCTGCTCGTCGCCTGCATGGGGCAGCATGACGAAGGAGCAGCGGTACCGGCAGCTACAAACTCGGTAGCACCTCAAAAGCACAACTTGCACCAAAACTACAAAGCTTCCAGTCGCCAACCATCCGCTGACCATCCGCCCAGCCCAAGCGCTCGCCCAGCTGGCTGCGCGTTCCTCCCCCCCATCCTGTGCCTGGGCCCAGCCGGTCGCAGGCACCGACCCAGCGCACCCGCCTTCACCAGGTCGAAAATTTGTCGACCAGCGGCGCGGTAGTTGGAGCAGATGAGCGCAGCCAGGGCCTGCAGGTATTGGAAAGCGGCAACCGGGGGGAGCAAAAGGTGTAGCGATTTCAACGAGGCAGCAACAGGCCGGGCCCGGGAGGAGCGGGAGATGGTTTAGACAGGAGGAGCAGGCACAGGGCAGCACAGCGTGGGAGGCGGGCAGGCACAGCCCGCCGCCTCGCTGCCCGCTCACGTCGACGGCGCCGCCCTCAGGCTTCTCCTCGCCGCTGGCGTCGTGGGTTGCGTTGGAGAAGGGCGCCGTCACGTTGACGCAGGGAACCTGCAAGTGGGGCGAGGGGGAGGCAGGGGCGCAGGCAAGCGGTGGGTCGGCCGCCCGGCGCGCGCCGTGGCGGTGCACTCCTGGACCCGGCCACGCTCTGCGCTCCAGCCTCACCGCCTGGCCCTGGGTGTTCAAATTCACGACGACGACCGTCTTGGGGCCAGCGGGACCAGCAGGGCGAGTGGCGTTGGACGACGCCTGCAGCAGTGCTCGAGCCACGCCTGCGGGAGCGAGGGAGGGATGAGCGGCGGTGAGCCAGCGGCGGCGGGCTGCCTCGGCCAGGCTGCTGCCACTTCGCGACCTAAAGTCTGCCCTGCAGCACCCCGAGGCAGTGCACCTGCAGTGCTTGGGGGCTCTGCAGCGGCGCCTGCAGTGGCGGCGAGCAGCAGGGCGCCCAGCACCGGCACGAGGCAGGAACTGGAGCGCATGACTGCCTGCAGCGTGGAGCCAGCTCGACAGCAAAGGAGAGGCAGATGTACCGAAACAACGGCGGCAGGTGGCGGGTGCCTACACATACATCATCGCCGCCGCTCCCGCGCCACTCCCTCCTCTGCTGCTGCTTTTGTTGTTGCCGCCAGCCATGTCGGATTCAGGCGCTCAGTGGCACCTGCTGCTCGTTGTGGCAGGCTGCCTGTGCGCGGCGGTGCCCATCGCCGCACAACGGCCTTGTGAGCTCTGCCTTGGCATTGGTGGCGGCTCCTCCCCCCCTGCGCCGCCACCCAACGCCACTGTGGAGGCACCGCCGCCAGCCAACGCCACCTCCCCTCCGTTGCCGCCGACCAACGCCACCTCCCCCTCGCCGCCGCCGCCGTCGCCGCCGCCTACCGGCGTTGCCGCAGCGCCCGAGGCGGCCGCTGCGTCTGCCCCGCCACCTGCCTCCCCCGAGCCGGCTGCCAGCAGTGAAGCAGAGCTCCCCGAGGAATGCAAGCAGGTGCGCACACGAGGCATGATGCGTGGGTTGCAAGGGGATAACGAAAGGGGGACAACAAGGGGGTGCACACGCGCTGGGCACAGAGCGGTGGCACGCTCTGCCCGGGCGTGCGCAGCGGCACCCAGCACTGGTGTCCACCCAGAGCAGGCACAAGTACCTCCCGCCCGCTCCCTCCCCGCGCTCCCTTCTACCTTGGCTTCTCTGCCACCCCCACCCTCACCTTCATCCGCTGTGCGCAGGCGCAGGTGCCAGGGAGAGGCAAGGGCCTCGTGGGCGGCCTGCCTCCAGGCCAGGCCAAGAAGTGTGAGCATGCACAGGAGAGGGCGGACGAGGAGGGGGACAAGGAGGGCAAGCGTCAGGAGAAGGCGGCTAAGAAGGACGGCGGCAAGTGAGGCGAGGCGGACCCCTCCACCAACAGGCAGCCGGGCACTGAGCCGTCAGAGGGTGCCGGCTGAGCTGGCAGCGGGCGCACATCAAGCGCCTGCCGCCGCCCGGCGTCCTTGCGGCGCCCTCACTACCGACCCCCTGCCTGCCTCCCGCCTTCGTTGTCCAGCACCGCTCTCCCATCCGCCTGTCTCGTGTGCTCCCCGCGAGGTCACAGCTGCAGTTACACTGCCTGCAACTTCGAACAGCTGCCAGTCGCAGCGAGCATGGGCGGGCACGCAAGCCAATAGGCATTGCAGCCGCGTGTGTTGCAGAGCAGCAACAGGCTTCTTGGGGGGGTGATAGCTACAGAGGCAGCAGGGCAGGTAGGCCCCAAGGACATCTAATTAAGGGGCGACAGGGTAGGCTGCTTAAACAACTAAAACAACAAAACAACTAACTAAACTAACAGGTATGAAGGGTTGTCAGGGAGCAAAGCACCAAAAGCAGCGGGAACGATGGGCGAGCTGGAGCTGGAGCTAGAGCAAGCAGCAAGCGACATTAGCACTGTGCAATGTGTTGAAAAGGGGCGACGGGCGCACAGAGAGGGATGGGGGAGGCACAGCAAAACCAAAGATAAGTGGAATGGAAGAGTGGCGATGGAAAAAGTGAGGGGAGCCCTGAGGGCTGAGCAGCGTATTCGCTCGATGGAGTGCAGTTCAGTGCAGGCCTGGGATAACTAACATACACGTGCAGGCAAAGACGATGCTTTTGCAGCACCGTCACAGCACAGCGCAGCGGGTAGGGTCGCAGCACGCTGGGGCGGTGGCTGCACAGCGAGCTGTGCGTGCACAGCCGCTAGGGATGCTGTATACGCGTCACACCGGCGCGCTGCTCGGGGTGCCGCCGTCGGTGGTGCCAGCGGCGGGCGACAGCGCGGCAAACATGGGTGCCAGGAAGCCGATGGGGGTGTCGACGGCGGCGGGCGACGCAGCGATGGGCAGCACCACGTCGACGCTCACGGCAGCGACCATTGCGTCGCCGCTGTCCCGCCGTCCCGCAAGCTCTAGCTCGTAGCCGCCGCCCTTGCCGCACCCTGCACCTGCTGCCGGCGCGTCGCCGCGGCAGCGCTTGAGTTCCTCTGCCAGCCAGCAGGCACCGTCGGGCTGGCGGAAAATGGGAGGCGGACGGATGGGGCGTCGGCGTGGAGAAGGCGGGAGGTGGGGAGTGCAGGCGGTGAACAGGCGGGTGATCCCGGGCGTGGGATATGCTGGGGCACACGGGCACACTGGCAGTTGTGGGCCCAGGGGTGCCTGCTCCTGCCAGGGACTTGGCCAGGATCGCGAGCAGCGCGAGGTGCCTGGCAGCAGCTACAGCCCCTTCTCTGCCCTCGTCGCACCTGCAGGATCACCACTGGTATAACCATCTCCTTGAGGCGACGTGCTGCCTCGGCGGCCTGTGCCTCGCGGCGCGCCTCCTCGGCCGCGTCTGCTTGCCGCCGCGCCTCCTGGAGTGCGGCCAAGTGACGACGGTCCTTGCGGCGCAGCCAGCAGGCCATGAGCACCAGTCCCATTGCGACTATGACGAGCAGCGCGATGCCCAGGATGTAGGCCACTGCAAAAAAGGCAAAGGAGGGCGCAAGAAGGCACGTTGAAAGTGGGCCGCGCAGGCGGGAGGCGGTCGAACGTGCGCGAGCGGTGGCGGCGGCGGCGGCCCCCGGAAAGAGCCTCTGCGCAACCGCCTGCCGATGCGTTCGGCCGCCCTGCTTACCTGAGCTCAAGCGCAGGCCGTGGGAAACTGCTGACTGGTGCTGCGGCGGAGCAGGGGGAAGTGGCGAGTTCGGCCCTGGCGCGCCTTCTTGCGTCCCCATGGCAGAGTAGCTGCAGCAACAATCAGCGGAGAACAAGCCGACAGGCCGTGCTGGTGGCCGCGGCCGACAGCGCTTTTTCTGCGAGCCTTTTGCGAACAGCGAGAGCTGCGTAGTTGAGAGAATCGGAAGGACTGCCCGATTGGGGAGCAGAGGCACGAGCGAAACAATTGTGAGGGGCTGTGGGGTGAGCGCGCAGTCATCCAGCTGGCGCCAGCGGCAAAATGAGCGACACGCACGCCCCAATCCACCCCTGACCATAGACGCCAGGCATTGACGACTGGTGGCAGGTGGCAGCGAGGAGAAGGATTGGACCTCCTGCTGTGCATTCTATGGGAGGGATCATTGTCACACATCGAGTCCCGTTCATGGTGAAACCAGGCACACACCACACCACCTGGGCGAGCCGGAATTACAGTGTCCCTGCAGTTGTCATACCAAGCTGCACGTTGTGCGGGGATGTCATCCCTTTGTGCACTGCACCAGCAGGCCCGGCTCTCCATCGGCGAGGGCAGCCCGCAGCTTGGCAGCCGTATCTAAGACGGTGCCCGGCAGCGCGCCTCTGCTGCCGTCGCCGTCGCTCCCGCGGGGAGGTTGCGGGACGCGGAGCAGCCGTATTGTGCACCCCAGCTCCTGCAGCTCTGCAAACTTGTCAAACACGCTGTCTGCGCTGGCAGCGGTGCCGCCTGACGCTGCCGACGTAGTGTTGTGCCATCGCTCCCATGCCCCCACCCCCTCGGTGCACTCGGCACTCGAACTGCAGGGCAGGCGGGTGGCACACTTGGCGTGGGGAGACGAGATGCTGGCCTGGAGCTGCAGCAAGCATTCGCCCCGCCGGCTAGCAGCAATCCGCTGCTTGGCCCCCCCACCCAACCTCCACCCAGCCCACACCCCAAGACAACGCACAGCTGGTTCATGTTGTTCCAATACTTGTCGTCCTTCTTATTTGAAAGGGCGCTGCCCCGTTCCATTTTTTCGTCAAATTCGGCGCGTGACCTGCGGCACAGCAGCGAAGACAGCGCGTCCAAAGAGGTTCAAAGTCGAGCGGCAGCCCTGCCACCCACCGCCAAGCAGACGCACAATGCGCGTCTTCCAAAGGCTGCCTGCGCAGGAGTTGCTGAGCTGTGCCGGTGCCGCTCAGCACGTGCAGCGCCCATGCCACCCTTCACTCACTTAAGCTGGTAGTGCAGCAACGCCAGGCGCGAGTAGTCGGCAGCTGGTGCAGCGGCATCGTCTATTTCAGTGCCTGCAGTTGTGGAAGCAGGGCGCACTTGTGGGAATGGGTGGGGGGATGCACACCCTGCCCAGCACAGGGCTCTGTGCGGATCCCTTGGCAGCTGCAAATGGCGCCGGGGCCGCTACCCTGCTTGTGCATATGCCACCGTACGCACGCGATGATGTCACGGCGGGGTGGCCGGGCGCGGCACGGATCGAGTGGGGGCCGTGGACGTCCGCGGTGTACGCCATGTTGCCTATCATCTTCACCGCCCTGTGCTTGGAAAACTGCGCAGCGGGTGTCGCGTGACGCGCAAGCGTGAGAGCAGGGGCCATCCATTGGCGGGAGCTGTTTTGCAGAACGAACCCACCTGGCCATGCCTCCACGGGGCTGGGCACGCAAGGCACAAGCCCTTGCGCAGAGCCCCGCTCACTCACGTCAAAGGGTAGGCAGCTGGTGTAGGCACGGAGGGTGGAAGGTTGGCGCGTGAGGTGCTTGTCTGCATGCAGGGAGGGCGGTGAAGGTGGCTGTTGGTGCGAGCTGCGCTCTCTAGCACCTTGTGGGTGTCGCTCTGCCATGCTGCAATGGCAGGCGGCACTGTGTCCGTGCCACTTCCTCTCGGCACACGCCTCTGCCTTGCCCCTCCCACCCATAAAGCTCACCGCATGTGCCACACGTGCGTGTCTCTTGCCCCCTCCCTTCCCAGCCGCGGCCACCCGGCTCCCTCCCCGTCATGCCCAGGGATGCCTCCTGTGCACCAGCTGCCAGGCCCGCCACTCACTGCTGCCAAAGATCCTCCAGTTGGCGCCCAGCCCGCCGTAGCTCTCATAGTCGCGCAGCAGCGTGGGCAGGTCGGGTGTGCCATCGGTGAGCACAAGGAATTCGTCGGGGTCAGTGAAGGCTGCACGCATTGAGGGTATGGGGGTATAAGTTGAGTGCCACCTCCACAGTGCCACCTGCAGTGCAGGCCTGGCTCCGGTGTGCTCCTGCAGCTCACACTGCTGGCCGTACTGTGCGCAGAGCGCCCGGCGGAGGGAGGGCTGGGACGACCTTGCACAGCATGCCCACATGCCACCAGGTCCCAAAGCTCTCGGCAACTGCTGGTGGCAACTGCTGCCAGCATCTGCTTGCGACGCGTGGAGGCCAGGGCACTCACACATCCACTGATGCAAGTGCCCGTAGTCTTGGAGGCACAGGTTGTACGTGCTGATTTGGCGTTCCCTGGGCGTGTATTTGGCGCATGTGCGCTTCCGCATGCGCCGCGCCAGAGCTGTGTGGTTGCCAACCAGGCGGTGCGTTACCCAGCCTTGCTGCACAGGCGGAGGGTGGCGGGCGCACAGGGAGGGTGGTGGATGCCATAGCCTTGCTGCTGAGGTGACGTGGCAGCCCCCCAACAACTCCACCGCTTGCAAGCCTGCAGCTGTGCACCGCCGCACCTTGCAAGCCGTGCCACCCAAGCTCACGCCGCTATCCCCGCCTGCCCTCCCCGCTGCTCCAAGAAGCACGGCAGCAGCGCAACACTTCATGCAGGCTCGTGATGTGCGCTCCCGCACCGGCGCCTGCTGCGGTCTCTCCTGCCCGCCCCTCCGCTTGCGCAACCACCCACCCACCCAGCACCCACCTGGATGTACGGCTGCAGCACGCTGTCCAGCGGAGGGTCGCTGCCATCATCCATTATATCTGCAGCGCAGCAAGGGGAGGCAGCAGCAGCAGCCGAGTCAGCAGCCCTGCCCTGGGACGCTGCCCCTGCGTGAAGCGCCGACCCACAGCTTTGCCAGGCCACCTGGCAAGCGCCATTGCTCCTAAATGACCACAAGCGACTGCCCTGTGTCCTCACAAAATTGGGAGACGCCGAGCCACTTGTGGTACTCGAGCCATTCAGGCAGGTCCTTGTGCTGGTCTGCAGGCAGCACAGGCCGCAGCGCCACGGTCGGTCGCTGCTTTGAAAAAGCCGACGCACAGGCAGCCTGCCCTTCCTGCACAGCTTGCCACACACACGCCCAGCGGCCACGCCTGGCCAGGCGCACATGCGGACGCCCACAGCTCACTCTTGATGATCGCGCATGCCGCCAGGTAGCCGCCAACAGGCCCCGCCGCAGCCAAGCGCTGCTGCCTTTGCCGCTGCAGGTCGAACTGCCGAGGAGACGGCGTTTCCTTTGTGCCTGTGCAAGGCACCGTCGACACAAAAGGCGGGTCGGAGCTGCCCTGCTGCTCCTGCGACTGCTGCCGCTGCCCCGGCGGCTGCAATCGCGGACACAGCTGGAAGGCGACGCCACGGCTCCGTACGCCGATCAGCGCTAACGACGTCGCCAGCAGCACAGCCAGCACAATGCCGCCCCTGATAGGCCATTGCCGCGGCGCTTTTGCTGATCTGAAAAGCATGGTCCAACCTGCAGGAGCGAGCCCAGGGGAAGGGCCCTCGAGGGTTAGGTCCACCGTTTGGCGGCGGCGCCACGAGTGGCGGCGTCAGCGGCGGGAGGCCAGCAAGGAGCTGACGCGGCCGCACCTGCGCGCGCGACGTGTCGCTCTGGTGATGATGCAGACCGCTCCGTCCGGGCCGGCGGCGGCAAGAACTGTCAACCTTGAGTTAGTACGGTCTGCCGCCTCTCCGACTGTATTTTCGAACTCTACGTGGTGCGCTGAACGAAAAGGACCCGCCGGGCGTGCATTGAACTGCGCGGTGGACGACCAACTGCCTCCCCCCCTGCCCCATGCCGCCGCCAGCCGTTGGGAAGAAAGAATCCTGCTAAACAAAATCCTGCTAAACAATTTGAACAGAATTTCGGCTGGGTTATGCTTCGGGCCGAATCCTACCTCAACAGTTCATCCGTGGCATTCATTCAAGGCTCCAGGACGTCCCACTGCCCATGCCCGTACACAGTGCCGGCGTTTTGCCGCCGGGCGACGCAGCCCCGCTGTCCGCCTCCTTGCTTACAGCAGAGTGGCTAGGATCACACGCATGCCATGCCCGCTGCCAGCGTTCACGCCGCTGCAGGCAGGAAGCAGCCGTGGAACCCAACAGTGAGGCGCAGCGACGGCAGCTCCGCGACCGCCACCTCTTCCAGGGTGGCGCCATCCAATACGGCCAGGGCTGTGGTGCCGTCGGCCTGCACCAGCACCGCCAGCACGACCCCCTCATCCTCTGCATGGGAGCAGGCGGTGGCGCGGCGGGTGGTGTCAGGGCAGCACAGCATGCCAGCAAGCTCGCAGCACAGTGCTACGATGTGCACGCACGCATATGCGCAGCAGCACGCTGCGCAGCACCTCGCCCCCCCTGCACATGTGCACGCATCACTCGTCCAGCCGCATGGTTCACCTGAAGTCGCGCCAGGCGCGGGCACAAACGCTGGCTCTCCCACCAGCGTGCCAGGGCGGTGCCAAACCTGCACAAACGGGTGCCAGCACATCCGTGTTAGGGGGGGCCGCGGCTGAGAGGGGCCCCGCCGTGAAGCAGGCGCCGGCACAGATGGCAAGCTGAGGGTGCGGCCACCAGAGGCGTGAAGGAGGTGGGCTGCGCTGCGCGCTGCTGGCGCGCGCATGGGCTGCGGCCGGCAGCAGGCAAGCACGGGTAGCCCATGTTCTCACACCCGGCCGCCGCCAGCCCACCCACTCACTTTGACGCTCCCCTCTTTTGTGTCAAACTTCGCCACCGAGTTGTGCGCGTTGGTGGGAAGCACCGAGCACGCGGCCCACACAAACCTGTGGGGGAGCGTGGGGCACATGCACGTTGACGTTGGCACGCGCTGCATACCCAAAACTGGGCAGGCAGCGAGGGGCGCTCGGTACGGCACCCATGCAACAAACAAACTAACAGCATTGACAGCACGCTCGCTCCAAGTTCGGGGTGCTCGCCGCCTGCCGGGAGGCGGCGCCGTCTGCCATGCTCCTTCCAGCATCACCACGTTGCGCGTTGCAGCCCCCCCCCCCCCCCCCCCCGCAGCTGTTATCCAACAAGCGCCGTCCTTCCCAGCCCTTTGCTCCACGCCGGGAGAGAACTACCCACCGGTTGGGCAGGCCGCGGTACTGCGGATTGACCTTTGGGAAGTCAAACGGCGGGCAGTCGGCAGCCTCGTCCGCCACCAGCGCCTCCCACGGGGGCAGCTCCGACCCTGGCGGAGCAGGGAGGGGGCAAAAGCAGCGTGGCGCCCAGCGCAACTTGCGTTGAAAGCTTGAAACCAGCACCAAGCCACCGCCAATGGCTCAGCCTGCAGCACAGGCATCTCCCCGCTGCTCCGCCCGAGAGCAGCACGGCAGCAGGCCGGCAGGCAACAGCATGATGCCATCCCCTCCCGCCAGGCCGCCCACCATCCGGCGCGTCCAGGTCAAGGGTGAGGCGGCGCAGGTAGGCACGGCCAGGCTGCACCCCGGGCGCGTAGCCTGCGCGCAGCGGCTCCAGGTAGAGGTCGTTCACAATCTGTGGGTCCTCGTACAGGCAGGCATCCAGGTGCAGCAGCCTGCGCGGGCGGCGGGGGGGGGGGGGGGGGGGGCGCAAGGCAAGGTGCGGTTGCGAGTTGCCAGCTGAGCAAGCCAGCGATGAACACAGGGCCAGCAGCTGGACGTTGCTTCTTTCATGCTGCTGCTCGTTTGCAGCCTCTCCCATGCCTCCTCAAGGACCCCGGCCCTCCCCCACTCCCCCACCCCTCCCCACCCCCTCCCCACCTGCCGCCCTGCGTGTGGAAGGCGTTGACCCAGTGGAAAACGAAGAAGGGTGGGGCGCGGAAGCTCTTGACAGCGCCGCTGCGCAGGTCGACGACGTGAAGGGTGGTGCGGTCGGCAGGCTGCCAATCCATAAATATGTAGTCTGAGGACGGAAGCGTCGGGAAAGGGCAAGCAAGCGCGCAAGGGTGGGCGGCGGATGGGGCAGCCAGAGCATGCACCTATGCCAGCGCAGCGCTGGCAGCAGGTTCGGCATTTGTGCTGCTGCCGCGCCGCCCTGTGATGGCATGCATGGACGAGAACACGGCCAGCAGGCAGCAGGCCCCGCGGCGGCCCCCGGTACGCACCAGACTTGCCGCCCATCATGAGCGCCCCCACATTAAAGTAGAGGGGCATTTCGGGGATCACAGCGTGGGTGGCAGTGGCAGGGAAGTCGTGCACCCAGGCGGGCGCGAGGGGGCGGCGGTGCGGCACCGTGGCGATGAGCTGGCGCTGCTCGAAAGCGTCGGCGGGGTGGCGGTACAGCTTGAAGCCCACACCCACCTGGCAGGCCACCCAGGAGAGGGGGGGGGCAGAGATGAGCGCGGTGGGTGTCGGTGTGCCTGGGCAGGGCAGCCTCCGCGCCAGGTGAGCACTTGAGCAGCACGCCACGTGCTTGCCGCAGCCGTGGCCCGACATCCCCCGCCCCCCCGCCCGCCTGCCGCGCCCCCCCCCACCCCCACCCCCACCCCCACCCCACCCCACCCACCCACACAAACCCACACCCCATCCACACACACATAAACCCACACACACGCGCGCACACACACACACACACGCACACGCACACGCACACGCGCGCGCACACACCCACCCACACCGCCAGCCTGCCTCACCGCCGACACGATGTTGACCAGGCTGCCGTCGGGCATGGGCTGGGGGTGCGCGGTGGTGAGGTCGCCCTGGATGCCGTCACGGTATTTGACCTGTGTGTGGTGTTGTGTGGGTGTGGGTGGGGGTGGTGGTGGTGGGGGTGGGTGAATGGGTGGGTGGGTGGGTTGTGGTGGCGGTGGTGATGGTGTGGGTGGGTGTGTTGTGTATGTGTGTGGTGGTGGGCGGGCGGGTGGGGTTTCTGGAATGGGCGCAGGCTCAGCACGCACCCAAGCCTGACCCTGGGAGAGTCCTGTGGGCAGCCATGCCCTGCACCGTCTTCTCTCGCGCCGAAACATACAAACGCTCTGCTGCCAGCCGCCAGCCAGCCCTCCCCCGCTCCCCCTGCGCGCACCTGCCCCAGGGTGCCCAGGGTGGACGGGTCTATCCGGTAGGTGCCCTGCACCGTCTCTGTCATCGCGACCGCCGTCCCATCCTGCAACGACAAAGGGCGGCCAGGCGCGCGCCCGAGGGCGAGCGGTGTGGCGGCGCGTGCTGTGCTGGGCACAGCAACCCCGGCCTGCAACACACATCTGGTCTGCCTTCCCCCCTCTCGCCGGCGCTCCTACCCGGCCCACCACTTGCACACGAGGCCTCCCTGCTCACCGCCAGCGCAATAAAGTTGACGCTGGCGTTGTCGGTCACGCCCTGCGACAGGCCCATCGTGCCCAACACCGTGCCCGCGATGTCCGCCAGCCGCTCCCCCAGGCTCTCGTACTTTGGCGCTGCGCAGAGGACGAGGTAGGAGGGGTGAGGGGTCGGGCCTTTGCGCGCAAGCAAGCGCACGCGCTGGGCGGCTCATGAATACATGTGACCCATTCCCAGATGGGGGAGTCCTCCCAGCAGGCGCCAGCAGGCCCCCCCCCCCCCCCTTCCCCAGGCGGCCCCGCTGCGCACGTGTCGCAAACTCGCGCCAGCGCATGCGCCCGGTGGCCGCGTAGTGCTTCCACGCCTCGCTCTCCACAAACCTGACGGGGGTGGCGCAGGGCAGGGGCGTGGCCGGCTGTCGGGGAAGGCCTGCACACGCAGAGGCACGCAGGGCCTGCCCACTCAACCTGGCCTGCACGCAGCACCACAACGTGCTTCCCCCCCTGTGTGCCCCCCAACGGCGCCCACACCTGTGTGACACAGCCACCGTCTGGTTCACCCCGCTGATCTCAAACTTGTTCAGGCAGCCGTACCCGTCAAACATGTGGTCCTGCGGCGGCAGAGGCAGCGCCAGCGTGGGGGGAAGGCGTGTCGGCGTAACAAAGCGGCCCCTCGACTGCCTGCACCGCGCACGCCACGCGACAACGCCCCCGCACGGTCCCTGGCGTCCCCTGATTACCACCGGCCTCCTATTCCCATAGCGCATCTCACCATCGCCTCCAGGTCTCCAGGGCCGTTGCGGATGTACGTGCCATTCAGCCATTCAGGCAGGCGGCCAACGATGCGTGCCTGCACGTCGGCAGCTGCTGTACGGGCAGTGGCGCCGTAGGCAGCTGCACGCGCGGCTGCCGTGGGCCACGACGATGGCTTTTCACCACTTGATTGCCGACCGCTAGTGCTGGGCTTTGCTGTGACGTCGCCCGCAACACAGCTGCAGGGCACAGGTGTGCCTGGGCGGCGTGCAAGGCGGCGGCAGCGTGGCGGCGGCAGTGGCGCCGCACAGCAAGCCGCCAGTGTGGCCGGCCTGCTGCCGCTCGTGAAGGTGCTGCTGGCGGCTTGCATCACGGTATGTGCGCGAGAGGCTGTGCACGAGGCGCGGAGAAGCGCGAGAGCAGGTCGTTGTGGTGGGGGCAGCCGGAGCGGCGCCGGAACGCTTGTAAATGCCGCAAATACCAGGCTGGATCACGGTAGGGAACAATGAGCAAGTCAGCCGCAACCAGCGTTGAGAGTTCTGCACCAAATGCGAAGCTCGCCTCAAACCCCTGCACGCTCGCAAGGCACGTCTCAGGTCGTAGTTTGTGTTGATCGTCGTCAGTTAGTGAACTCAAGTCTGTTATACACCTGTGCCCTTGAGGCCTGCCGGGCCAGGACGGCGGGCGCGCGGGCTGGGAGTTTCCCGCTCGCTCCAGTGAGCCAATTGGTTTCGAATACCCCACAGACGGTCGCCCGATACGCAAAGAGGGGGCTTCAGGGCGCCCGCCCACCGCCCACCACGGAGCCCATTCGCCTGTGCAGGCCTTCCGAAGACCAGGGGCAGCTCTAGACATGACCAAGGGCCCGGCCGTGCAATCAAGCGGCGCGAGTCTGTCGGCGTCCCCCGGCTCGACGATGGGCAGCACCGCTGGCGGCGGCCGCCCGCCGGCAGCACCCCGCCCCGCCGCCTCTTCCTCCCGCGTCACCACCCGCACCATCGTGGAGACTGCAGCCTGCCCCCCGGAACTGAAGCGCGGCGACCAGCCATGGCACGTAGGGCCAAGGGCCGGGGACGTCGCACTGTTGCACCGTTGCTTGCCTGCGCCCGCTCCTCTCCTGGCGCGGCCCGCATCTCCGGCCCACGCCTCGCCTCACTCCCACCCACCCTCCCGCCCCGATGCCGCCCCGCAGGAGCATGCACGACCTTCGGGTGCAGCGCATGCTTGGGGAGGGCAACATGAGCAATGTGGTGCACTGCGTGTGCAGCCGCAGCGGCGCGCATGTGGCGGTCAAGATGTACCACCGTGACAAAATGAACGCAATGAACGTGAAGCAGGTGGGCGGTGCGGGGGCCCGAGTGTGGGCGGGGGACGCAGCGGCGGGTTGCAGCGAAGCAGGACGCAGGGTTTAAAACCCGTTCCCCACCACACGTGACTCACTGCCTGCCACGGCCCCCATGCACCGCCGCAGGTGTCCCGTGAGATCGAGATCCACGCGTCGCTGCTGCACCCCAACATTGTGCGCCTGTACGCCGCGTTTGAGGACGCCGACGGGATTTACCTGGTGCAGGAATTTGCTGCGCGGGGTGAGTTGCTGCTGTGCAAATCGGCAGGCCGCATGGCTCCGCCCCAACGGGCGGCGTGTCTGCCGTACCGAGGCGGCGGGGCGGCAGGGCGGCCAGCGTGCAGCTCCCTCTGCCTGCCCAGCCCTCCATGCATCCGTCCCTCGCTCTCAACCCTGCCCCCCCTCGTGTCTCTCCATGTCCCTCCTTGTCCCGTTTCCTCCACCCCCCACACCTGCTGCAACCCCTCTGCCAACCGCGACACCAGCACCGCCCCTTCACCCACCCTTCTGAACCCACCCACCCACCCACCCACCCACCCACCCTTGCCAGGCGATCTGTACGTGGAGCTGAGCCGGAGGGGGGGCCACATGCCCGAGTCCCATGTGGCCAAGAACGTCATGATCCCCTTCCTCTCCGCGCTCACCTACATGCACGCGCAGGTGCTCACTTGCGGGGGCGGGCGGGGTGGGGAGGCACGGGTGGGGTGCGCGCTGGCGGTTGCAAAAGCTCACATTCCCCCAAAAGCCGCCACAAGCATGCACTCACAGCTGCTCGTGTGGGAGACCGGGCAGGGGGGCGGTGATGGCCAGGGTGGGAATGCGTGCCCTGACGCCCCTGCCTGTGCCCACGCCGGACCTCCCTCCCCCTGTCCTGCTCTGCCACTGTGCCACGGCGTGCGTGCTTCGCGATGGGCACACAATGCGCACTCTCCCCGCCTTCCGCCCCCTGCCTCGTCCCAGGGCGTGCTGCACCGCGACATCAAGCCAGAGAACATCATGCTGGGGGCTGATGGGGACATCAAGGTGTGGCGGGCCTCGGTGGGCGGCCTGAGGCGGGCGTGCTTGTGAGTGCGTGCCATCACCTGCCCAGCAAAGGACACCCAGTGCTGCCTGCCTGCTTGGCATGCCCCTTCGACGGCGCTGAACCCCTCCCGCCCCCCCCCCCCAACCGCCTGCCCACCCCAGGTGGGAGACTTTGGGCTGGCCATCAACACCAGCAGGTGGGGGCAGGGCAGGGTGCTGACCAGGGGGGCGGCGACAGGCTGCGTGCATGCGCGGGCCGCATGGCATGCGGCGCTGCTGTGCAGGATCGCATGCCTCGCCAGCCATAGATGTCTGCCCTGCAGCCACTGCTGCAGCGGCAGCCGAGAACTTACAAACATGCATGCAACACCCCTGCCGCCCTGCCCCTTCACCCCTCTCCCTCCAGGGAGAAGCCCATGTCCCGAGTGGGCACCCTGGACTACATGCCCCCAGAGGTGGGTGGGTGGGTGGGTGGGTGGGTGGGTGGGTGGGTGGGTGGGCCTGGGGCGGCATGTCGGTATGTGTGCAGCTGGCTGACAGGAGGGAGCGTGCATCCATGCGCTGCCCGTCTCGGCCCCGCCACGGCCCCTCTGCCTGGCACCCCCACCCCTCTCCGCCACAGATTGTGCGGCTGCCTTACGGCCCCGTGGCGCACAAGCACGTGCCCCACCCGGCGGAGGAGCTCTCTGCCTACGGCCTGCCCGTGGACGCCTGGTGCTGCGGCGTGCTGGCGTACGAACTGCTGGTGGGGGCGCCGCCCTTTGAGGCGGAGAGCAAGTGAGTGAAGCAGCCGTGGCTGGCAACGAGTGTCTTTGCAGGACACAGTGAGGCTGTGAGCAGGTTGACAGGCGTGCAGAAAGGGACTGCCTCGCGCCTGCGGCATTGCCCCCTCAGCCTGTCGGTCTGCAGCAGCTGCTCACGCCCCCCTGCCGTCTCCGCCTGCCCTGGCCTGCCCTGCCCCTGGCAGGGATGGCACCTACACCCGCATCCTGAAGCTGGAGCCGTTCCTGCCCACCAACCTGTCGGGTGAGGGTCGAGGGGTGGCCTGGGGCGGCGTGGGAGGTGGGTGGTGGGCGGTGACCCACCTTTCTGGTCTCTGCGCGCCCGTTTCCCACTCGGCCCGGGCGGAAGACCCGGCATGAAGTGTCACATGCCTGGCACTGGAGAGCTTCCTGCCCCACTCACTCAGCTCACCTGCAGCGCTGCAGCAGCACGCCGTGCGCCCCATGCCCCACCCTGCACTCCCTTGTTCCGCGTTTTGTGCGCCCTGCAGACGAAGCCCGCGACTTCATTCGCCAGGCCCTCCAAAAGGACCCGTCCAAGAGGCCAACCGTGCAGGCGCTGCTGCGCCACCCCTGGCTGCGCGCGTATCAGGCAAGGGCCAACTGGGGCGTTTTTGTAAACGGCAGTGGCTGCTGGCTGCACATGCGGGGTGCTGGCGACAGCTGTGCTGGCACCTGGGTTGGTGACGAGCAGGGCGCCGCTGGTTTGTCATGCGTGACAGCCCCTTGCAACAGCGGCAACAGAACAGCAACGAGGCCTCCCACTGCCCAGCCCTCCCACCACCACCCCCGCCCTCTCCCGCTCCCTCATCGCAGCGCCCCAAGTCGATGATGGTCCTGGAGGGTTCTAGCGCCAAAGAGCCTGCCGTCGCTGCCAACGACAAGCAGCCCCCCGCTGCCGACCAGCAGCCCGAGACGGCCGGCGGCGAATTGGTGCCTGCACGCGAGGCGGCCAGCGCTGCCGCCGCTGCCGCCGCCGTCAGCGCCGGCGCAGCCCGCTCCTCTCCCGTCTCCAAGTCCCTCTCGTTCTCCAGCACCATGGCCGGCCGCTTCAGCGCAGTCAAGCCCAGCAAGCCTGGAGGCTTCAATTTGATGGGCTCTCGCGACCAGCAGGCCAGCAGCGGCAGCAGCAGCAGCGCCGCCAGCAGCAACGCCAGCGGTGCCGCCGTGGCGCGTGCCAGCAGTGAGGATCAGGACAAGGCCGCCGCCGCCGCGGAGAGGCGCCACTCCAGCAACGGCCGCGGGCAGCCTTCTGAAGGCGAAGGCGACGCGGCCGCAGAGGAGCAGCTCGCGAGCGCCGACGGCAAGGGTGGCACCGCCGAACGCGTGGTCATTCATGTGCATGCAGACGGCACCGCTGCCTCTGCCGCCGCCGCCAGCGCTGGCAGCGGGCCGGCAGCCGAGGAGCTCATCCGTGCCGCACTTCCCGGCGGCAGCTTTGCCGCGCCGCCAGGTGGCGCAAACCCTGGCACGCCACGTGGCAGCGGATGTGCCAGCGGCGGTCCCCGCGGCAGCTTTGCTGGCGCCATAAAGCGCAAGCTCAGCAGCATGGGCAGCGGCCTGTTTGCGGGGCAGCCCCCTGCCGCAGACGGCGGCAAGGAGGACGCCGGCGCTGGTGCGCTGGCCGCCTCGGCCGCCCCAAACAGCCTGTCCTCCACGCTGAGCTCCACCTCCGGGCTCTCCTCTGCGTCAGCCACCTCCACCGACACCGCCAGCGGCCCGCCCAGCCGCGCCGTCGACGCCATCGCCGCCGTGCAGGCGCCCTCCATGCAGCAGCTGCTGTCCCCTGCGCCACCGCCGGCGGGCCCCCTGGTGCGCGTGGCCAGCCTGAAGCGCACAAGCAGCGGCAGCCGCAGCCTGCTGTCCGCGCTGGGTAAGAAGCTCAGCCTGGGGGGCGCGCGCAAGCTGAGCGGGGCGCCGCAGAATGGCGCCGAGCCGCACCAGGGCTCCCGCCTCTCCACCACCACCTCTTGACCCCGCACCAGCAGCCTGGGAGCACAAGACGACGGGATGTGTGCTGCTCACTGAGGCACAGCAGTGCGGCAAGCGCTCGCGCTGTGTGGACCTCTTCAATTTGGCAGCTTGGCGGCGCATGCTGTGTGCGGCGGTTTGCAGCCTTTGCATCCCCTGGCATGTGCCCCCTTCACCCACTATTTTGTTCTTGGCAGTGATTCACTATTTGTTTGCAAGCGAGCACCTGGCAAAGCCCTTTGAGCCCTTTGAGCTTGCAAGAGAGCAAGCGAGTCGGGGTTGGGCAGGCAGACAGAGCAGAGCAGGGGAGTCAAAGGGCAAAGTACGGAAGTGTTGTACGGTCAAACACCTAGCCCAAGTAAGAGGCTACCAAAGCCGTCACAGCAAGCCAAGTCCCGTGCCGGACTGGAAAGAGGCGCCAGGGGTTGTGCTCCGCCTGCCACTCTCGCTGCGTTCCAGCAGGCGTCGCCCAAAGCCGTGCAGCCAGGTGACGCTGCCGCCAGTGTCGCTGAGCGTGCGAGGCCGTGCCGCTGTCGCAGCTGCGTGTGGTCCCGCTCCGCACCGCCCATGGCCGCGCGCCAGCAGCTGCTCAAGCCTGCATGACAAAGAAACAGGGCAGGGTGCGAGCGCGTTTCAATCCTCTTTGGGGACACCACCAGTGTGGGACACATGCGCATGTGCGCGCGGCGGCGCCGAGGCCTTACCTCTCCAGCTGCTGCTGCAGCGGTGACGGGCCGTGCTGTGCCACAGGGGTCACGCTGCCACCGGCTGCCTCTGGCGGCTCCGGCGTGAAACTGACACGACTTCCGGCTGAGGCGCTGTCAGTGCCGCCGCTCGCAGACGCTTTGTGCAGCAGCACGTCCTGTGGCAGCGTGACCGTGCCCATGCCAACCTGCAGCGCAGGCAGTCCTGGCACCGCGTCGCACGCCGCGCTGCTACCCGCCGCACAAAACGTTGGCAGCGGCCGCGGAGCCAGCCTGCTGCTGGCACCGCCTGCCTCATGCAGCTGGGCATCCACAGCTGTGGCAGCAGGAGGCGGGCCTGATGCCAGCTTGCTGCCTGCCGGGCTGATGCTGATGCTGCAGTCGTCGCTAGATGCATGCTGCGCTGCCCTGCTGGCGGGGGTGCTGCCCTTGCCTGCCAGCGGCGCAGCTGGTGGCAGGGAGAACAGGCTGCTGCAGGAGATTAGCTGCTGGCCGACGATGTCCTCACTGGTGCTAGAGTGCAGCGATGAGGTGGGGCTGCCGCCCGCTGTGCTCTCCAGAGGGCTGCCTGAGCCAGCAGGGCTGCCAACCTGCGAGCTAGCAGCACCGGCATGGGCGCCGCCCGAGGCTGTGCTGCTGTCACTGTCGGCGCTACTGGTGCTGCGCAAACTGCTGCTCGCTGTGCTGCCGCTGGACAGTCCGCTGGACAGTCCGCTGCCCGATTGAGGAGCTGGGCGGGGTGGGCCTGGGTGCAGCATGGCAGGCAGCAGTGGCGGTGGGCGAGGTGATGCCGCCGCCCCGCTGCCGCTGGTCCTGCTCAAGGTGTCCTGCTGTGTGCAACCCGCTGCAGGGGAGCCATGGCTGCTGGGCTGCAGCTTCAGCTTGGCAGCGGGTTCTGGGCTGTTGGCTTGCGCACCATCAGGAGGCGAGGAGGCTGTCGCAGCAGCTGGCACAGGCGATGCCGCAGCAGACAGGCAAGCTGTCCCGGTTGCAGCAGCGGGTGCTGCCAGGCGTGGGGAGGGGCGGGCTGCGCGCCTGGGCAGCTCAGCGCCGCCGGCTGCAGCAGCATGGCGCAGCACCACGTGAGCAGCGTGACCGGCTTTCTCGGCGCTACAAACCGGAAGAGATGGGGCAAGCAGGATCAGACAGAACTCGTGTCGAATGTTCAGTACATTCATATGACACCAGCAGCCAGCACTGCGTGCCCATGCACTTCACGCACCGCTTGCGCCAAGTCGACGCTGCGGTAGTCGCTGCCTCGGCTGCCTGCAGCAAACCGGCTGTGCGCAGGCGCTCTGCCTCCAGAGCTGCAGGGCGAATGGAGGGGGTGCATGCGGGAACCTGACACTTGCACCTGCCAAGCCATCCGTCCTTACCTGTCTGCCTCCATGGCTGCTGCGGCTGCCTCTGTAAAGCGACCCTCCGCCTCCAGTTGGCGCACACCCGCCTCTGCTGCCGTAGCCGCCTGCTGCGCGGTCCATGCAGCCGCTGCCGTGGCTGCAGAGGCCTCATGTGCAGTATGCTGTGCACCAGCAAGCAGCCGCTGTGCCAGGCCTGCAGCCGCTGTAGCGGCAGCATCACGGGCTGCCGCACCAGAGGCTGCCGCCAGTCTGGAAGCGCCTTGTGCAGCGCTACTGCTGCCGCCGTCGACGGTGAGCCGGCCCACCGAGTCCACGCTGTCATGCTGTGCGTGTGAAGCTGCCAGGCGACCCAGCAGTAGGTTCTGGACAGCTGGCGAGGGTGCAGGCGTTGCATCGCCATCGCCAGGGCCAGTGGGAGACTGTCTCAGCAATGGCAGCGCAGCAGACGGAGAGGACGCTGGCTGGCCAGGGCCGCAAGGCAGGCAACCCCCCGCCAGGCCTGCAACCTCGCTGCATCCGAGTGCTGGTGGAACAAGCGAGGTGGTGCCCTGCACGTGTGCCGCTGCACCGTCTGGGCACAGCTGCAGCTCCAGCGCCGCCAGCACGTCGTCCATGCACACGCCGGAGCTGCAGGGGCAGGCTCCAGGGCTGGGTGCCTGCGCCGCCACGCTGCCAGGCATTGGCAGCAGTGTCTCGCTGCCCTCGGGCGCATGCCTCACTGCTGCCCCTGCGCCAGGGCAAGGCGCTGAAGCGTGCGCCGGGTCACACTCCTGTACACTGCAGAGGCTGCCGCCGCCGCTGCCGCAAGGGGCGCCCTGGCTGCCCAGGCTGCCACTGCCGCCGCTGTGCAGCGCGTCTGCGTCGTCACCCTCGCTATCGCCCTTCGATGCCTGCTTGAGGTGCAGCAGCGCATTGATCTCGTGGGCCACCTCCTCAGCAGACGCCATGGCGGCCGCATAGCTCGGCCCACCCCCGTCGCTGGAGCCCTCACGGGCTGGAAGGTGCTGCATTGTGGCGCGAGCGCTGCTGCTGCGGGTGTAGCCAGGATCACCGACAGCTGCAGCAGGCAAAGTCGGCGATGCCTGCGGCGTTGAGCCCGCCAAGCTGAAGCGCCGCGCCCCTGCTAGCATGCGCTGCATGAAGCTTGCGGTGCCGGGTAGCTGGCCTGCAGGCTGCACAGCTGCGCCGACAGGTGTGGTGGCGCCTGCTATGCTGGCTGCGACACTTGCAGGGGGCGCCTCGGTCTGTTGGCTGCCCCTCAGCGATGCAGCTGCAGCTGGCAGCGCCGCTACGCCTGGTGGCAGCGCAGCTGGCGGTGTTGTGCCCCCGTTGGAGGAAAGCGCCTGCGCCAATGCAGCGGTGTGTGCATCCAGGTAGCATGCGGCAGGAGTGAAAGCGCCCTGCTGGTGCGGCTGCTGCCGCATCGGTGGCGTCGGCTGCTGCTGCTGCTGCTGCTGCTGCTGCTGCTGCTGCTGCTGCTGCTGCTGCTGCTGCTGCTGCACACAGGCCATGAGCTGTGCCAAGCTGGCAGCTGAGCTTGCTGCCTGCAGCTGCTCCTCTGCCGGCAGGGGCTTGGTGGCTGCCACCTGCTCAAACCGCCGCGCAAGGTCGCCGCCAGCGGCAGCGTCGAGGCGCCCCAGCGATGCTGCCTTCAGCTCCAGCTGGTGGCGTATGGTGGCCATGCTGGAGGTGCAAGGGAAGGCAAAGGGGGCTGTGTGTGCATGCGACCAAGTGCAGGATTCACATCAAAACACCGGCATGCACTGGCGGCCTTTGCACTTTGGTCCCACCTGGCCCCCATCATCCCCCGCTCACCTTCCAGCAGCCGCAGAGGCATCTTTGAGGCTGGTGCCCTGCACCGCTCGTGGCTGTGCAGCGTGCTCGGCCGCCTCGGTGTTGCGAGCAGCGTAGGCAGCACCAACAAAACGGCGGGTGCCAGGGCTGAGCTCAGCTGCGGGCGGCACCGGCACGGGCGTGGGAGCTGCCCCAGGCGTGACGCTTGCGGTGGCCACAACCGCAGACTCGGTGACAGCTTGCTCTGCCGGCCTGCTCTGCAAGCCCTGCGCCTGCTGCCGGGCCGCCGCTCGAGGCAACCCAGGCTCGTTGCTGTTCAGCACGCCGCGCCCAGGCGTTGCCGCTAGGCTTGAGCGCAGGCCGTCAGCGGCTGCTGTGCTGCTGCCAGGCCGAGCCCCTGATGCTGGCGTGGCGCCAAAGGTGGTGCTGGTGTGCAGGGGCGACAGGTGCGGGAACGGCAGGGGCTGCGGCACGTCGCTCTCCAGCTCACAGAGGCAGGCGTCCACGTCCGTCTGTGGAGATAGATGGGGATGGGAGGGCAAAGCAGTGTTGCAGGATTTGAGGTGCAGCAGCGGGGGCAGCAGCACCCACGTTCCAATGAGAGCAGCACAGCGCCCAGGAACCCGCCTGCAGGCCAGTGATGGTGTCGAAAGCGCGGCGCAACAGGTTGACGCGCTCCTGCGCAGCCGACAGCAGAGCTTCGGGGCTTGCGCTGGCGGTGGACACGGCGGCAGCGGCGCCGGGCACGGCGCGCGCCGCCAGCACGGCTGGCAGAGCGGCAGCCACCTCCTCGTGAAAGGATGAGCCGAATCGCTGGTCCAGCTCCCACAGCAGCCCACCCACGTCGACCTGCAGGCAAGGGCAGGTGGAGCTAAGCGTGTGAGCGCCAGTGCTGTGCGGCCAGCCGCCGACAGACGGGGCGGGCGGGCGGCGCACCTGGAGGCTCGCAATGACGCCCGTCGCGCGGGCTAGGAGTGCTCCATCTTGAGCGGTGCGCTCCTCTAGACCGCCTGACAGGGCGGCCTCGCGCCCCGCCATTCTCCGCCAAACGCCTGAGCCACGGCTCGCGTGGGCTGGGCTACTGGGACCGGGTGGCGGTCGGAGAGACGCCGCCTTGCGTGGAGAAACGAGCGAGGATTATAACAAGAGACGGGGGCTGCGGCGAGGCACTCAAGGCGGCGGCGGCGGCGCTTCGCGTGGTGCGGCAGGCGGTGCTGGCTACAGCTTGCGTAGCATGTTGAGGGGGCTTTCCTAAAGTCTGTGTAGCCTGTGCTTGATCTGGCGGGCATTGCGACACAATAAGACAAGCTGGCTGCTGTGCGTAGCGAGTGGCGGGGTGTGGCACAGCGGGTGGCGGGCGAGCTCGTGGTGAGCGAGCTCGCCGCCCATGCAGTGCGCTGCCTGCTGTTGTATAGACACGCACATTGCGCTGGCGGCTCGCAATTGTGCATGCCTCCATCCCGTTTATCTCTTGTTGGGCCCTGCTCGAGCAGGCGCGCGGCTCTCTGTCGCGGCCCTCAGCGGCCCGCCTTCTGGAGCGCTCTCAGCAAGCCAGAACCCGCGCATATACGGGATCGCAGCCGCGTGAGATGGGCGCAGCCAGCTGGACGGCCGCAGACACTGACGCGCAGCGTGCCGCCCTGCCGCCGCTCGAGCCCGAGCAGCTGGTGCACCTGAATAGTGCTGGGTGCAGCATCCCTTCAGCCGCAACCCTAGCGGCATCGGCCGACTATCTGCAGCGGTGTGTGAGTGGGGTGCAGAAGTGGAGGACAGGGGGCTTGCGTATAACGCGAAAGTTGTTGCTTCCCCTGGCGCCGCCAGTCTGACCCACGCTGCCTCCCCTGCGTTCCTGCAGGGAGGCCACACGCGGCGGCTACGAGACTTACTTCGCGGCCTTGGATTCAGAGCTGCAACGACCGTACATAGCCCTCTCGGAGCTGCTGAACTGCGGCGAAGACGAGGTTGCGGTGGTGCACAGCGCCACTGTCGCTTGGCAGCAGGTTGTGTATGGGCTGGCCTGGGGCTGGCGCGCTGGCGACCGGGTGAGCGTGTGTGCAGGCAGGGAGTTACACCACACTGGTTTGCACCTGGTGCCTGGTGCTGTGCTGGTCGCGGTTCCACCTCCCTCCGGTCGTGTCGTCTGCCATGCCGCATCCACGCCTGCAATAGCACATCGGCAAAGGCCCACGTTGCTCCCTTGTCACTCCGCCGCAACAACCTGCAGGTTCTGACCTCGATCTCTGAATATGGCAGCAACTACATTGCGCTGCTGCAGCTGGCCAAGTGAGTCGGCGGTGGCGGCTGTGCGTGCTCATGGCACCCGCAGGCCTCTTGCCGAATGCTTCTGCTGGCGTTCTCTCGTCAGTGCACAGCCTGCTCGCCTGCTTAGAAGCCACGCTTGCGCGCCTGGCTGGCAGAGCGCCCTGCCCACTCCGTACCTGAGTTGCATGGCCGGGCCGCCCCATCCTCAGGCGCACAGGAGTAGAGATTGAAGTTGTCCCCGAAACTCCAGACGGCGACATCGACGCGGCGGCGCTGCAGGCAGCGTTGCAACCCCGCGGCGCTGGCGGCCGCCCGCCAGTCTTGGTGGCCATCTCGCACGTGCCTACGAGCTCAGGTGAGAGGGACCTGATGGGCGGCTGCAGAGACAGCTGGTCAGGCCCTTGGCAGGAGCCCAGGGCATGCAACAGAAACGTGACTCCCGCTGGTGCCGGCCACGCCCGGACAACTGGTGCGACCCTTCATCTCTGCCCCCCCCTTTGCGTGCAGGCAGGGTGTACGATGCAGCAGGCGTGGGCTCGCTGTGCCGCGCAGCGGGCGTTCTTTATATGCTGGATGCTTGCCAGGTATCCCTGCCCTCCCTTGCGCATGGCCAGCAGCTGTGGGGCTCGCAGGCTGGCGTGCGTCGCTGCCACCGCGAGGCCGACACTGCTCTGGCGGCCAGCACTGTCAACCTCCTCGCGCAGCCGCCTCGTAACCCTCACGTCCCGCTCTCTGCGTCTCTTTGTGCAGAGCCTCCTGCCTGCAGTTGTTGTTGGAGGGCGGATGATGCTGACTCGCTGAGAAGTGCAATCGCCAGTGGAAGGTCCTTTGCAGGGAGGCATGCGGCGGCGCGGCATAAAGCCTGCCCGGCACAAGCCAGGCAGGCACAGGCAGGCATGGCGCCAGCCCGACGCTCACTTGGGCAGCTCCAGCCCTTGGCCCACAGGTGCCTTCTTGGCAGCCGGCGGCAGCGGCAGCGTGCGCGGATACTGAGTCTTGGGCAGCACCGCTGTGGCGCCGTCGCTGTCGGTGCTGTCCAGGAAGGCCGACACAGCAGGGGAGAGGGGGCCGGCACTGCCGGCAGGCTTGGCAGCGGCGGGGGCAGGCGCGGCTGCCACGCTGGCGGTGGCAGCGGTGGCGGGCACCACGCCGGCACCAAACAGGCCCTTGAACAGCTGCAGGCGCAGCGGCAGCATTTTCTTGGGCAGGGTCACCAGACGGCGGATGGCGGGCATCTGTGTGTGGGGGGTGGGCAGCGACAGGGGGGCTTGTGGGGGCGGGGCAGTAAGAGAGGCTTGCAGGTCGTGCGGCAGGTGGGGAGTGCTTACAGCAGCCTGTGGCAGCGCTGCCACATGAACCGCGTGTGCCCTGCCGTGCCGTCCCCCACCGCACCCTGCACCGGGCGGCTCTCACCGCTGCGCTTTGGTCGCCGGCGTATGTTTTGAGCACTGTTGCGATGGCGGCAGCCTCCAGCAGATAGAAGCCCACCTAGCAGGGAGGGAGGCGGAGGGGGGGAAGCAGGGGGGGGGTTGCGGGGCAGGCGAGCAGGCGGGGAGGAGCGCGGCTTGGGGCGGGGGCGGCAGGAGGGTTTGGGGGAGGCAAGGGAGGGTTGCGGGCAGGCACAAGGCCAGGGAGGCATGCGTCTTGGGGTGGCAGGGAGGGGAGGGAATGCAAGGGAGGTTTCCGGGCAGGTGAGAGGCCAGGCAGGAGCGACTCTGGGCCCAGCCTGTCAAAACCACCCAGCCGCTCACGACGTGCCCCCCCCCCCCCCGCAACACCCACCCAGCAGGCGATGGCGGTGGCGTGGTCGGCCGCCCACAGCGGCGGAGGCAGCGCCGCCAGCGCCTGCCGCACGTCGCCTGCGTGTGTGCCTGCAGCGTCGAGGAACTGCGGGGGGCGCGGGGGGGGGGGGGCATAGCTGAGTGTGGCCACCTCTGACCGGATGCATGACGGGCGGGGCGGGCTGACCGTGCTGGATGGTCAACAACCACAGGTGGGCCTCCCCCTCCTACACACCTGCAGCGTCTCGTGTGCACTCTCGAGGACCACTGCTGCACCCAGGCCCAGGAACAGGGATCGCAGGAATGGCTCCAGGAAGGGGCTCTCAACAGGGTCCTGCGGCGCCAGAGGGAGGGGGCAGGGCTGTTCGTCAGGGCGCACACTTCAAACGCGAGGGCGCCGGCGCCGCGGCGGGAGCGCGGCTCCGGCATGCGCGCCCAACGCCGTTCGGCCTCGATCCTATTGTGGCCTCCACAGCGGTAATGTGCGCCGTTGAGAGATGTCTGCTGGCTTGATCGGCAGGCTGCCAAGTGACCACCTGCCCACCTGCGCCTCTACTCGCACTTGCGGCTCCCTGCCACGTGCTGCCTGCGGCAGGCGAAGCGAGCGGGGGGCGCGAGGCGGCAGCGCGGGGCTTGGCCGCTTTGCGCCTCCTCGCGCCAGGGCCCCGGAAGGTGCCGTCAAGCGGCTTGACGCGGTAATCATGGCGATATGGTGTGCAGCCAAGGGAAACTGGCAACTCTTCCCGCCATCCCGGAAGGTGGAGCGGTCCCGAGTCACTCCGGCACATGTGTTGCGTGCTGCGTCAGCCCTCTGCACCCGTGGACCCCCCGGCTTGTAGCGGCCCCTGATCACGTTTTCGCTCTTCCCACATCCTTCAAGGTCATCTCACATCCTTGTGGAACCCTCCCGCGCCCCGTTCCCGCCCCCAGTTTAAAATGGCTGCTGCAGCTGCAGTCAAGCAGCAGCTGGAAGACAACTGGAGCAACAGCCGCCAGCACAATGTGTTTCCGCTTGCTCAAATCGATTATATCATGCGCCGCAAACGGGCACAGCAGGGCCTGACGGTAACGCAGGCACCTGCCGCCAGCGGGCGGCTGACGTGCCGCGTGGTGGGTGTGGCAGAGCAGACCGATCAGGGGCCGCTACAAGCCGGGGGGTCCACGGGTGCAGAGGGCTGACGCAGCACGCAACACATGACTCCATCTCTCAGGCGCCTCGACTTCTAGCCTGGCCTCCTGAATCGCTGCTGGTCACTCCCAACCCGCTCACAACAGCCCTGTTGCCACTCTGGATCCCTGGGCAGCCCTGGCTCGCGTCACTGCTTCCGCAACAGAGTCGCAAGCCATCCTTAAGAGCGCACCTTGTCGTAGCTCCTCACTATGCGCCTGACTTCGTCTATGAGCGCCGTTCCAGCCGCTCAGCGCCCCGCTACAGCTCTTCGGACGCGATCCGCATTTCGACCCGCACGCCCGCTGCTTCTGAAGCTCCGTGCTGCCGCTGTCGAAGGTATGGGCGATACCAGCATCGCTCTTGGTTATATGGACGGGGCGCAGGGAAGCCAGGAAGTCTACCCGCGGTCGCCGCCACTGCCGCCACCGCCGCCGCCGACGCTGCCGATGCAACACTGCGCTGGCCGGTAGCTCCCAACGTGCACCCATCCTCCTTGCACGAGCTCCTGCCAGTCGACCTGGTCAGAATAGCCGTTGCCATCCAATCCGCAGGTGCCGTCAAGCCGCTGGCGCCTGCCATTACGCTGACCGACCGCGCTCTGGAGCACCTCACCAAGCTCCGCTCCGACAGCGGCGGCGAGAAGCTGCTGCTGCGCATGGGTGTCAAGTCTGGCGGCTGCAGCGGCATGAGCTGTGAGCGGGGGGCGTTGGGAGGGCTGGCGCTGGGCTGCAGGAGACTGAGACTGATAGACAGCTGGCTGGCTTTTGGCGGTGCTCCACGTCACGACACCTCCCACCTCAACCCGCCTGTCGCCCCGCTCCCCTCCCCGTGTAGATGTGATGGATTTCGAGAGCGAGGAAAACATCAAGCCAGACGATGCCGTCATGGAGTACGAGGGTGAGCGCCGACTGGGCAGGGAACAGGGGGGGCTCATGCCCACCGTTTCCCCTGCCAGGGCCTGCGACTCACTGCCTGCTCCTCCCCACCCCCCTCCTCCCCTTCCCCCCCATTGACATGCAGGCGGCTTCAAGCTGGTCACCGACCCCAAGTCGCTGCTCTATCTCTTTGGCATGCACCTCGACTGGTCCCCTGCGCTGAGTGAGTGGCCAGGGGCGGGAGCACGGGGTTGCGGCTGCTGCTGGTGCCGGGGTGCTGTGGCGGCGGCGGCGGGGCACACCAAGGGCTCTGGAGGCCTTGCTTTGACCCCCTGGCGGCCCTCGCCGACGCGCCGCTTCGCCCCCCCTTTCTGGTGTGCGTACCTGCAGTTGGCGGCGGGTTCCAGTTCCAGAACCCCAACGCAGCAGACTCGTGCGGCTGTGGCAAGAGCTTTGGCGTGTGAGCTGTCCAACTCGCAGTTCGCCACCGCTGGGCACTCGCACCCCTCGCCTCCTGTAACCCTGCCTACCCGCTTTCTGCCACTACTACATTTGCGTCTTCCTGCCTCCGAGCGAGCTGGTCTGCCACCGCAGCCTCTCCCAAACGCACACGAGCCCTTGGGAGCGCCGCTCTCCCACCAACCAATCAACTGCCTCGGCGCCTTCTGCCCCCAACCAGCACTGCCCCCCCGCCTCCTCCTCCCTGGCTCTGATCCGTCAGCCCGCTGCCTATTCTAGCAGAAGTCCCTTTGTGTGATGTTCTAATGTGCTGTACACTCTGCGCGGCTGCCCCCCCCCCTGTAATAGAGTTGAGAGCAGGCACGTGGAGCGTTGCAAGCATGCAGGAGATGGCAGGAGATGCACATCTGGTCGGTGGGCAGCGCCGCAGCCAGCTGCACGGCCTGGCCGGTCACTCGAACACAAAGGGCAGGGTGACGACGGTTTCGCCGCCGTCTGCATTGCTGGGGAAGCGTGCCACAAGTAGGTGCTCCGCAATGGTGGCCAGCGTCGCCTGGCAGGGCTCGTCGGGGGCCTCCCCCGCCGCCACCCCCTGTGGCCGCGCCACCAGCGTGTTTGCCAGCCACGCAATGTCTGCCACATGGCCGCTGGGCTCCACCGCCAGGCGCAGCGTGACGACGCCCACCACCGGGGGGAGGCCACCCAGGGCTGCGTAGAGCCCCTGCAGGCAGGCGTTGAGCGCGGGGGTGGCTGCCTCCTCGCTCAACGATCCTGCGGGGTTCAAGGGCCGGGTGGTGGTGGGGGGGGGGGGCGGGGGGGGTGAAGGGCGGGATGGGCGGCGCTGGCAGGCGGCTGGCAGGCGGCGCTGCCCTGCAGCTGGAGCTCCTGCTGATGCACCGCTCCCTCGACAAACTCAACAGCGCAGCGTGCTGAGGCACCCGACTGCTGCGACCGTCTGTCACACCCACCCACCCACCCACCCACCCACCCGCAAAGAAGGGGCTTGGCTGCGTGAACCAGCCGTGCAGCACCACCCGGGCCTCGAGGGGGTCGTGCATGCCCTCCACCTGGGTGGGCACAACACAGTGGGGCAGCGCAGCGCGGCTTTTGAGATCAGCAGCTGCCGGCAGGCCCGTCGCCACCGTTGGAGAGCGCGCCCTGCCAGGAACACCCGGCCAGTGTCCTGCCTGCCTGCCTCGCAAGCTGCCTGGCGACCCCCCTGCCGCACACCTGCTGCACCGAGTGTGGCAGCCGGCCGTCGAAGACTGTCAGCTGGTTCCACAGGGGCGGCACCAGGGTGATCTGCAGGCGGGTGGGCAGAGAAGGCAGGCACGGGGAGGCGGCAAAGCTTGCGGCATGCGGGCATGCCGGGCTGCAAGCCCGCAGTACTCCCGTCGGCAGTCGCCCAGTTTTTCAACACAGGCAGTCAAGGCCGCCGCCGTGCTGCTCACCAGCTGCGGCGTCTCCGTGCCCCGCCGCGGGTCGAAGCCGCGCCAGTAGTCCAGCACCCACGGCTGCAGCAGCGCGGTCTCGCCGCCGCTGAACCGCCGCTGATCCCACCGCGTCAGCGACAGCACAAATGCAAACGGCCCATGAGGTGCGTCACTGTGCCAGCCCTGCCGGCAGCCGTCCACGTAGTAGCTGCGTGCGTGGGTGGGGGGTGGGGGGGAGGCAGGGAGGCGCTGTTGGGTGACATGGCACGAGGGGCAGCAAGAGAGCGTGCCACGTACAGTATGCCTGCATGCATGGGGTGGGTGGGTGGGGTGGCATCGTGGTGAGGGCGCAGCGGCAGCAGCAAGCGGACCGCAGGTAGAAGGGCTGCTCCGTCAGCCCTCGCCATGTCCCACAGCAGCAGCCAAGTTCCGATTTCCCAGCTTTGCGCGCCCCTGCCTGTGCCAGTGGCCGCCCGGCAAGCACCTGAGCCAGACGGGCGAGATGCCGCGGCAGCCCAGCACCCGCTCGCCGTACTCGACCAGCGCATCCTCCAGCCTGGTCGATGGGGGGAGGTGGTGCAGGCTGTGTGTTGCAGCCCTTGGCATGCCCTGCGCGCAGGCCTTGGCAGGGCGATGGCAGGGCGCGATGCAGTGCTGGGAACCACGGCTGGCCGCTGGCTGCAGTGTGTGCCGCGCTGCGATTCTTCTCTTGCACCGACGCCCCCACCGGGAATCGTCAGGTGTGGGGCGCCCACCTGTCGTACAGTTCCGGCGGGAAGAAGGCGCTGGCGGGCGTGCGGAGCAGGTTGTACTGGCCGGGCACATGCCAGTGGTCCCACACGAATCGATCGGACGAGGTGCGCAGGGGGTTGCCGACTCTGGGTGGCAAATAGGAAGGGCAGGGGTGGGGGCAGGCAGTGGTGAGGAGCAGGACGAGTGTGTGGGCGGATGGGGCAGGGCAAGCAGTGCCGGGCAGTGTGTCCGGGGGCGGCCAGGACCCAGGCAGCGGCACACACAGTCGACAAGCATCAACGCACAGCCAGAACAGCAGCCACACGCACCGCTCGGCAAGGAGCTCTTTGACCTCCTTGCCGCAGAACTCCAGGCCGTTGTCGGTCTGTAGCTTGGCAGGCACCTGCGTTCGCATGAATTGAAAGTAGAGCTGCAAGGGAACGACAGGGGTGCGTGGGGGTGGGGGTGGGGTGGGGCAGAGTGAAAGAGAGCGCAAGACGAGGCATGAAGCAAGCGAAGCGGCTGGTCGCTGGTCGGCAGCGCTGGCCGGTAGCGATGCCAATTAGCGTTGGCACCAATCAATGACAGCAAGTGCTTGCAGCAAAAACTTTGCTGCTGACGCGGATTCCTCTGAGGCGCCGCTGGTCACGCTCACTGCGGCGGTGAATGCAGAGCTGCTGGTGACGGCAGGCGGCAAACGCCGCCGCACGTGAAGCACCGGCGGCGCTGCCCGTGGGCTGCAGTCCACCTGTCTCCAGCCAACCCAGCTTCGCCCTGCAACAGCCTGGACCCCTCCTGTCAGCTCTGGTGCAGCAGGCAGCCATTTAACGCAGGTAAGTTGGGCAGCAGCTGCGCTGTGATGCGCGCTGCTCCTGCCGCCGCTCACGCTTTCCTTGCCCGACAGCCTGCCCTCTGTCCCACATTCTCGCTTTGCTTTGCACACTTCTCCGGCCTGCCTTGCGTTTCAATTGCGGTGTAACAACGCTCTACTGCAGCGGGCGAGACCAGGGGGCTTGGCTTGCGCGGACCCGACCATCCCCTCGCTCTCAGCAGCTTTTCCGGCGCGGCCTCGCGTCTCTAGAGACACTCTGTGGACCAGGTAACAAGTTCAAAGTGGCGCCGCTGCGCCTCCTGCAGCAGGCAGGCCAGGGGGGTCGACCGGTGCAGGGGTCGACCCAGCACGCAACACATGCATGCACCCCTTAAGCCAGGCATCTGCGCAGCCGTGCCGCTGATGCTGGTCGGCCGACATGCCACGCTGGCCGATGCAGGGCAGGCTGGGGACCAGCGCCTGCGCGCGCTGCAAGCTGCGTGCGGCGGCACGGCCCGCAAGCCCGCCGCCTGTTACTCGCCGCCCTTCTCTGCCGCATGGCCCAGGCTGCAACGCTGGATCGCTCAGTGTTTGGAGTAGTTAAGAGCGCTCGCGGAGCGCCTCACCACGCAGTCCGTGGGTTGCTGTTGCTGTCAACCGCCGCCCGCTCCCACACAGCCCGCACGCGCTGCCCCGCCTTGCACACGACCGCCGCCGGCGCCGCCTCCCAAGCGGGCAGCCGCTGCAGGCGCGCAGCCGCCGCCGCCACTTCAGAGGCGTCCAGCGCCGCTTCAAGCTCCTGCTGCTTGTCGCCAAGAAGCCAGGCCACTGTGGACGGAGGGGAGGAGAAGCCGTACGGGTTGGTACGGCCCCAGGACGTGGGGCGGCGTGCACGCGCGCACATGTGCAGCCCACCCTCGCGGGCGCGGCCGCCCTGCGCTGCAGATTTATTTGCATGCCGTCGTGACGCACACGGCGCTGACGGAGACACTGGTGGATCCCGTGCCGGGCCTGCTTCCCGTTCAAAGCGTGCTTGCCTACAGTGCCTGCTCCCCTCCTGCTTCACGCTCCCCCAGCCCACTACCCCTCTCTGCCTTGCATTTACCCCTCCTCAGCCACAGTCTCCAGACCCTTAGTGCCCTGCACCCACCTGAAACGTGCGGTCGAGGCTCGGCATAAAAGCGGGGCAGCCCGTGCGCAGCAAACACTCCGCTGACGGCGTGGCACAGCGACACCAGGGCTGGGCTGTAGCGAGGCAGCGGCGGCGGCAGTGCTTGCTGCCCACCGCCGTGCCGCACGTTCTGCTGCTGCCCTCCCGCTTGGCCGCCTGCCAACGCCGCTTTGACGCCACCACTGCCAGTCTCTCCTGCCTTGCTGCCGCCGCGCGCCTCAACCGCGCCGCCGCCGCCACCGCCTGCTGCCAGCACCAGGAATGTGCGGGTGCGATCATCATTCACCAACACCTCCGGCGCCCCCATGCGTATGCAAAATGTGTCGTGCCGCCTGCAGGCACGGGGGGGGGGGGGGGGGGGGGGCGCGCGCGCGGACACAAGGGCATGGTGATGGGGGGATGCAGACGTCAGTGGGGAATGAGCACAGCAGAGTCGGTGATATGTCACTAACAGGCCCCATGCTGGCTGACCATCGCAGCAGGCAGGCACGCGGCCACGGGGCATGCCACCATGAAAAGTGCTCGCAGCCGCCGCACGCGCCTGCTGCCGAACCGACTGTCGCTCACCGCAGCCGCCTGCGCAGCGCATCTGCCAACGGCTCGATTTGGTGCAGCAGCAGCGGCACAGTGCGGGACAGGCTGATGTGGTAGCTGGGCTGGACCTCCAGCGGCCACCCTGCCGACGCGACCGCCGTGCCGCCGCCGTCGCCGCCGCCGCCGCCGCCGCCGCTGCTGCCGTGCACCACGGGCTGCAGAGCGGGCAGGCGGGCGGCCAGCGCCTGCAGCAGCTCGCCCAACGGGCCCATCCAGTTGGGTGCTGTCTCCACTGCGTGCGAGCATGGGATCGGGTGAGGCTGGGCGAAGGCATGGAGCTGCAGAACAGGTGGCGCCCTCCCCGTGCGCCCTGAGCTCTTCTGCCTGTGGGCAGCGTGCATGATACCCCGTCTCTCATGGCACGGTACCCTCCTTGGCACCCCTTATCCGCAAGCAGCACCCACCCTCTAGGTATACGTGCGTTGCAAAGTAGCCGGCGAGGTGGGGGAAGGCGCGGGCGCGGCCCTGGTGCAGCAGCGCCTGCTCGTGCTCCCGCTGCGCCGCAGCGGGCGGCGGCGAGTAGGTGCCATCGAGCAGCGCAGCTGCGGACGGCAGCAGCGATACGCGTGGATGCTGCTCGGGTGGAGCTGCTGCTGTGGTAGGCGCGGCAGTCGAGCTGCAGCGACACAAGCATCGGCAGGGCAGACGACTGGTTGGGCAGCGGCGGGCGGCGGGAGGCGGCGAGCGCCCGCAGGCCGGCACAGCAGTGCGCCTGCTGGGTCAATCACATGATTAACGCCGACCTCATGTACAACGCACACAAGCCCTGCACACCTTCTGCGACGCTTGGGCGAAGGCTCGCCGCCGCGAATACGCTCCTCTTCGCTGCCACTGTCGCTGTCGCTGCCGCAGTAGGCGAGCAGTGCCTCCATGAGCTTAGAATTGCAACAGTTCGAAGGAATGGCAGCCGTGGGGCTTCATGCCGACAACCCTTTTTGTTGAAAGAAAGCCACGCTCGGCAGCAAACTGCACCACTTCAAGCAGCCTCGCCGCACGTCCAACATACTTCTGAAAGCTCGCGCAGCAGAGCCGGCGACCAGCGGCAAAGGAACCTTCAATGTCCGACGACCTGGAGCGTTTGCAGGGAGCGGAACTGGTGCGCAAGGATCGCGGATCGCCGGCTGTTACCTGGCGCACGCCGCCCGTGCTGGCCGCGACACCCGCCGCCTGCCTGCCGCTCCGCCGGTGGCCGCCACCACCGCTCGACGCTCTGTGCTCGCTCCATGCCGCGCCCTCTGCAGAAGCTGCTGTCTGCGCTTCAGGCCACGCACCAAGTAGTCGAGCTGCTGAGCGCTGGCGGGCCGCAGCAGGAGCTCAATCGCCTCTGCAGCGCATTCCTGTCGGACGTTCAGGCAAGAGACGGGAGTGGGGCCTGAGCGTTCACGCGCCTGGCCTGTGCGCAACACGCTGGGACTCTGTTTTCAGCATGTCCACACATCAAGCGCTGGCAGTGCAGTTGCTGATTTATGCGCTGCTCCAGCCTCCCCCCGCCCCACGACAGCTCCTCATCTGGCTCGCTGCCCCACCTTCTCCCTGGTGCAGGACTCGCAGGTCACGCTGCTGCAGCTAGCGGACAAGCACCAGGCCCCGCTGCCGCTGCAGCACAGCGACTACCTGCAGCGCCTGCAGCTGCTGGCGGCACAGAAGGAGGTGGAGGCCGTGGAGGCGCAGCTGGCAGCGTCTGGCGGCCCTGGAGTCGCAGCAGAGCAGCAGCCCTAGGGGAGGCAGGCTGTGTCGCTGCACACTGCCACAGGTCAGCAGCAGCGAGTCCTTGGCACCAGTTCACAGCAGCGACTTCCGCGGCACCTCTCCCGCGGAATGCAGCAGCGCCAGCCGAGCGAAGCCGAAGGGGGGGGCGGCGCCGCCAGCGGCTCGGTGCCAAAGGTGCGGCAAGAGGCAGCGCAGCTGCAGGCGGCGGCATGGCGGCAGCAGGAGCCACAACCAATGCAAGAGGATGCGCTGGACGCGCTGGCAACGGCTGCCTCCGCCGCGGCCAAAGCTGCAACGGCCGAAGCCGCTGCACGCACCGCCGCGCGCCAGCTGCTGCGGCACAGCCCGGCGCAGCTGCAGCAGCAGCAGCAGCCGCAGCACGCCTGGCCGCCCAACCCGTTTCTCAACCACCGGATGGCGCTGGCCTTTGGAGGGCTCACCGGCACGCCTGCTGCCGCCACCGGCGCCGCCCCAGCGTGCAGCCAGCCGGCCACGCCGGCGGTGACGGCGGCCACAGCAGCTTCGCTGGGCTTGGCTTCCGTGGCGCGGCGGCGCAGCGGCGACCCCATGAGCCGCACCGCCTCTGACGCCACCAGCTTGCTGGTCAGTGTATCAGACGACCGGCCCGAGGTGCTGCGCAGCGTCAGCCCCCTCAAGCTGTGGCCCTCCTGCGGGGACATTGTGGCCGCCGGGTGGCCAGGCAGCGCGCCGCCGCCGCCGCCGCACCCCTGACGCCGGAGCGCCCCGGGCGCCGCCTGGGCAGCAGGTGCACGCGCGTCGCGCACGCCTCCAGCAGCGAATTGTTTGGCTGGCCCACTCGCCGCGCCAGCCGTGTACCCCACTTCCCTTGCCATCTGCCCTCTTCTCCCCTGTCCGTCGTTCTACCCATGTCAATTCTTGCCACGTGACCAGGCCGCCCACACCCTCCCACGCCGCCCACATCCTCCCTCCCCCCCATCCTTGCACCCTCCCCTTCCCAGCTCCCTTGCTGTGCCCCAAACCCCACCTTGCTTTCTTTTCTCAGCACCCTCGACTTTGTTCTTACAACTCTCGTGTTCGGGACCGCGGCGTGCTCTAGCGACCTGCTTGCTTACCCCTTGCATGCCATAAATTCTCCTGCTTGCCTGGCCACCGGACCGCCACTGCGTGCTCTCCCTGCAACCTCAGACTGTTGCACCATGAACATGAAAGGGTGTTGCAAACCAGCGGTGACCGGCCATGCTGCACGCCGATGCACAGCAGGCTCGCCCCTGCCCTCCCATGCTCCTTTACAAAAAACACTGCTCGACTGCAGCGGCCAAAGGCCATACGAATCAGTTACAGGAGTGCCAAGTGAGTTAGACCGTTGTACAGGGGCATGGAGGACGGGGGGCACAGGGGAGCACGATAGACGGTGGCGGCTTGGACAAAAGGCTGAGGGTAGCGTTTGGGGCACGGGTTCGTGTGGTGGCGTGGGTTGTGTGGATATTGAGGCATCAAATCAGTCTAGCTCAAAGAAGGCGTGTTCAAACTGTAGGGTCAGCAACCGAGCAAGGCATTAGGTCAGAGCAACTGGCGTGGCGCTGAAGAGATGCAGCAGGAGGCAGCGCATGGTCAAACATTCGTTTTGAGGGCAGAAATCTCAAAACAGCCGAACCCAGCAGAGGCCCGCAACCAGGGAGGGCGGTACGCCAGCACCGCCACGCTCACGCGGCCGCGACGGCGTGCGGGCTCGCGCCGCGGTGCGCATGCAACCGCGAGGCTGAGCGCACGCCGTCGCCCTGCAGCGGCATGCCGGCGGCCGACACGCGCTGGAAGCCCACCACGAGGCGGCGGCAGAAGGGGCAGTGTGGCGGCTTCTTGTCCTGTCGTGTCAGGTTGCGTGCGCACTCCAGGCACAGCTTGTGCTGGCAGGAGGCAAAGGCGACGTCCACCTGTGGTAGCAGGGGGGCGGGTGGGGGGAGGGAAAAAGGGGGAGATGGGGGCACAAGCGCGCATTGGAGACGTGCAGCAGGCATGCACAGCTGCAGCAACGCGCGGCAGGGCACCCATTGCCCAAGCCGCAATGCCTTCACTACGCATGGAAGGTAACCTCGTGCAGGGTTTGGACCCCCGCCACGCAGCAGCACTCACCGCCGCGTCCAGGCACACGCCGCACTCCACATCCTCTCCATCGTCCTCCGCCTCCGACGCGCTGACCTCCCCCTCGCTGTCGAGCCCAAGGTCCTTCTCGCTCTGCTTCTCGCCAAGCAGGGCAGCCACCGCGGCGGCGGGCACGCCGTCGGGCGCCGCTGCCAGCCCCTCTGGGCCCTGGGGCGTCAAGTCGCCGCTGCGCAGGCGCTGCAGCATCGCGCCCAGCCGCGCGTTGTTCTGCGCATGGGGAGGGCCGTGGCACACAGGGGTACCGTCACAGGGCTGCAAAGGCGTACGCTGCGGCCAGACAGCCACAACGCACCCGCCACGCCCGCCCGTTGTCACATTGCTGAAAGAACAGAGCGGTTGTGCACGCTTGGATATTCATGTGAGCCCTGCCCACCACCCCGCCTCCCCGCTAGCTGCGCACCTGCGAGGAGCTGCGGCGGTGCGGCTTGATGGTGATCGTGTTGCCCTGCAGCGGCTGCAGCAGGCTGGGGCTGGGGCCGACGCCGGCAATCTCGCGGGGGCTGTCTGGAGGCGAGCTGGCGCCGCGTGCGCCGGCCATCGCCACCGCGTCCGCCGCCGCAACGCCTGGCTCCGACAGGAAGCGCACCCGCGCCGCAGCCTGCGTGGAGGCAGCGCTGCCGCTGCTGGTGTGTGCCAGCTGCTGCGCAGCGCCGATCGACAGCTGGCGGAGGGGGGCGCCGCGACCCAGCGCGCCCGCCGCCTGCATGCGTTGCAGCGCGTCAGTGGAGCGCGTGCTGCGCGGATGCTTCAGGCTGAGCATGCCCATGTAGCCGTGCAGCGACGCCATGCGCTGCAGGCTGCCCTCGCCGCCTTCTGCCACCTCGCCGTGCAGCATAGGGATGGCGCCGCTGGTCAGCGGCATCGAGGCCTGCTGCCCCAGCGTGGCCAGGTCGCGCGCAGGCGTGACGGGTGCGCTGGCCGACAGCGGCAGGCGGCCCACCGCCGGCGACGGCACCTCAGCCATCTCTGCGGCTGCTAGCGCTGCAAACGGCGAGTCGGTTGCTGCTGCGGGTAACGCTGCTGCTGCTGCCTCCAGCTCTGCAGCCGCCGCCTCAGCGCCGCCCTCGCCACGCAAAGCGTGCGGGGACGGCATCACTTCGCTGCTTGGCCGCGCGCTGACCTGCGCGCTGCCAGGCTGGCTGGCGCTGGCTGGCCGCTCTGGACGTGGCGGTTTGACGCCAAGCCGCTTACCGCGCACCGCCGCCAGCGCCACCTGCACGGCCGACGGCTGCCGCACAAACTTGTCGCCTGCTGCTGCTGCTGCCGCCGCTGCCTTCTCTGCTGCAAGCTGCGACTGGCAGTTGTCCAGCCACTGCAGCAGCGAGCGCTGCAGCACCAGTGAGCAGATGGTGCCCAGGCGCTTGGGGCCGATGCCGCGGTCGGTGTCGCTGCACGCAACAGCGCAAAGTCAGGCAAGGGTGCAGGGGCGCGAACCGTGAGAGGCAGCTGGCTCGGCCCGCCAGGCGCTTGCTTCCGGGCAAACCCTTGACACGCGCGTAGCAGCAGCAGTCTGCTCAGCAGCGCCAGCGCCACCCCCTGCAACATGCTCCTTGTGCGATCCGCCGCCTTGCGACACCCTGCGGGAGGGATGCCTAGTGCTCTCCTCGCATCCTCACCGTGCAGCATCCAGGGCCACGTCAATGGGGATGCGGGGGTCCACCAGGCTCATCAGCTGCGGCTGCTGCCGCTCGCGCGCCAGGTGGAAGGGCAGCTTGCTGCAAACGAGGCGGAGGTACGAGGCGGTTCAGAGGACGCATTCAAAGGAGGCGTTTGGCATTGCCTTTGGAAGCACTCGAGCAATGCAAGCAGCCAGCCAGGGACAAGGCCCCGCAGGCGCCGGTAGCCCCTGCAACCCTCGTGACAGGGCCACCCCGCCCTTGCCAGCAGCCCACCCAAGCACCCCTCCCGCCCCTCACCGGAACTGGTTGCGCACGGAGCGGATGTCTGTGCGGGAGGTGCCCTCCCAGGGGCGCCGCCCGCGCTCGTCCAGCCGCGTGCCCAGAATGTTTATCATTTCCATGTGGGCCTGCAGCCACGGAGGAGGAGGCAAGGTAGCATTGTCTGAACCACCACTGGTGCCATGGGGGAGGCCAGACGAGGCAGCGGGGCGCAAGGCTGGGACAGGAGGGGCGTGCCACGGCGCTACATCCACGTGGGCCTGAAGGCAGCAGGAGGTGCCAGCGCGCCGGCCGCTGAGGGTTGACCTGCGGCGCCGCCAGCTCAAGCAGGCACAGCTGCTGTTCGAGTCCCACGTTCCCAACAGCCCTGCCCGGCCCCCGCCTCCGCTTGCCTGCAGGATGGCGTGCACGATTGAGATGGAGTTGATGATCACTGCCACGTGCAGCGGCGTGGAGCCAGGCACCAGGTGGTCGTCCCCAATGTAGGCCTCGCCATCTGCAGAAATGTCAAAAGGAGGGAGGGGTGAGAGACAGGGGCTCAGGCTGGCGGGAATGGTTTGGGTGCCGCACCACCACAACAGAGCGGCTCTGCGCCGCAGCATTCGCTCCCTGCACTTCCGCTGCCCCACGCCTCCCCCGGCTTGCCTGACTTGACCATGATCGAGGCCCCCGCACGCAGCAGCGCCTGCACCGCCTCCAGGTTGCCGGTCACCACAGCAAAGTGCAGCGCCGTCAGGCCGCCGTACGCCCGCTGATCAACATAGCGGCAGGCCTGGACCTGCGCATGAAGGGGCAGGGACAGCAAGGGAGAGCAGCGGGCAGGCGTCAGCTGGGGTGAGCTGGTGTGGCGTCATGGCATGTGCAGCACGCACGGCGAGGCACACAGGGAGCCTGCCAACTGTAGGAGCCTGGACCATCTGCATTGGCACAGGCTGCAGGAAACGAGAGGTGGAACGGCCCTGCCCTTCCACACGTGCGAATCATCCTGCAGCACCCACCTGCACATCCTGCACGATGACGTCGCACAGCGGGCGCATGCCCTCCGGACCTTGCACGCGCGCAGAGTCGGAGAGCAGCAGGCGCAGGCAGTCGGCGTGGCCGCCCACCGCCGCATAGTGCAGGCAGGTGCGCGAGTGCGCAAAGTCGACGGCCAGAGGGTCTGCCCCCTCACGCAGCAGGTAGGCGGCCACGCCGACATGACCGTGCTCGCACGCCAGCATCAGCGGCGTCAGGCTCTTATGGCTGCGCTGGTTGAGCACGGTGCCCAGCAGGCGGTGCCACTTGGCGGCAGCTCCCGCATTGGGCGTGCCGCCGCGCCGAGCGCCGCCGCCCTCCGCGTCGCGCACCCGCGCCTTGAGGGGCTCTATGATGGCGCGGCACACGCCCAGGTGGCCCGCGGCTGCAGGCGACGGGCGAAAGAAGAACGCGCCGTTTGAAGCGCTTACTTTTGCGCGAGGCACAGGGCGCGGTTGGCAGGCAGGCGGGCAAGCAGCGGTGATGCACCGGTGCCGCACCCTGTCCCGCCGATCAGCAGAGCAAGACAGCCCTGCGGCACGCACCTGCGGCACGGTGCAGCGGGCTGGTGGTGCCGTGGAAGCCGGTGAAGGCGGCCAGGAAGGGCTTGTCGCGGATCACCTGCAAGCAAACAGGCAAACGGGGAGGCGGAGGTGGAGCGCAGGTGCGCCAGCGGGCGTCGGGGGCGGCAGGACAGGGGGCGCCTGGGCCAGGCATTCCTTGGTTGCCCTCCTGCGCACGCCCCCAGGTGCCGTCCGTGGAGGCTGCGAGGCGGGCCTCACGACCGCGGAGAGGCGCTGACCTTTGTTCGGCGTTACATGTGCCCCAAGGGTATTTCCCCGCCGTCCCCGCACCTGTTGCACAGCTGCATCATCCCCCCGCTCTGCCGCAGAGAGGAGGCGGGTAGCCGAGCCGAACTGGCAGCCCACAAGCACGCTGAGCGACGCCTTAAACGCCATTCGGCTCAGTTCGCCACGACGGGGCGCGGCGATAAGCAAAGTGGGGGTTACAGAGGCCTGGCTGCCGGGGCAAGTCGTGCGCTAGGACCAAGCAGGGGAGGTCAGCTTCCTGTGTCGGATGAGGCGCGCAGACCGGTCATATGCGTGCCAAACCGGCCGGCGTCGAGTGTTGCGGGGAGGCTGGCGAGAGGATGAGACATCAGGTCAGCGGCAGCGAAGCGCGACGACGCGACGACGTGAGGTTTCACACGGCAGTCCGCAGCCATGCCTGCACCAGCGGACCTCGCTGCCCTTACAAGGAAAGCCTGCATCAAATCGTGCAGGAGAAGCGTAGATATACTTTTCAGCTGCTGGCATGGCAAGGCGCTCGACCGGTGGGCCGTCACCGCCGCTGTACTGTAACCGCGACCACGCCGCTGCTCACGTTTGCATGCCGAATGTGCAGCAGGCGCGCCCAGAAGCCTGTGAAGCAGCAGGCCCTGGCACGAGTGGCGTCGACGTGCCCGAATTCTGCGGCAGTGTTGCGTTGCACGGCACGAGACGGCGCAGCAGGCAGCCACCGCTCTCTTGCCGATGCACCACCAGATTACTCGCGGGCATGGTTGTGTATGCCTGGTGGCCTATGAAGTCATTGCTGGCCCTGTCATCTGACCGCTGGGCATCCGGGGGCAGGCCGTCCGTGTTTCTTTCCACACAGCACCCCGCACAGCACCCCCCAACCCCTCCCCAGCACGGCCCTCTTCGGCGTACAGCTGGCGCCACTGCTCGCGCCCCCTCGAAAGCCCATTTCCAAGCCTTAATAAGGGTCTGCATCTCTGGGTTGCTCACACACATCACCGATACATTGTTCCTCTAATCTGCGTTGGCTGTGACATGTGCTGCTTGCTGCTGCCCCCCACCGGCCGCCCACTTGCGCCGCCATTGCACTGCCTGCTTCTCCTTGCGCCCTTCCGACCCTGCCCTGCTTTCTGCGTTCTGCTATTCACATGTCGTTGTGCCTTCTGTGCTCTGCGGTGCGCCCGGGTGCGGTCGTCGTGGAAATAATGTGGACCCGCCCGACTTGCAAGCCCCTGTGCCCGTCCACTTCCTTCAGGGCGCTCATGTTGTGCCATCATCCCCTGATGCACCGCAGGCTCACATGCAGCTGCATGCACCGGCTGTGAACGCTCATACAGATACAGTAAGCGTCCCTCATAGCCAACCCTCCACTGTCCCGCGCTAAAACGCCGACGCACAAACGCCCTGGCAGCGTGCAATGGATCAACATCAGCCGCAGGGCGCCGCGCTGCGCACGCCGTCCCTGGGGGCACCAGCAGCAGCGGCCCCGGCAGTGCGCCAGCGCGCCCCCGCTAAAGGACAGCAGCAGCCCCTCGAGCAGCCTCCCCCCGAGGAGCCCCCCACACAACGCCAGGCACCATTGACGTGGCGCATTGAGCAGTCAGCGGCCATCTACGCGGTCATTGCGCAGGCCGTGATGTGGAAAGGCTACGCGCCCGGGCTCGCCCCTGCTGGGCACGCCCGTCAAGCGGCCATCAGTGTCTTGAACGCTGTCTTTCTGGTGCAGGCCTTGTGCCTGCCGCACGCGCTGTGGCTGCGCCTCAGGTGGGTGCTGGTGCGGGCAGGCAGGGCGGGTGGCAGGTAGGCGCTGCCGCAGCAGCAGCAAGCGACAGCCCCGGCCTGCTACGCCGCATCCTTGCAGCATGCAAGGCGGGGCACGCCCTGCATTGGGACGCCGCAACTTCTTGCACACTTCCCCCATCGCACCCTCTCAACAAGGCACACCTTCTGCGCGTGTGCCCCCAGGGTGCTGTTCCTAACCATTTTGCGCATCTCAGCCGTGCTGGTGGGCATGCACCCCACCGCCATCGGCGGCGGCGGCGCGCACGTGCCGGTGCTGCTGCGCCCCGCTGCGTCGCCACATTGGTGGGGCGCCATTGTGGACTATTTGATATTTAAAAAAATATCTACGAGTTGGACTGAGTGAGCATCCTTTGCCTGCACCTCCCGTGCCCCTTTGAGTGCCGCCCTGTTTGTTAGTGTGCAGTCGGCCGCACGAGCCCTCTTGATGTGCTGCCACGCTGATGCTTGCATGAGCGGCGCACGGCTCACGCTGATTTGCCCTGTCCCCAGCGCGGGCTGCAGGCCTGCTTAGCGGTCCTGGCATCCTGTGTACGTTGTGAATGCACGTCACCTCTGAGTGCTGCTGCTGCTGCTGCTGCTGCTGCTGCTGCTACTGTTCCTGCTGCCACCGCTGCCACCGCTGCTGCCCCTGGCAAAGCATCACTGCCGACGCCGCCCACCGCTGCTGCCTCTTTTCAGGCATGGGGGTTCTTCCGCACACATGCGCTGGTGCTTTGTTGCCTCAGCCGCTGCTGGCGGTGCTGGCGCAGCAAGCTGTCATCATGAGCCTCATCTCCACAACAGCGCCAGACTACTGCTCCACGCCGCTGCTCAGTGACCCACTCAGCCACGAGCGCATCTCGCGCGTGGCAGGCGTGCTGGACGCCCTGCCGTCGCTGCTCCCGGCGCACGTGCCCTACGTCGCAGGCAAGGCAGCGGCGTGGGAACAGGGGCATGTGCGTTGGTCTGCGCTTGGCGTTGCATGCTCGTGTTCACAGAGCTGGCAGGGCCTGATTGCATGTCAATGACCGCTGCTCGCTGAAGGGCTGCTTGTGCATAGGGCTGGCCGCATCGGAGCTGCAGCTCGCTGGCGGCGATGACCCCCCTCCCCCCCCCATTTGCTGCTCCGTTCAGGCCGGGGGGGCCGCGGCGATGCGCACGCGTGCGTTGCGGTGCTGACATTCCACAGTTTTGTGCTGGGCGTGGCGCTGCCGCTGGTCTGCCAAGCCTTCACGCAACGCAGCCTCCTGCCGCAGCCGCCGCAGCCGCGCGCCGCACCCCAGCGGCGGCCCGCCGGCTGGCTGCGCGTGGTGGCGGCGGTGCAGCGGGCATGGCGGAGCGCCGACACAGCACTCTTCGAGCTGTGCACGGGTGAGGGCTATGAGGGCCTCCACCTGGCCCTGTTCGCGTGCCTTGCGCTGGGGCTGGTGTGGGCTGTGGCCGCCGCCCCAAGCGTGCTGGAGCCTGCCGCTGTGGTGGCCTGATCCCACCACGCTTCTGCCCTACCTTCCCACTCTGGGCTCGCTCATGCTGCGCACGAGTGGCGTCATTTGCTTCGCTGCCCTCATGCCATGCTTGATTCCCATGCCGTGCTTCCAACTTGATACCGATCCAGCGTCTTTGGCACGTTTACAATCAATTGCACGTGAGGTGTACGCGCGCTTGTGCCGAGGCTGGCAGCTGGGCTGGACATCACGAGGCACAGCACACAGCAGGGGCACAGCACACAGCAGCACGCAGCAGCCAAATAGCGGTCTGCCGGAGTTCGGCTGCATTAGTGGCGGAGGGCGGGCATCAGCCTCCGCCCGTCTCCGCCTTTTTCAGTTGCGGTTGGTTTCACTCGGTGAGGCGCCGGCGCCGGCCAGCGTCCGCGGCGCCGTGCAACACAGCAGGAGCAGGGTAGCTGCCGAGCTTGCGGATCCACCCAGAACTCTAGCTTCAGGAAAGCAGAGCAGCGCTTCGGAGCTTGTCAAAAAAAAAGGCAGACCAGGCAGGCCCGGTTTTGGCCAGTGACGTGTTTGGTTAGTGGTGGCGGGCGAGCGCGCCGCTGGAAACATTTGTTCTAAGCTGCCGACCGCTACTTGCCCGCTCCGCCGCCCGCGGCCTTTCGACCTTGGCACTCCAAATCTGCGTCAACCCCCTCTGCTGGAGTCAGGCGGCCACCCACGGGGCCGGACGACGCTTGCAGTCTGCGGCCGGCCTGCCGGCCTGTATTTGGATGGAGCCACATGATGAGGGCGAGGAGCTGCAAGCGCCACGCGCGGCGGCTGCCAGAGCTGTGGCGGCCGTCACGCCGACGGCGACTGACGCCTTCGGGTCTGGTACCTCGACGGCGCTGCTGCAGCATCCCCTTGAGCAGCCTGCCATGCAGCACCGCTCGCTGACGCGGTACCTCGACGCACTGATGGGAGTTTTGAGTGTTGTGACGCAGCTGCTCGTCTGGCGGCGAGCAGCGACGTCGGCTGCCGGCCTGGCGGCGACGGGCCACTCACACCAAGCGCTTCAGGTGGGTGACACCCGTGGGTTGCGCCCATGTTGTAACGAGGCTGTGTGGCTGTTTGCCAGACTGCAACAATAGTAGGTCAGAGGTTGCACAGCCCTGCCCACCTCCGCCCCCACCCCCCACCCCCTCTCCCCAGGTGGCACTGAACACAGCATTTCTGGTGCAGGCTCTGTGCCTGCCGCGCACGTTGCGGTTGCGCTTCAGGTGGGCGGCGGGGTGGGGAGGCAAGCCAGGTGCCGGCAGCACAGCCGATCTGGGGTTAGCGCATGGGCAGGTGGCTCGCCATGCTGTCGGCATGCCAATGGCTAGGACGCCACGAGCTCAGGCAGCAGTGATGGTTACATCCTACAGCTGGGACATGTTGGTTGCTTGAACAGGTGTCAGCACACATGCGTGGGCCGAAAACATGTGCAATACCCTTGCGGCGGTACCCACCACTTCTGCCAGCGGCGCCAGCCGCCAACAGCTTGCGCGTGCGTGACACGCGCTACTCACCTGCTCCTGCCCTCGCCCCAGGGTGCCCATCGTCGCTGCCTGGCGCATTGCAATTGTCCTGGTGCCCTGCCAGCGCAGCGCGCAAGGCGGTATGGCGCCCATGCTGCTGCGCCGCGCCGCTACGCCCGGCTGGCGAGGCGCACTAGCAGACTGGCTGCATGTGCTTACAGATGATGAGGGCCCATACTTGTTGGGGCGAAGGGGCTGCCACTGGTGGTAGTGTGAGTGGTGTCCGCTTTGTACATCTGGGTGGGCAGCGAATTCATTCCTGGCTGGCTGCAGCCTGTACCAGCTGCAGCCTGTTCCTGTTCACACCTGCCACGCCCCGGCATGTCCCTCTCCTGCGCCAGAGCTTGTCCCTGCCATCCCGCTTCCCCCAAGCAGGCATGCGCGTGCTGCCCCATATAATGGTGGGGCCCTCGTGTCGCAGCCGCTACTGGCGGTGCTGGTTCAGCAAGCCGCCATCATGTTGTTCATCTCGCAGCCGGCAGAGTATTGTGCCACGCCGCTGCTCAGTGACCCGCTCAGCCAGCAGCGCATTTCGCGAGCTGTGGGCATCCTGAATTCATCCCCATCGCTGCTGGCGACGCATGTGGCTGGCGTTGCAGGCAAGGGGGCAGGCGATGGGAAGGGTGCTGTCTGCTTTGGGCATGGCTCTGTAACAGCAGAGTTTGCAGCCGCATTGCAGCCGGCAGCTCGTCCCTCTGTCTGACACTGTCGATGACAGCTATGAGTGCCCCACGAGCAAACGTTGTGGGGGCTGTCACCGTTGCGCAGTGCAGGACTGACTCAGTTGCAATGCAATAAGCAACACTTCCGCTTGGGAGGTCAGTGGCTGACCCACGCGGCTGCTCCGCCTTGCAGGCATCACGCATGATGGACCCCGAGCGTGCATGGCATTGCTGGTGTGGCAACAGATTGTGTTTGGAGTGATGGTGCCGCTGCTCTTTGAGGCCGTCACTCACCGCGCCTACCTGCTGCCGCCGCACGCTGCGCAGCCAGCGCCGCGGGCGCCCGTCAGCTGGCGTCGCGTGCTGGCGATGGTGCAGCGGTTGTGGCGCAGCATCGACACGGCGCTCACAGAGCTGTGCACAGGCGTGGGGTATGACGGCCCCCAGCTGGCCCTTGCCGCATGGCTGCTGCTGGGCAACGTGTGGCTGCTCTGCAGCGCGGCGGCGGCACGCGCGGTCCCGCTGGCAGACCCTGCATGACGCATTTCGTCACGTTAAAACAGCAGAATGTAAGCCACCGGGTATGAGCCCACCTCCGAGTTTGATGGCAGCACTGACGGCTTAGAGTGCAAAGGCCGAGTGAGGGGAATATAGGCTTCTGGGCGGTTGGTCGGCAGCGGCGGGTGGCGGTGACTGAAAACAGCAGTTCTTTCTTCAGCCGTCTCCAATCGGATCGTTTTTCAACGCGTTCTTCCTCATTATTCTAGGATCCACATTTGCCACCGTTCAGACACCTCTGCCACTCAAAGCTTTGCAAAGACTTTGGTGCCAGCGCTCGCCTCCGATCGCTTGACTTTGCGTCTCCCTCGGCTCCATTGCGGCATTGAACCGGGCGCACCCCCCGCAAACACGTTTGCGAGCTCAGCTTTGCCGTCGCTTTGCTGCAGCGCAGGACGTGCCGCGGCTTCCCTATCGCTGTTCTACGTGCGGCACTCGTGCTGCTGCGCGCCGCGTAGGCCCGACCGCTCCGCCCTGCGGCCGCTGCCGCCGCTGCCGCCGCCGCGTGCCGCCGCCGCCGCCACTGGCGCGCGAGCCCCCCGGCAGGGCAGGCCCTTTGCGCGAGCGCCCGACCGTCCTGCACCCTGCGCATGGCAGACCCCTTGAAGCTGCCCATTCGCCAGTATGCCAAGCAGATTGCAGACTCGGTGCGGGAGCACCCAGTGACGGTGGTGATTGGCGAGACCGGCAGCGGGAAGACCACCCAGATTGCGCAAATCCTGGAGGAAGCGGGGCTGTCTGGCGACGGGCTCATCGGCGTCACGCAGCCGCGCCGAGTGGTAGGTGTACAACCGCCGCCGCCGTCGCCGCCGCCGCCTGGCGCGTCATGTTGCCGGTGCCCAACCTCTCCTGCACCACTCACTCGGGACGCCCACCCCTTACTGCCTTGCATCGCAGGCGGCAGTCACGGTGGCGCGGCGCGTGGCCTGGGAGAAGAAAGTGGAGCTGGGGCAGGAGGTTGGGTACGCTGTGCGCTTTGAGGAGCGCACGTGCGGCCGCACCCGCATCAAGTACCTGACTGGTTGGTGCTGGGCGCTGGCGCGCGTGTGTTAACGTTTGGTTGGTTTGGGAGGCCAAGCGTGGGTTTCTGCACAATTGGCGCTGGGCCGACAGCTGCGCAAGGTGGTCGTGCAGCGACACTCGCGTTGTGGGTGGTGGTGCTGGGTACATGGTGCTGGGTGCATCCGGGGTGCCGGCAGGAGGGAGAGGCGGTGCCCCTCCGATCCGAGTCCTGCCCAACAGGGTTCCGCCTGCCGCCTACCCCCCCACCCCCCCACCCCCAACCCCCACCCCCACCCCCACCCCACCCCACCCCCCCACCCCCACCCCACCCACCCCACCCCACCCCACACACTGTTTGTCTGCCTCGCCCCCTGCCTGCCCGCCTGCCTGCAGACGGCACGCTGCTGCGCGAGTGCCTGGAGGATGCACAGCTGTCCCGGTGCGCGGCGCGCGCGGCGTGGGGTCGGGGGTCGGGGGCGGGGCTGCTGCTGCGCGCGGGCGGGCCGCTGGCTTGTCACGGGGGGGGGGCTGCGCCGTGTGGCTGTCCCCGTGCCGTACCCGGTCGACCAGCTGTGTCGCGTCTCCCCCTGGCCCCTGCGGCGTGCCCGATGCAGTTGACACGCCCGGCGCGCGGCCCCAACTCCGCCTGCCTCTTGCTTGCTGGCACCCTCGTCCACACGCGCGCCTGCCTGCCCCGAGCTGCTCCTCCACGCAGGTACAGCGTGCTGGTGCTGGATGAAGCGCACGAGCGCAGCCTCAACACCGACATTCTCTTCGGCCTGCTCAAAAGCCTGGTGACGACGCGGTGCGAGGCGTGGGGGCGGCGCTGCGGTGCGGCAAGCGGCTGCGGCGCCCGGCGTTTGCCGGCCCCAGCCGTGACCTCACAAGCAAGTTCCCCCCCTGCATCTCCTCCCCTGCCCGCAGCAAGCCGCAGCTGCGCCTGGTGGTGACCAGCGCCACCCTGGACGGGGAAAAGTTCAGCAAGTACTTCAACGACTGCCCCGTCTTTCACGTGAGGTCCTGTTGCTTCATTGTGTGATACATTGGTTACGTACTAGTACAAACAACGGACGAACGTTTCAACGGCTGCCCCGTCTTTCGAATGTTGCTTTTGACCGGCCTCCCATGCAGACCCTGTTTTGCCTGCTTGCCTGCCTGCCTGCCTGCCTGCCGCTTGTGCCGCCGCTGCAGCTGCCACTGGTGCAGCTGCAGGTGGTGCCGCGGCTGCCGTCGCTGACTCTGCTGCCGCCTGAAGCCGCTGCTCCTGCTGCTGCCGCTGCCCACCAATCGATTTGCACCGCCTGAAATTGCAAGCTGCTGTTGCTGCTGCCACGCAGGTGCCGGGCCGCACGTTCCCTGTGGAGATCATTCACTCAATGGAGGACCACACAGGCGAATACTTGCAGGCAGGCAGGGCGGGCGGCTGGGTGGCTGGTGTTGGGATGGGCGTGGGCGAGCACGTGAGCACTGGCAGGCAGGTGGGGCAGGCGGCTAGAGTGGTATAGACGTGGGCAACGAGCGGATATACGAGCAGGACGTGTGGAAAGGCGGCTGTTGTTGGGACAGGCAGCGGCACAAAGGCAGCGCGGCAACGTGCCAGCGCCGTGGCAGCGGCAGGCGGCGCCTCGCCTCGCCGCCTCCTCCCAGCCTCGCTCACTGTCGTGGCGCTGCTCCCAATCCCCTGGGTGCAGGCAGCGGTGGACACGGCAATGGACATTCACTGCAACCAGCCTGAAGGTGAGAGGCTGCCAGGAGTCTGCAGGTGCTGCTTGGGTCGCCGTCGGTGCAGTGAGCGCAAAGACGACGTTGCGGCTGGGGTGGACAGCGTGCACACTGCAACGCACGTGCCTGCCACCGCCTGCACCGCGCATCGCCGCGCTGGCACGCTCATCACTCACTGGTGGCCCCCATCCGCCCATGCCTTGCCCATGTGCCCCCTGAGCCGATGCATGCCGCCAGCGCACAGCCACATCCGTCTCTGCCTCGCAGGACTTGGCAGCGATGGACACCGGCGGCGAGCGCGTGCCTTTGCCCTTCCTCGCCTCCGCCGAACTCTGTCAGCCACGCGGCATGTGCCACAGCACGTGCCGCCCGCCTTTCCCCGTCTGCGCACCCCCGCAGGCGACATCCTCATGTTCCTCACTGGACAGGCGGAGATCGACAAAGCGGTGAAGCAGCTGAACGATGCAGGTGGGCGGCGGGGAGAGGCGGTTGGGAAGCTTCCCAAGCGCTTGCGCTTGCGCGTGTGGGTGCACACGCGGAGGGCTTGCCCTGGGAAAACGGAGGCGGTGTTTCCTCTGGCTCGTGTACTGCAAGCTGAAAGCGTTCTGTTACTGCTAGACACCCGACACAATCTGTGATCTGTTGTAATTTCGCAGCTTCACCAGCAGCCCTGCGCTGCCACCTCCTGCGCCTCGTCTGCAACCTTGATTGATTGATTGGACCTGCCCTGCCCCCTTGCCTCGACCCCCGTGCAGTGCGGTCGCTGCCACAGGACGTGTGCGGCAATTTGATGGTGCTGCCGATCTATGCGGCGCTGCCCCCTGAGATGCAGGTACGGGGGGCAACAATTCAGCTAGTGGGGAGGGCCAGGGTTGCCGGGGCAGAGAATCGAAGGGGTAATGCCAACTGCAGATCATTCGTGCAGGCCTGCGGGTAAGGGAGGGCCGGAGATTGCCGGCGCAGGATCGCAGGGCGCACGCCACCAGAGGGGCTCGCCATGCGGGCGCCGCTTGGCGCGCCCTGCCGCGGTCGCATGCCACGTCCCATGCCAAGCAAGCCCCCCTCCTGCTCCCGACAGGCACGTGTCTTCGCGCCCCCGCCCGAGGGCGTCCGCCGCTGCATTGTAGCAACCAACATTGCAGAGACGTCGGTGACGGGTGGGTTGGCGGTTGCTGGAGAGGTTGGGCTGTTGGTGGCGGTTGCGCTGGAGGGGTTGCGCTGTTGGTGGTGTGCTTGTGCCCGCCCCACGTGGGCCGGTGAATGCGGCATGGCCAGCGAGAGCCACGGTAGCACATTGCCTTGGTGTTGCCTTGGTGTTGGCGATGTTGCTTGCCCACCCCCCACCCCCAGGCTTGCTGCGCAAGGGCAGCAGCCGTCATCCTGGCAGCCACTCCCCTGCACTGCCTGCTCGTGCGATTAACCGTTGCACCTTCCTGTTGGGTCACTTCCTGCAGTGGGTGAAGGTACACCTGTAACCATGTTGTTGCCAGCGGCATCGTCGAACACACTGTCGAACACACAACTCGGGCCTGATGTGTCGCTCTCAGTTGCTCTTCCCCTGTCGGCTTGCCAACCAATCCCAATCGATCCCGCGATGCAGTCGACGGCGTGGTGTATGTTGTCGACACTGGCATGGTGAAGCAGAAGGAGTACAACCCGCAGACGGGCATGGATTCGCTTGGCGTGACTCCCATCAGCCGGTGCGTGCAGCACAGGCCTGGGGGGTCGCGGGTCGGTGGAGGAGGCGGCAGGCAGCAAGGCGTCCGCCTATCAACACCACACTTAGACATGCAGCAGCACCCCGCCTGCATGTGTGTGCAGCCTCGGTATCCCTGCGGGGCTTTGGACACGCTCTTGGTCAGCTCGCCATGCCCCACCACATACCGCGTCTCTCGCCCCCCCCCCCCCCCCTGCAGCGTGCAGGCCACACAGCGTGCAGGCCGGGCGGGGCGCACCTGTCCTGGCAAATGCTTCCGCCTCTACACGAAAAAGTTTTTCGAGAGGGAGATGCCCAACACGGTGGGTGGGCCACCTGTGGTAACGATGTAAGGGTTGACGTGGACCCAAGAGCGTGGGGGAGAGGCGCCATGCAAGGACCGCAGCTGCCGCCTGCCATCATGCCAACACCTCGCCGCACCCTCACAGCGGCGCGCGCGCTGCCCCCCGCCTGCGTGCAGACCGCGCCGGAAATCCAGCGCACCTCCTTGGTCGCGGCGGTGCTGTACCTTAAAAGCCTGCCGCTGAGCATCGACGTGCTGGGGTTTGACTACCTCGACGCCCCTGCGGTGCGTAGCTTTGCTTGTTCTGCCGTTTGCTGCGCTGTGTTGGCGTTGCAGCCGCATCGGCGATGCAATGCATTTGCTTGTGAGGAAGTTTGGCCCGGGGCTTGGGCGTGTGTCCGCATAGTGCGGGCAAAGCAGGCACGCTTTGCCAGGTGTGCTGTGCACGCCACGCCTGCTGCGATCGTCCACCCAGCCTTCCTCGCCTCGTCCCCCACGCGTGTGTTGCTTTGCAGACCGAGTCGCTGCAGGATGCGCTGCGCCAGCTGTACGTTCTGGATGCGATAGACGTGAATGGTGACATCACGGGTGCGTGGTTGCCCGCCGCCTCTGCGGCAGCTGTGGCGGCGGCTTGCTCCTGCTGCTGCTGGCACTGCCACTGGTATCCCTGCCGACGTCTTCCCACAGTTGTGCCCCGCCTGCCCCTCCCCCACGACAACAGACAAGGGCAAAGCGATGTCGCTGCTGCCGCTGGATCCCTCGCTGTCGCGGGCGCTGCTGGCGGCCAAGGACCTTGGTTGCCTGGAGGAGGTGGGCTGGCAGTGAGAGGACAAGCGCTGGGGGTGGGTGGCCGGGCAGGCGCTGGGGGCGGCCCACAAGCGGTGCTGCTGGTGGAGTGAGAGCCGCCCCGTCAGATGCTTTATCCATCTCACACCCGACAGATGATGACGGTTGCTTCCATGCTGTCGCCCGAGTCGAGCGTGTTCATCGGCGGCAAGGGGCCTGAGCAGCTGGCGGCAGGCGACCAGCAGCCAGAGGGTGCGCCGCCGCCGCCGTCGCTGCTGCTGCTGTTGCTCCTCCGCTGCCACTACTGCTGCTGCTGTTGCTGCCGCCGCCGCCGCTGGTGGTGGCAGTGGTGGTGGTGGCGGTGCTGTTACTACAGGCTGGTGGCGTGAGGCTGGCGTCCCAGTGCAGTTTGGCATTGGGGGGGAGTAGCAGCAAGTTGCGCCGCCGCCACTGCAGGGAGCATGGTTGGGAAGCGATCAGGAAGGTCTGATTTGGCAGGGGACTGCATGCCACACTACCCCTGCTCCTTGTGTGGCTCATGCAGCGCCACGCCCGTCTCCTGCCCACACATTCCTTTGCGCTGCCTCCGTGCAGGCCAGCAGCGTGGCCGGCAGCAGGGCGGCCCGACCATCAGCCCGCAGGGCCGCCAGCTGCTCAAGGAGCTGCAGCAGGAGGGGATGGGCGACCACATCCTGCTGCTGCGGCTGTACGAGGTGAGCACGACGGACTGAGTGAGCATGCTGCACCCCATTTCTGGTGTGTTTGCATCCGTGGGGCTTCCAGAGCGGCAGCGATAGGGTTGATGAAGCAGCAAGAAGGGATGCTGGCCATGTACTCTGCTCTGTGGATTCATGAGCGCGCCCCGAGCGGTTCTTGGGTTTGCAACCCCGCCTGCGCTCGCTGTGCCCAGCGCTGCATGACGCATGCTGCGCGTGACGCGGCACCGCGCCGCCCCAGGTGCACAGCCCCCGCCCCATGAGCTGGCTCCCTGCGTCCTGCGCCCCTCAAACTCCTCCTCTTCCCCCTCCCTACTCCATCCCCCCTGCAGGCCTGGGAGCAGGCGGGATGCTCTGTCGACTGGTGCCGAGACCTGGCGGTGGATGGACGCAGCATGCGGTTCGCCAGAGACATCCGCAACCAGCTGGCGGTACGTGAGGCCCCTTGCGCCGTGCGCCCTGTTCCCTGCCCCTACCCGCAGTATTTTCGCCCCCGCACCTGTCTCTCCGCCGTTGCCATCTGGACGGTGGCGTGCGGGCGACGGATTGGAGGATGGACGGCATGCAGGAGAGGTGCCACGACGCATCTGGGCTGGCCTGGCGCCCCCCTGAAGGAGGGGCTCCCGCTGCCTCTCCCAGCCTTCCTGTCAGCGCCCTGCTCCCCCCTGCTCCCCCCTTGCTGCAGCGCATCTGCGGCCCGGATGGCAGCGGCCTGGAGCCAGGGGGCGCCAAGCGGCGGCAGCGTGACGAAAGGGACCAGGAACGCGGCGGCGGCGGCGGAGAGGCACGAGATCGGGACGGCGGGCGGCGCGATGACTATCCCCCGCGGTGTGGCGACGGCGGGCGGGAGAGGGAGCGGGAGGGCAAGCGGGAGCACGACGGCCGCTGCGACGACGGCGGCGGCGGCAAGCGGCGACGGCACGGCTTTGCAGACGCAGACACCGTGACGTCTCTTCGCATGGCGTTCACGATAGGTGCGCGTGAGGCCTCGCATCGGGTTTATCTGCCACTGGGGGATGCAGCCGAGGGGGCATTGATTTCTTCGTTGGTTTGCCGATGTATGGCCCCCGCTGCCGCGTCGTCGGCTGCACCCACGCGACGCCGCGCCACCTGCTCCATGCTGGCTTCGTCTGCTGCCCCTGGCCCGCCGCATGCTCACGCGCCTGCTCCCTCCATCCTGCCCTCTTTACTAGTTGCGCCCTGCATCGCCGCTGCGTTCCCTTTGCAGGCTTTGCCAACCGCCTGGCTCGCCGCATGCCCATGCACAACGGGTACCGCACGCTGGGGGAGAAGGCGACACTAGCGCAGGCAAGCAGTGAAGTCGGCGGGTGGGCTGGGAGGTTGGAGGCGTCAGAGGGCTGCCGACTGCTTGCCCATTTGCTGCTGCAGCGCTCGCCCTGCACACCACAAACCCTGTGCAAGCGTGGCGGCAGGCGCTCCGTTGCCCTCCTCCTGCCACAACCCACCGGGCCTGCCCCGCCCTTCCCTCCCCGCTCCCCGCCTTGCTTGCCCCGCAGCTGCACCCCGGCTGCGCACGCGTGACGGCAGACGACGACGGCCTGCTCCCTGCTTGGATGGTGTACCACGAGCTCGTGTCCACTGGGCGTGTCTACCTCTCAAAGGCAAGCACGGCAGCGCCTGGCAGCACCGCACCACCATGGGCGGGGCCCGCCCTGGAAAGCAGCGTGCCCGTCCTGCTGCGCATGGCACTCCAGCACAGCACGCTGCGTCCGGATCCAAGGTGTAGTGCATGCATCAACACCTGCATCTCCCACCTCACTACCAGCCCATGCACGCCTGCGTTGTGCTGCGCTGCCTGCAGGTGTGCCCCGTGGAGTCGCCCTGGGTGCAGGCCATCGTCCCCAAACTGGAAAACATCGACGTCAACCGACTGAGGTGGGGGTGGGGGTGTTGCGTTATCGGGAGACAGCTGGTGGGGCAGCTCGGGCAGTGGCGGCGCCGCCCCCCGCTGCAGCACCAGCACCAGCACCAGCACCAGAGCCAGCAGCAGGAGCAGCAGCACCAGCAGCATGGTGCGAAGCGTGCTCTGAATGTGCCACCCTTCACCTGCCCAACTTGCCCGGCCTGCAGCGGCGGCAAGACGGGCCAGCAGGCCATCGCAGCAGCTGAGGCAAAGGCGGCAGGCGTGGCAGAGGCGGCGGCGGCAGAGCAGCAGCGTGCAGCAGCAGTGGAGCGGCGCAACACAAACGACGCGGTGGCGGCGGCGCGGGCACGGTATCTGGCACGCAAAGCAGCGGGCGGCGGCAAGGCGGGCGGCAAGGGGCGGTGATGTTGGCGGCGCGTGGAAGCTAGAATTGGCAGGCGTGTCTGTTCCTCGACCCCTCTCTACATCCTCACTTGGCTGATGCGCGAGTGCTGCAGCTTACATCATGTGTGGAAAGGCCAGCGTTGCACTGGGGCAGAGGATACGTTGGGCACGGGTGGCCAGGCATGCAAGTGTCCGCCGGCCTCCCGGCAGCCGATCCTCTCCTGCGCTCACTCCTCGTGGGTGTTGGCTACCGCCGAGGGGCGACCTGCTTGCTGAACCGCGGTTGGCTGCTTGCGCTGCACGCGCAGCTTGCCGCATGCTGCCATCAGGGCGGCCAGCCAGGCCAGCAGCACCGCCGTGAGCGCCGAGGCCGCCGAGCCGGCGGCGCCACCCAGCTGCCGGTGAAGCGCCGTGGGGATTGTGCTCAGGGCCTTGCTTTTGGCCACGCCACGTTTATTGATGCAGATCCGGGCATCAGCCGGAGGAGCCGCGAGGCTTGCGGCCTCGGGAACTGCGCCCGCCTGCAGCCGCGCCTGCGCGCGTGTGAGGACCATGAGGGCACTAAGGAAAAGTTATAAAGCTTGCGAAACGGGAGTTTGGGGGCGCGGTCAGAAGAGCTCGAGGCGTTGAGAAGAGGCGCGGAAGGCTGACGGAAGGAGCTTGCGCTCGTGTAACTTGCTTCAAATGATTAAAATGGTGACGCGACACGAAGCGAGGGCGTGCAGGAGACAGTCCCCATTTCCTTGCGCCGCCACGTGGCACCGCCGGTCGCGCCTGCCGCCACCGCCACTCACCCTCCTTGCCCTCCCTTGACACCGCCGCTCCCACTCGTACTCTGTTGCACCAATTGTCACATGCAAAGGGAGTGGTCTGGGTTCAAATAGTGTGATTAATACAGGGGGAGGGATTCGCAGTTGCTCAATGAAAATGGGGGGTGGCAGGGCGCCAGGAGAGGAGCGCCGCTACCAACGAGGCAGCGGCCGGGGTGGTTGTGCTCACGCGGTGGTGGTAACGATGCCTGCCGCGGCCGCAGCCGCAGCCGCAGTCTGCACTGGGCTTCCGCAGCCGCTGCAGCAGCCGCTGCTGCCGCTGCCGCCGCTTCACGCCAGCGGACGGTAGTCGCAGCTCGGGCCCTGGGTGACGGGCACTAGGCCGGCGGCGGACAGACCCAGCTCCTGCGAGTTGGTGGGAGGAGGGGTAGCGCGAGGGGAGAGGGGCGGGGCATCAGCACTGGGGAGCTGGACCAACCCGCTGCTCTTGCACCATGCACGATGTTGGCAGGTCTGCGCTGCAAGCACAGTGCTGCCGGTCGCGACCACAAGCTGCGCCCCCTTTACCGTCAGCTTGGTCATCATGAAGCTGACAGACGCGGAGTCGGAGACGTCGCGGGTGAAGAGCCACAGGCCTGCAGGTGTTGATTGGAAAGCATGAATGTATGCAACCTTTTCCATGCTATAGCTGCATCGGCGCGTGTGCAAGCACTGGTGGCAGCCGGTCATCACTGCGGCACCCGGGCGGGCCCTGGAAGCTTAGGGCGGCACCCCACCCACCGCAACCCCAACCCCGCCCCCCACAACTCCCGTCGCCGCCGCCCGCTCCACGCACTGACGCACCGATGTTGTTGGTCTGGAAGCGGCGGACGAGGGGGTTGTGCGAGCCGGTGGCGCACAGCTCCTGGGGAAGGGTGAGCAGGGGGTAAGGGGAGGCAGGGACATGTTTCAGTTTGGAAGCACGCTGGTACTTCTTTCGGCAGGGGGGCGGTTGGGAGCAGGCAGTCCCCAGCAGCGCATGCCGAGCCTGCTGGAATAGGAATTGGATGAGCAAGGAACACGCTGTGGAGCGCCCGGGTGAGATGCACGTGCCCCCCTCAGAGCGGCGCGGGGAGGCGCCGGCCGCGAAGGCTCTTCCCTCGCATGCCCGGCCGCCTCCCACCCCACTCACCGCGGCTTGCTGCACATTCAGCAAACAAGCCAGCAGGGTGGCATCACGCACGGTGGGCCAGCCGGTCACAATCAAAGTTCTGCCAACACACCGTCCCGGTGCACCCCCCCCCCCGGTCCCTCTTGCAGGCACATGTGTTGTACAAGGGAGAGCCCAGCAAGCGCACCCCCTCGACGCGGCGGGGCGCGCCGCCAGTCACGATGGCCCAATCATAGGCGGTGCCCGGTGAAGGGGTGCTGGGGCGCTTGCCTGCAGCCACCACCCAGTAGGCGCCAGAGAACCTGGGGGCATGTGGATGGGGAGGGGGGGGGGCCAGTGGGTGTGCGGGTGGGTTGGTGGGTGGGCAGGCGAATGGGCGGGTTGGTAGGTCAACCGACGTTGGTGGGTGGGTGGGTGGGTGGGTGAGTGGATGGTGGGTGGTGGGTTGGGGGGATGGGTGCACACATGATTGAAGAGTGGTTCAGTGCAGCGGAGCGTTCACGCAGGCAGAGCGTTTGCAGCTGCTGCTAGCCGAACCCGAATCCGGAGGCCCCAAGCAGCAGTGTGTATCAAACGCCACGTTGCCGGCGCTGTGCAACCGGGAACAAGAGGCGCGAGGCTGCTGCAGAACCGGTGGCACTCACAGCTGCGTGTTGGTGCCAGCCAGGGCAAAGCCGACCTTGAGCTTGGAGGTGCGCTCGGGGTCGGGGATGGTGGCGATCAGGCTGCAACCAGCGGCGGGGGGGGGGGGGCGGGGGGGGGGGGGGGCAGCAATGATCAAATGATCAGGCGGGGGGGCCTGGGAAGCAGGCTGCAGGAGGTGAGGTGAGGTGCTGAGTGCAGCGCGGAGCATGAGGACGCCGAGGGCCGGCATGCAGCACGCGAGGCAGGACAACCCCGCACGCGGCTGGGAGAGCGCTGGCCTCTGATGTCGGCAGCAGGCACTGCGTGTGCAACATGCAACACGCCATGGCCTGCGGCGCTTATAGTCCTGCCCAGCGTGCTTCTGATGCGTCCTCCCTGCCATCCCAGGCACCCAGCCAGCAGCCCCTCTCCAGCAAGAGCAATGCACACACCGCGGGTTGTCGTCGTTGGCGGTGCCCACCCACGGACCAGTGATGCTGCCCTCGCGCGCCTCGTTCAGCACGCGCAGGCCCTGGGTGATGTCGGACGCATTCAGAGGCCTGCGTGGCAGGAAGGTGGGCGTGGCAAAGCATTTTACGTGGCGCTCGCGTGCGCCAGCCTGGCGTGACTGATCGTTGTGCCGGCGGTTGCGGCAGCCCCGTCAAGGCTAGCGCTCGTGCTCATCAACTTGCAGGGCCCTGTCCCGCCACTCACACATAGGTGGCTCGCACGCAGTAGAGCTGGTCGCGGGGCTGGTAAACGAGGGGCACCTGCACATGTGTGCCAGGCAGGCAGGACAGGGATGGCGGGCGGTTGCGGGGGGCGCGCCGCGGGCCGCCACAACTTGCTGCGGCAGCAAGTCGGGGGTGCGCTGCCGACCAGCACCAAAGTGCGTTGTTATGCTCTTCAAATACCAGCCAGCTCCCCAGCCTGTTGCGCCGTACGCGCGGCATCCAGAGCGGCTCGCTCCCCGAGGTGGCTGCCCGGCTGCCGCCCGCCCGCTCGCTCCCCGAGGGGCCGCCGTTCCGCTCACCTGGTTCTGCACATACCAGGGCGCCCCGATGTAGTCCGCGATGTCGAACTGCGCCGCGGAAAGGGCCTGGAAGCCCTCGGGAGGGCAACGCAGCCAGGGCCGGGGAGGCAGCAGTGTTGCTGAGGCGCCGCTTGCGCCCGCCAGGGCCAGGAGCGCCAGGAGGGCGCCAACTGCGCGCGTCATGGCGATCGCGTGTCAGCGATAAAGACGCAGGACCAGGGCGGAGGACAGCAGCGAAAGCGTCGCGTGGTCGCGACACCTTGGGAGCTCCGCTCAGCAGGCACAGCATTCGTCCGTGCCGTTCCGTCCTCCGGCAGTTACACACGTCCTCCCCCTTCTTGGTCGCAAGCAGGAAGGTTGCAAGGCTACTGCTGACGGGTATCACAAACAGAGGCAAATGGCCGGCAAATGTATGGGGCTGGCCGGCTCCGAGAGAGGCGTGCATCAAGCGCCGCCCGCCATGCCGCCCGCCGGCACCTCTGCACGCTCCACCTCCGCCAGGCTCATCCCCACGTTTGCATCCTGCAGCAGGCCCACACGCAGGCGAGGGCAACGCGAGCCCAGCTGCCACATGCAGTGCGCAACCTGCAGGCGGCGCGGCAGGGGGAGGGGGGAGGCGCGTGGGGGCCGGGCCAGGGCAGGCCTCACGCCGGCAGGCAGCGCTTCCTGCTGCAGCCACCAAAGCCTCAAGCCTCATAAGCTGGCAGGCACATTCCCTGCCTTGCTGTGCACGCACCGGCGCAGTTACTGTGTCCTCCCCTCCCAGCAACACGTCCTCAACAGCCCGCAGGCGCCCGCCGCCGCCCGCCAGCGCCGCCAGCGCCGCGAGCAGCGGCTCCGCGGCCGCCGCCGGCCGAACCGTCAGCCGCTGCTGCGGCTGCAGGTCCACGCAGCGGTGGCCGGAGAGCACGAGGCGGGTGAGCGCGGCGGCGCCGCGCAGCGCGGCGGCGCCGTCCAGCGCGGCCTGCCAGTCTAGCAGCAACTCCCGCAGGCCGGAGAGGTAGGGCCCCGCGGGCAGGCCCTCAGCCAGCTCGTTCCCTTCGATGTGCAGGCCCTGCGGCAGCGGCAGCGGGAGGAAAGCCGAGGTGAGGAGGAAGCAAGCTGAGGTGAGGACAGCGGCAGGGCAGCACGCCGAGCATGGGTGCAGCGCGCCTCTGCTTTGTGACTGGCGGGCTCCACACAGGGTGAGCTGGGCCAGCCCCTACGCACCAGCAGCTGCGTCATGCCCACGACAGGCGGCGGCAGCGCAGCCAGCGACAGCCCAGAGATGGAGAGGAAGGCGAGGCGGCGCAGCGGCTCGAGCGCCCGCCAGTCGCCCGGCGCAACAGCGGCGGTGCGGTGGAAGCAGTCGTGGAGGTACAGCACGCGCAGCCCTGTGAGCGCCGACAGCTGCAGGACAGGGCGGCGCAGGGCAGGGCGGTGCAGTGGTACAACGCAGGACAGGATGGTTGTGAGGCAGCTGGGAGGCGGCGAGGCACACGCGGCAAGGCCCCCCAACTGCCTTGCTCCACCATGTCAGCTGCACTGCTACTCGACCGCATGCGTGTGGCACTGCGGCGCCACCCAACCGCCACCACCGCTGCAAGCCTGCCTGACTGGGAAAGCAACGCAGATAGCTCTCGCTCAGGTTGAGCTCCTGCAGCAAAGGGTTGGCGGGCGGGTGAGTTCCGAGCCACCGAAATGCAGAAAGTGGCAGGGAAGCAGCAGCAGGGGCGGCGGCAGCGGCAGCAGCAGCTTGCTGCCAGGGCGTGTGTGCCGGGCCCTCGCCCCTCCCACGGAACGGTGTCAGCAGGCAGGGGTGCGTGCAGTGCTTGCAGCCTGGCAGGCGCACCTGCAGGGTGGGCGTCAGCGCTTCCAGGGGCGCCAGCGAGGCGTTGCTGAGGCGGTTGGTGGCCAGGTCGAGGCTGCTTGGGAGAGGGGGGCATCATCGGCAGGGGGAGGAGCAGCACGCGTGAGAGCCTCAGCTGACACAAGACGTAAGCATGCCCGCGAGGGCGGGCAATGGCGGGCCGGAGGCATGCAGAGGGCAGGGCAGGGCAGGGCAGGGCCCAGCGGCACCGGCGGCCCGGCGCAACGCCGCCCGCGGCACCCACCTGCGCAGGCGCGGCAGCAGCGCCAGCACGTGCGGCAGCTCGCGCAGGCCCGCGTCCGACAGGCGCAGCATGGTGAGCGACGGCGGCAGCCACTGCTGGGACTGCGAGCCAGGGGGCGCGGCATGCGCGCCAGGGGGCGCGGCCAGCTCAAAGTGCTCGACGTCCACCACCGCGAAAGCCTCCAGCCCGGGTGGTGCTGCACACGGCCCCGCCAGAAGCAAATGCACGCTCTTGCAGTTTTGGAGCGACAGGTGGCGCAGGCTGGAGAGCCGCCCGCCGGTGGGGAAGACGAGCCGCACTTGCCCGGGCCAACTCAGCGTCAGCTTGCGCATCGAAAGCGGCGGGCCGTGCACACCAAACAAGCCTTGCGGCAGGGTTGTGGTTGCAGACACGGGCGCGTCTCCCACAAGCAAGGGGTCTGCGCTGCACAGCGTGATGGATAGCTCCTGCACTGCCGCCAGGCGGGGCGCCAGCCAGCTGCAGCACGCAGCAGGGTGCGGCGGTTGCCTCAGGCAAGCCGGCATGGCAGCGGCGCAAAGCAGGCACGAGGTGAGAGCGGGGGGCGACAGGCAGGAGCAGCACACCTGCCAGCCGCTCATCCCTAGCCCCTACCATCCAACATCGCGCAGCAACCGATTTGCCTCCTTGTTGCGCTGCTCCTTCGGCATGCCCCGTAGCTTGCTCTTGGGTATGGTGATGCTGACGACACGCCAGAGCGGCGACGGGCCGGCACACACGCCGCGCCAGCGCCGGCACGCCTGCTCCAGCCGCAGCAGGTCTTGCAGCGCCGGCAGCTGCTGCGCCACGGCCACCAGCAGGCTGTCGGGCAGGTCCAGGAGCTGCAGGCGCCCGCCTGGCGGGTGCTGCGGGGCACGAGTGCCGCGAGGGCGGCGGCCGGCGGCGGCAGTGAGCAGCGGTGTGTGTGTGGCACGGTGCTGCTGGGGTGCACGGGACGGCGCGCCCACTCCCCCGTGATTCCCAAGCAGCCGATCCGCGCCTCAACGCAGGCTGCGAAGCGTACCTGGCTGTTGCGCGCCTTCATTTTCGCCGCAACGTGTGTTTGAACCCGCACTGATGAGGGTTCGAGGAGATTTAAAGCGGAAGCAGCAACTAGCGCGAGTCTGCGCAGCTCTTTGTGCTGCTACATGCACTCGACGCGCGGCACGTCCCGCCACCGCCACTGCCTTCGCCACTCGTTCACCATGTGCCCCGCTGGCGCAGTTACACGCCGGGCGAGAATTCAGGGGGAAATTTGAACAGGAGGTGGCAGCAGGGAAATCGAGCGAGCTGAAACGACTACAAACAAATGCAACGCCGGCGGCAAGGGCGCCCAGGGGGGCTCGGTGCGCCGCTGCCGGCGCCGCCAGCGCAGAAAGGCACCTGCCACAGCCGGTCACACGTCGCCGGCATCGGAGCCTTCGCCGGGGCCGGCGGTGGGCACAAAGGCAGGGGCCTCCGCGCTGAGGTGCGCGCTGAGGTGCGTGCTGAGGCCGGGTAGGCTCTGCTCCACCACGGCGGCATCCGTCAGCGACATGGCAGCCAGGCTTGAGAAAGGTGTGCTGCCCTGCCAAGACCCCGAGAGAGTGGGAGACATGACGGGGCCCGCGGCGGCGCCGACGCCGGCCACCGGCACCGCGTCCGCCACGTGCTTGGCGGCCGCCGCGTGCGCCTGCTTGGCCTCAGCCTGCGCGAGGCTCAGCCCGGGGGCCACCGCCGGCGGCGCGACGAGGCCCGGCACGGGCGAGGGTGCGGCCGCAGCGAGCGCCGCCGCTGCAGCGGGCGCAGCAGCGGGCGGGGCTTCCACCTCCATGCCCTCTGCCGCCGCCTCCCCCTCCGCCTCCTCTGCCTCGGGCCCTGCAGGGACCACAGCAGGGGCGCAGCAGGCATGGCAGGCACGTAGCAGGCATGGCAGTGGCGCAGCAGGCATGTGGGCACGACAGCAGGCATGTAGGCACGTAGCGGCAGATGGTTGAACGGGTGGGCAGCGTGGAGACGCAGCACAGCTGACCAAGCTGCCTAAAGCCCCACACCGCAGCAACGCAGCTGCAAGCATGGCGCGCAGCGCAGCGCAGCAAAGCGCACCAGGTTCGGGCTTCGGTTCCAGGCCGGGCAGCGGCGGCACGACGGCGCCGGGGCGGGGGAAGTCGAAGCCAGCCGTGCCGTCTGCAAGAGAGAGGGGCGTCGCAGGGGGGAGACGGAGCGGGTTGTCAGTGGCGCCGAGGGGAGAGCTGAGACCGCCGGCCAGGACAGGGCTGCGCCTGCACAGTTCACATGCTTCGCTGCACCCGAGCCCCAGCCTCCCTGGCCACCAGCAGCCTCCCCGCCGCCGCCAGCCAGCTCACCAGGCCCCTTTGCAATCTTGGGCTGCTTGTAGCCGCCGCTGGAAAGGTTGCCGCTGTACTTGTTGCGATTGGGGTTCACAGCTGGAACCGGCGTGGGGCGTGGGGCGGGCTCTGCAGGGCGGCGGCGGCGTGCGGCGGAAAAGAGGAGAGGGGAGGGTGAGGTGTCGCGCTGGCAGGCGTCGTGGAACGCATGCGGCGTTTCACGCAATGCAACCCCACTTGCAGCTGCCGCGCGCCTCCTCAAAACACATGCATGCAGAGCGCCTCCTTCTGCACCCCCGCCTGCTCCCCACCACCACCGCCGCTCCCCAACCCACCCGGCGCCGGCGGCAGCTCGGGCCCCTCCTTGGTGCGGCGCACGCGCTGCGCGTTGAGCTCCCCGGATTTGAGGTTGGTGTGCAGCACAAACACCACCTCGTCGCCGGGCTTGAGGATGTGCTGGCCGGTGACCTGGGGGGCAGAGAGGGGAGGCAGCGCACCAGGTGGGCAGCCGTATCGTGCATGAATGCAGCGCGGGGAGCGGGAGCGCTGTGCAAGAGACGCGGCAGGCAGGCAGGCAGGCCATGTGCATTGCAGTTGGAGGCCTGACTAAATCCGGCCTCACCTCCTTGAAGTGGAAAAAGATGCGCGTCTTCTTAGCTGCCGCCTTGGCCTGCTCGGCAGCAGCAGCCTTGTCTTCCCCGGCGGCGGCCGGCGCCGGCGCCTCCCCGGCCCCCTCGGCGCTAGCCGCCGCCGCCTCGGGAGCAGGCTTTGCGTCAGCTGCAGGCTTTGCCTCCTCCTCCTCCGCGGCAGCCGCCGCCGCCTCGGCAACGGGCGCCGCTTCGGCCGCCGCCGGCGTGGGCGCGTCTGCCGCCGGTGCCGCCTCCGCCGCTGCAGAGGGCTCCGCCGTCGGCATGGTGGGCTCGCTCACAAGAGAAGGCTCCGCCGTGGCTGCGCCGCTCTCGCCGGCCTCCGCCTCGGCGGGCGTGGGCGCGTGCAGCGGGCCCGGCGGCAGCAGCTGGTCCTCCCCGTAAGAAATGAAGCCAAACTGCCGCTCCTTGTTGACCTGCGGCAGCGATGGAGCGGACCAAGAACTTCAGTGCACCAGTGTTGCTGCCACCAGGCGAAACGGCACTGCCAGCGGTCGCACTCAAGACAGCAACGCTCGCCTCGCGATGGCTGACAACCGACGGCTGCAATTGGACTACTGCGCACAATGGCTGGCTGCCTAGCTGCTGCTGGTGCCGTCGCAACCAACCACACCCCTGGCGCCGCCCCGCAGTCTCACCTGCACCACAGTGCCGGCGTAGCGCACAAAAGTTACCTCCACCGCCCGGCGCCCCGCGTACGCTGCAGCGCCAGGCACCGTAGCCTGCGCGGCGGCCTTGACAGCCTGCCGCAGCAGGGGGGTGGGGGAGTACAAGGTGGGGAACGAGGGATGGCTTGATGCGGGGGCCCCGGCCACGCGCGTAGGCTGGGTGCCGCAGCAACACACGCACCGCCAAACAGAACACCGGCACTGCTTGGTGGGCGCCCACCCACCCACTCCACCCACCTGCAGGTTTGTGAGGACCCGGAAGCACACATGGTCTCCCACCCGCAGGCTGCCGCTGCCCTGCGCCACGTCCTGCGGCGAGAAGGGCAGCCGCGCCTTGCCGGGCCCAGGCATGCCGGGTATGGCGGCCTCGCCGCCGGCCAGCAGCAGCGCCGCGGCGTCGCCGCCCTCCCCGGGGGGCACGTACTCCACCACCCCGCTGCTGCCCAGGTACTGCAGGTGGTGGGGGAATGGGTGGGAGGCGCAAGGAGGGAAGGTGTAAAGGGTGTGTAATGGCAGGCGCAAGCAGGGAGGGGGAGGCCCGCGTGGCAGCAGGCGGGCTGCTGCAGGGCAGCGCAGCGGGGGGTGCGCCACGGGGGGTGCGCCAGCGCCTGCGTGACCACACCTCTGCCTGCCGACCTGCCCGCCAGCGCCTGCGCGCCTGCCCGCAACGGCCTGCGCGCCTGCCCGGCAACGCCTGCTCGCCAGCCTGCACACCCACACGCCGCTTGCCTGCTTGCCCAGCTGGGGGCGCTCCAGGATCACGCCCCGGTGCAGCTCCTCGCTGACAGTCTCAAACACGACTGCGCCCTGTGGCGCACGGCGGATCTGCGGCGGGGGCAGGCGAGCGGGGCGCGGGACGACGGGTCAGCAGGCTGGGTGGCAAGGCAGCGGGCACCCGGGCGCAAAGGGGGCAGCTTCTAGATGACCAGCTGAAGCAGCGAGCTGCGCGCTTCATGGGGTGAGCAGCCACAACCCAGGCAGAAGCAGCAGCGTGCGCAGCAGGCAGACGGATGCAGCCCGCCCCAGCTGCCTGTCACGAAAGCAGCCGCCTGCACAGCCCCCCATCCGGCCAACACCCAGGCAGCGCCGAAGCAGCGGGGCCAACCCACGAGCAACTGCTCGCACCTGCACCGCCGACAGCTTGGTTCCGTCTCGGTCCCTGCGAACGGTGTACTCGACGTCGTCCCCGACCTGCGAGTGGCGGCGGGAACAAGCATATACATTGGTGAGGGGAGAAGGCGCGGCGAGGAGGGCGGGGGCGGCAAACGGTGTACTTAGAACCGGGCGATCAAGCTGGGCTGCCGCAGACGGCCCGCTGCTGCCCCCCCCCCCCCCCCCCCCCCCCATGCGGCACCAACCCTTCAGCGCCCCACCACACCACTACCAAGGCTTCCAGCACACCCACCTTGACGTCGTCTGAGCTCCACCCTTCCAGCTGCGAAAAGTGGAAAAACATGTCGCCGGGGCGGTCCATCTGCAGCGGCGTAGAGACAGAGAGGGAGGCAGAGGAGCGTGAGGCCTGGCAGTAAGCATGAAATAAGCAAAAAAAAGGAGCTAAAAAATAATTGGCTGCAGCGGCAGCAGCGGCAACGACGGGGGGCGGCAACGCCGGGCGTGAGGGCTGCACGACCTGCATGAAACGCTCTGGGGCAGCCCTGCACGGATGCCGTGGCCAGCTGCGACAGCACACAACATGTAGCCATTCCAACCATGCAAAATGTTAGCATTGTACTTTAAAAAGAACCAGCAGCAGCACCTGGCGGATGAACCCGAATTCCTTCTTCAGCAGCGCGACGCGCCCCAGCTGGCGGCCGCCCAGCGGGTCGCCCGCCTCGTTGGCGGCCACCGCCGCCTCCAGCGAGGGGCTGGGCAGCAGGGACTGCGAGCAGGGAGGGGGCGTGGCGCGCGGGGAGACTTGGTTTCGGGAGAGCAGGTCGCCATGCCGCGGCTGGCGCAGCGTCTCAGGCTCGCAGCGCCGCGTGGGTGCCTGCACAGGCAAAAGCGCTTGTCTGTACCTTTGACAGGAAGCGCACGTCGTTGGCCATCTTGCGGTGGCCGCCGCCGGCGCCAGGGAAAGAAACCAGCTCAAACTCCACCACATCTCCCGGCTCCAGGCGTTGGGTGCCCTCTGCACAAGAGCAAAACAGGGGGTGTGACACGGCATCAATAAGACGACAGGGAAGGAAGCGAAGCACACGACAAGCGGCAGAGATTTACAGGCGGTGGTGGCCCGTGGCACGCACGCCGCTGCGTGCCCTGGCTTGACAGCCCAACCCCTGTCCAACCACTGGCTGCCAGCTTTGCAAGAGCCCCAGCTCTCACCTCCCAGCCGGTAGTTGCCGTACCGCGCCTGCTGCTGCGTGCCCTGCTCGTCAATGTACAGCAGCAGCCCGTCGTCCATGCCGTGGTGCCGCGCCGCGCGCGCCGGCTGTGCCACGGTGCCGCGGTAGCGCGGCGCGGGCGCCGCGTCGGCGGGCGCGCCCAGCGGCGGGAAGTGCGCCGCGGCCAGGGTGGGGTCTGTTGGGGCCTCGGCGGACGGTGGGGAGGGCGCGGGGGGCTCGCGCACGCGCCAGTCGCGCTGGGATGAAGCAGGGGAGGGCTGGCGGTGCGCAAAGTGGCCATAGGGCTGGCCGTAGGGCTGCTGCCCCTGGCCCTGGCCCTGACCCTGGCCCTGGTTGCTGTTGTTGTTGTAGCCGCCAAAGGGGCCGCCCTCTGGGCCGCCCTGGCCGGGGCCGGGCTGGAAGTGCCCGCCGCCGCCCCCGCGCCGGTTGTACTGGCCGTACTGCTGCGCCCCGCCCTGTTGGTTGGGGTGCCCCCCGCCGGGGCCGCGCTGCTGCGGGTGCTGCTGCTGCTGGAAGTGCTGCTGCTGCTGCTGCTGCTGCAGGCCCGGCGCGCCGCCCGGCGCGGGGCCCAACGCGGCGGCGGCAGACGAGTCTGCCGCGCCGGCCGCCTCGCCGGCGGCGGGCACGCTGCCCTGCCTGTAAAAGGCAGAGCCCTCGGCGGCGGCCACGCCGCCCGCCGCGCGGTCGGGGGTGCCGGAGCGCACGCCGCGGGCGGCGCCGGGCGGCGTGGCGCCGGCGCCGGCGCCGCCCGCCGGCGGCGGCGTGCCGCCCATGGGCGCAGCAAGCGTGTTGACTCGATAGGCGACGTCCTTGCCCGTGGTGAGGTCCCGGGCCACCACAAAGCTGCAGAAGGGGGGGCAGCATACACATGAGAGGCGGGGGTCGGAGCAGGGAGGCGGAGAGCAGGGAAGCAGGCGGGGTGCAGGGGCAGGGGAGAGCGGAGGCTGCACACTGAAGTTTGCCCCTGTAGGCCGACGCCCATTCAGTCCGGACAAATTGAGTCGAGCACCACCTGACGGTGGCGCCGTGGACCGACTGGCCATCAGCGGAGCAGAGGCAACGGGCGCACGATGCTGTTTGCCCTGCAACAGCTGCTGCTGCCCTGCAAACCCCCCTGGAATGTCGAACTGCAAGGCGCACGCACCTGACGGTGGACCCGTACACAGCCTGGCCGTCTGAATCGTTGACGTGGAAGAAGTAGCGCCCCTCGTGGGTGCTGCTCTTGATGAACCCAAACTGAGGGGTTTGAAAAGGGAGGGAGGGAAGGGGGGAGGAGGTGTAGGAGGGGGTCTGCTCAGAGGCGAGGCAACGGGGGGAGACCGGCAGAGCATACGCCTCCTGTTGCTGGCTGCTGGCTGCTTCCGGCGGAGCAGCCCTGCGGGCTGCCGGCAACGCGCGTGCGGCCTGTGCTGCTGCATGTTGACAACCAGTGCGCCGTTGGGCCACACCTCTCGGCAGGTCCCTTGCACATGCACCCACCTTCTCCTGGCGGGACACCACCAGCCCCTCGTGCGCTTCTGCGTTCTCCGGCACTTCGACCGTGTGGCGGTGACGGGCGCGGCCGCCGTCGATGCTGCGACGCGCGCCGCCGTCGATGCTGCGGCGGCCGGCAGAGCGCGGGGTGGTGGCGGTGGGTGGGCGGCCCGGCGAGGCCGCCGCCTCGGCGGCCGCGGGCGTGCCTGCTTCGGGAGCGCTCATGGTGCTTGAAATGGTGGTTGGTCGACTTGATTACTTGTCAAAACTGTGGCAGGTTGGGGGAAGGCGGGAAAGATCAGACGCCGTTGCGGCGCCTGCCGCGGCGGCAGCGGCGGCGGCGGTGATGGTGACGGCGGCGGTGCTGGCACACCAAGCGTCTATTGGCTGCCCCCTCTGGTCGATGCATGCGCCGGCAGCGCTGCTCCCAATGCGCGGCCGCCTGGCCTCGCAAGACGCGTGCAGGCGCGGCCCGGCGGGTGAGCATGCCGCAAGCGCACCTGGCGGCAGGAGTCGGCGATGACTCGAGCGCGTAAAGTAAGGAAGAAAGGCTTGCTGCAGCAGAAATAGACGAATGGGGAGGCACCGACCGCGACCTTGTGTCGCAGGCGGGCCTAGGGTATGGAGGATGGCCGATGCGGGGGTTGCCTCCGTAGAACGACGGTGGGGAGGGCGCAGACAGCGCTGAAGGCCGCCCCCCTGCTCATCACACCACAGCAGGATGCACACTGCGCTCGCAGCTAGTTTTCGCCGCCCTGACATTTCGGGCAATCCACATGGTGTGTTCCAGCTGTTTGGAGTGCTGCACAGCGGTGTTGCTCGCCGCCGGCCCGTCCACAAGCCTTGCCCTGTCTCCCAGCTGCGCGTGCACCCCCGCAAGCGCTGCACATCTCGGGTTGACAGTGGTGCATGCCGCTGCGCTGGCAAACAGGCCAGGCCTGCTGTCAACAGCGCTGCGCCGGGCCGCAGGCGGCAGCGGCAGCACCACGCCGCCTGCGACGCTGGTGCGGCCTTGCATCGCAGCCTTGCATGGCGCTGTTGGCATGCGTGGTGATGTTCCTTGGCCCATGTCACCGTCTCATCTCAACAGGAGCCCCACAACTCTCCGATCTGCGCTCACCGACCGCAGCTGGAGGCGCAGCTGGGCGGAGGGCCGGCATACCACCTGCACACCCTGTTCGAAAGCTGCGGCATTGAGCTGTGAGTGGGCATCCTATACACCATGTGATGTATAAGGATAAGGGCAGTGTTTGTAAGGACATCAGTGCATGCTGGCATCTGCGGAGCGCCTGGCTGCAATGCAATGCAACGCGTCGCCTGTGCTGCTTCCGTTCCGCCTCGACGCCACGCGGCAGCTGCGCGTGGAGTGGCTGCTCGTCTGCCCTCCTCCTCACCGTCTCACCAGGGATGATGTGTCGGCCCTCGCCTCCACTCGCGCCCCTGGCAGGTGCCCTGGCGACAAGAAGGTGTCCCGTGTGTGGCGCCGCCTGGCGGGGAGAACCGCCCTGGAGGCCGCCGTCACGCTAGGCCACGCTGCGCCTGCTGCCGAGCTGCTGGCGGCGGGCGCGGCGGTGCGGCCGCAGGCCTGGGCGGCGCTGACGCTGTACTGCCCGCCCGCTGCGCACGACCAGCTCGCCGCCCTGCTGGCCGCCTCACAGGTGCGACTGCCTTGTGCTTGCAAACGTGCCGCCGCGTTAGAACTGACGTAGACGATGCCAGCGAAGTTGCTGTGCTTGCAGGCAGGCGCGCTCGTGTGCTCTGCCCGCCACGTCTGCACCTCTCTTTGCTCCAGCTGCGCCAGCTGCATTAGCCACCTTGGACGCCATTCTTAGACAGGCAGGCAGGCAGGCAGGCTCCTAGCGCAATCTCAGCCCACTCACGGCCCTCCTGCCGCAGGCCTCCCCCGCCGCGCTGCTGCCACACTGGCCGGCGAGCTACCGAGCGGCGGTGCAGGCGCTGTTGTGCGTGGCGCGCCGTGGGCGGAGTAGTGGGGCGGCAGAAGAGCAGGCGAGTGGTGCCGCCCTGCTGGCGCGCCTGCCGCACGAGCTGCTGTTGCGGGCGGCGGCACTGGCTGCGGCGCCGCGCTCCGCGTGGTGAATGGCAGCTTGAGGCGGGGAACCCCTCAGGCTGGTCGCTGCGCTTCTCCCTGCCTGCAGTGCTCGCCTCTGCCGTGTACAACTCTTCCTCTGCTTTGTTGCTTCCCTCTGCAAGCCCCCCTGTACTGTCTTTCCTCGCTTCCCTGCACCCCGCCTGTATCCCATTGCTGCCTTTACGCCGCCCCTCTACTACTCTGTATGTGTAACCCGCTTCTAGTTGTGCCCTCCTGTACAGTGCACACACCATGTGCCACCTTGTGCCTCGATGCAGCTGCATCGCTTGCTTTCCACCAGCATGCCCTCCGTGCGCCGACATGCTTCGCCCCGTTGCCTGCTCCCACGTTCTAGCCATGCTGCGTTGCACACATGTGTTCAAGCAATAAACTGGCAGCTCAGAGCAGAAAGAGCTGACAGGGGTTACTCATAACTGGGGGCGTGCCAAGAGAGCGGTGGAAGCGAGTGACGCAACTGAGGGCGGTGTGAAAGAAATACGTGCTGAGCATGAACTGCAAGGTTGATGGAAGAAAGCGAAACATAATACAGTCTGACCGGCAGGCTGTGCCGCTACCCTTGGAAGCGTGCGCCGCCGCCGCTGCCGCCCGGGTTGCCGCCGGCGCTGGCCCCGCGGCCACTGCCGCCGGTGGAGCGCGGCAGGTTTGCGGCCACCAGCTCCTGATACTGTTGGCTCTGCGACCAGCGGTCGATCTCACGGGCCCGAAGCACGGGCAGCGGGTGCGACAGCGCGCGCGTCTGCGCGTTGCTGCGGGGGCGGGGAGACCGGCCGGCCGGGCATGCAGGGTGGGCGGGTGGGCGAGCAGGGCGCCCAGGGATTGCAACGCATCCATCACGAGGCGCGCTCCGCCTCCCCAAACGCATCCCGCCTCCCTGCTTTATTGACCCCCCCCCCCCCCGTGGCCGTCGCAGACACCAGCCCACAGGGGCGGCGACACAACGCCTGGGAGGCCTGCCCCGTGCTCACCGCAGGTACCAGCCCACCGGCGACGACGTGGCCTCGTCGTACGAGCGCGCCTGACGCAGGAATGCGTCGACGCTCAGCTCTCCCGCCAGCGCCGGGGAGCCGCCCGCCAGCTTCATGAGCGCCGACACCACCACCCGGCTGCAGGGAGGACAGGGGCGGGAGGTGGAGAAGAGGCGGGTGGGGGGACGTCGGGTGGTCAGGAGAGCACCGGCCAGCAAGCCCAAGCCCCCACCGCCACACCCCCACCGCGCTCCCTCTCGTGCTCCCTGTGTTCTCTCACCCCCCTTTTCATCCCCCCCTCCTCCTGCCGTGTAAGCCGTGCCAGACTCTGTGTGTTTGAATACAAACAGGTGTAACACAGTGCGGCACACACCCACCTGTCCTGTGCCACCAGCAGCGCCGCTCGGTCACACGTCAGCTCGGCGGCGCGCAGCCAGCGCAGCAGCCCCTCCTCCACCGCCGCAGACACCACCGGCAGCAGCGACACGGTGCCCAGGGCCTGCCACGTGCACAGGGGCGGTGGCAGCAGCTCAGCGGAGTCATGGCATGTCGCATGACGTGCGCGCCAACACGAGGAGTGCCCCAGTGGCGGCCGGTGCCCGCCCCCCATGCACATAACAGCAAGTCTCTGCTTGCCTCCCGCCAGCGCACTGCCTCCCCTCGTCCCCTCGGCAACTCACCAGCACGTTTGCAGCAGTAAGCCACACACCATGGTCGCACTTCAGGTGGCCCAGCTCGTGGGCGAGCACAGCCTGAGGGAAAAAAAAGGGAAGAGGGGGCAAGAAGGGTGCAGCAAGCAGTCGGCCGCGTGCCATGCCACACACTGACAAGCACAACCCCTGACGACCACTGGCAAGCACAGCCGGCGGGCAGGACGAGCGAGAGGTGCGAGGGCGGGTGGGAGGCTGGCCGCTGTGGCGGCGACACGCGCCAGGCAGGCAGGCGGCGGCAGCCGGCAGGCAGGCAGGCAGCGCGCTGGGCAGGGCGGCGTGCGCAGCGGCCCCACCTGGACTTCCGCGGGCGACAGCAGTTCCAGCAGGGCTGTGTGCATCACCACAAATGGCTTGCGCCCTGCGATGGCCAGGGTGTAAGCGTTCGGCACCGGGTTTTGCCGCACGTACAGGTCCGGGGCCTCCATCCCCAGCATGCCCGCCGCCTCGGTGAGCAGCTTGTGCAGCGAGGGCAGCTGGTCGGGGCCCGCCAGCACCGAGGTGCCGATGTTCTCCAGCATCAGCACCTGATGAGCGAGGGGGAAGTGCAGAGGGTGTGGCGGCGTCGGGGAGGCACGGATGTACAGCGTGGGCCCGCGAGCAGGCCAGTGTCAACCATCAAACGTCAAATGAACACGAGGCAAGGCCGCGTTGGCGCTCCTCTGCAGCGTCGCCCGGCCAACCAACGCGTGTACCCTCGCTTGCACAGTCCCGCTTGCAGTCCCGGGTGTGGTGCCGCCCACCCCACCCACAACGCTCCACCCACAACGCCCCACCCAAAACGCCCCACCCCACAACGTCTCGCCTGCTCTGCCACGGGGCCCATAAAGTTGCGCGCCAGCAGCTCCAGTCCAGGCAGCGCGCGCAGCAGCGCCGTGTTCTGCTTGTCCAGCGGGTGCATGAATTGGCTGGCAGACAGCCCTCGGTACGTGCGCACACGCTGCCCGGGCTGGCCCTGCGCCGCCGCCGGCGACGGGGAGGGCGGTGGCGGCGCCGGCGAAGCGGCTGCGGCGCTCCTGGCTGGCGCTGCCTGCTGCACGGCGGGCTGCTGCCGCGGCCATGGGCTGCTGGGCCAGGACCCTGCAGCAGCTGCGTCCTGGTAGGCCTGTGGGAGAGGGAGGCAAGGAGGAGGCCAGCTTGGCCCTGGTTAGCACCGAGCGGCCACCGCAAGAGCGGCGTCGGCGGCAGGAGGAGGGCAGCCGTTCGGCTGCTTGCCGGCAAGCTGTCGCCGCGTCGACACTTGTCTGGCTTGCTCACCTGAATCGCGGGGCGCGCTGGGCGCATACGCGCACTCCTGCCGGCGTGCAGGGTTCGTTGCGCGCAGGAGCCCCAATGGGGAAGCACCCGCGCGCTTCCAGATGCTGCGGAAGACATTTCAAGGTTCTGAATAGGAGCACGCGGGGTGCCGGGAGGTCGCTGTCGGAGTTTGAGGGGCGGGGTTCCGGCCCGCTGTTGGGGGTGCTTGCAGGCCTTGATCGAAGCCTTGGTTGATGGGCAGCGATCGATAAATGGCGCAAAGGCGTCACCTTGGCCTCGCGCCCGATTGGAAGGGAGATGAGGCGAGCCCGAGCAGCGCCTGCGCTCAATTTGCTGCGTTCTACACGCTCGACACCCCTCGTCTGAATCACAGAAGCCTCAGTCATGCAGCAGGCAGCGTGCAGCACAACGCGGCCCGGCGCTGCGGTGCCCCGGCCCGCCCCGACGGCCTCCCGGCGCGCCAGCAGCACCAGCAGCAGCGGCAGGGCAGCGCAGCGCGGCGGCAGCGCCCCGCGGCGCACCAGCCTCGCCGCCGCCGCTGCCGCCGCCGCCGCAGCGCCAGAGGCACCCACGCTGCCCTTCCGCGTCGGCCACGGCTGGGACCTGCACCGCCTTGAGGCCGGTTACCCGCTGATCGTGGGCGGCATCGACATCCCTCACGACGTTGGCTGCGTCGCGCACTCGGGTGCGGGCGGCAGAGTGTTCTCGAGGTTTCGGGGAGGAGCGGGGACGAGGCGCAGCAGTGACTCTACCGAACAGAAGAAAAGAAGCGGGGGTTGGGGGGCCGCAGCCCCCCCCCCCCCCCCCATTCAGCAGTTTACTTGCTCAACCCATCAGCAGACAGAAGCAAGGCAGCCGAGGGATTTGTTTGGCAGCAGCAGCAGCACCCGCTCAGGCCATCGTCCCCGCTCCTCTACCCCTTGCTCAGACGGCGACGTGCTGCTGCACACGGTAGTGGACGCCATCCTTGGAGCGCTGTGCCTGCCAGACATCGGCCAGCTGTTCCCCGACACCGACCCCAAGTGGAAGGGGGCACGCAGGTGACTGGGCTGGCAGCACATGCTCCTGTGCGCCTGTGAACCAGGGGGGCTGGCGCTGGTTAAGTCAGGGGGGCACGAAGGTGACTGGGCTCGAGGCTTGAGGGTTGAATGATAGCAACAACCCACAGCGTCGCGGCCGCGCCCGCAAAGGTGGGCAGCACGTGCGTTCCTCCCAGCAGCCAGTGCCGGGGTTTGTGGCGGCCATTTGGCGGCTGGGCTGGCAGCGCGTGCTCCCGTGCACCGAGGATGGTCCAGGGCTTGGCGTTGGGTGGGGGGCGGCCCGCGTCGATGCTGGCCAGTTGACGTGCCGGCCGGAGGGGCAGCATGTCAGTGGGTGGGGGGGGGGGGTCAGCGTGTCGGTTGGCGTTGGTACTGGGGCCAGCAGGCTGATGCTGGCCGAAGGAGCGAAGCGCCTGCCCGGCAGGCAACAGCAGCAGCGCCTGCCCCACGTCGTCCCACCGTTCAGCGCCTGCCCTTCGACTGCCTCGTTGCCCGCAGCCCACGCCGCTCTGCTCAGCCCCTGCTCTCTGACTGCCTCCCTGCCTGCAGCGACATCTTCCTGAAGGAGGCGGTGCGGCTCATGCGGGAGCGGGGCTACACAATCGGCAACATCGACTGCACCATCATCGCGCAGGCGCGCGTGCTGGGGGTGGGGCGGCAGGGCGGGCGAGCCGGGCGCGTGTGGGTGCGCTCGGTTGCCTGCGGCGTGGGATGGAGCCTGCTGGCAGCTGCCTGCGCTGCGCACACCTCAACCCAGCTCGTCCCCTTGTCCTCCCCCCCCCCCCCCCCCTGAATCCCCTGCAGCGCCCCAAGATGGCCCCCCACAAGGGGGCCATCCGGGACAACCTCTGCCAGATGCTGGGCGCGCACCCCAGGTGCGGGGTGGGGGGTGGGGGGTGGGTGGGTGGGGGGGGGGGGGGGCGCGGCTAGCGGAGCGTGCGGAGCACGACGCAGAGCGCAGCGCGCGGCCGACCTTTGCCTGTGCGACATCTGCAAGGCAGGGCCCTCGTTGTGGTAGTACGGACCGACCATTTCCACTTCTTTCCCACTGCAGTGTGGTGAACATCAAGGCCAAGACGCACGAGAAGGTGGACAGCCTGGGAGAGAACCGCAGCATCGCCTGCCACGCTGTGGTCATGCTGCTGCGGCAGTGAGCGCGGCGTCGCCTGACGTGCCGAGCAGCAGCAGCAGCAGCGGGGCGTGGCAACAGCGCACGGCTTTGCGCCGGGCAGGCAGCGTGCCTCAGCACGTGAAGCGCGGCAACGGTCGACGTCACCGCATGCCTGGCAGCTGTTTCGGGCATACCGCTCGTATTTCATTTGTTTGATCCTGCACCACTTTTTGCGCCCCTCGTCCCTGTAACGCTTTTGGGGGCGTCGTCGAGTCAAGGGAGGCAGGCAGACCGGCAAGGGACGGTGCATGCCTCCGCCTCGAGCGGCATGCTCAGCCGCCCAGCGCCATGCCGCCACTGCTCAAGCCTGCCCTCCCATCGCGCACTGCCGCTGCGTTCCAATCGGGCGGCACCTGAGCGGCATGGAGGCAGGCGTGGAGTCCCCACAGGGCTCGCAGCCCCTTGGTCGGAGCTGCCTGGGCGCTCTGGTTTCTGCTGGCGCCCAGCTGGTGTTGCTGCCCCCTGCCCTCTGCCCCTGAAGCGCTGCGCCTACACCTCCTGCTCTCCCTGCCGCTGCAGGCGCTGCCGCGCCTGGTGGTGCGAGGCAGCTCGGTGGAAGTCGAGGACCTGTCGAGTGCTGGGCGCAAGACAAAGGAGACGAAGCAGCGGGCAAGGGCAGTACTCGGGGGGGGGGGGGGGGGGGGGGGGGGGGCGCTATCAATGAGGGTGTCAATGAGGCCTGCTGCGCGCATGCGCAGGAGCCAGGGCTGCAGCACGCTCGAGGGCTGTCAAGCAGCGGTATGCAGGCGAGACCTTGTGCCACGAGCCGCACAAGCTTGCCGCCTCGGTGTTGGAGGGCAGTCCTACATTGCAGGTGGCTCTGCTACATGTTGGTGACGTGGATGCAGATTAGGATAGCCTGATGGGGAGAGGGGAGGCCTGCGACAGGCCCTGGGGGTTTGTGGGTGGTGGTGGTGGTGGTGGTGGTGTGGTGTGGTGTGGTGTGGGTGGGTGTGGTGGGGTGGGGTGGGTGGGGTGGTGGTGGTGGGTGGTGTGTGTGTGTGTGGGGGGGGGGGGGGGGGGGGGGGCGGCGGCGGGCGGGGGCACAGCCCGAGGGCACATAAGCACAGCGGAAGGCAAGCTGAAGGGCGGCACTCGGCGTGGCGAGCCGCGCCGTTTGTTCCCTCGTTGCTGGGTAAACATGCTGCTGATCGAGAGGGGGTGCATGCCGGTTCACGCGCACCGCCTGGCGGCGCTTGGTTTTGGAGGCCGAACTGAAGCCGTGAGCGGTTCTGCGACCGGAGCGCGGTGCGCACGGCAGCAGAAACCGCGGCGGCGTCGCCAGCCGTGTGCGACCCTGCATTGCCAAGTTCGGCTGCACTGGCTATCAAAACACACGCAGTTGCATACACTCAGTGCAGCGAGCAACGAGCTCTCGAGGAGTCTTGCGCATAGTACCGCAACGAGCAGCGGAGTGGGGTGACCGTGACGTGACGTGGCGGGACGGAGGGGGTCAGACAAATGTGAGGAGCAAAAAAACAGCGGCGCCATTTGCTCGTCTCTCACTCTCTTGCTCACCCGCGCTCGTGAGGTTCTTTACGCGCGCTGGCCGCCCGCGGCACGCGGCCGCGCCGCAACTCTGTTCTCGCCTTCCCCTAGCCGCTGCTACGGTCGCCGCTGCGCGATGTGCTCAGGTGGGGGCAGGCGGTGCGAGTGCGTGGTTTGCGTTGGCCGCCACTTAGCACTGCCGCTCACCGCCGCCGCTGGCCACTGGCTGGCGCCTGGCGCTAGAGCCACTGGCTTGCAGCGGCTGTCTGCACCACCAACATGCCCCAATGCCTTCATCTGTGGTGGATGCAGCTGAAACCATGCCCGCTGGGACGTTCAGTCGGACCGCGCTGAACGCGCTTGCCTGCCCGCCGCCCGCCGCCCCCATCCCGCTCGGCAGCGCCCCACGGGACAGCAGCAGCAGCAGCGGCAGCAGCGGCAGCAGCAGCAGCCACGCTGCTCTCGTGGACGCAAGCGGCAGACCCGAACGGCAGTCTGCAGCAGGCGCAGCGCAGGCAGCATCAACGCAAGCAGCGGCAGCGCAGGCAGCCGCCGACGACACCCAGGTTGCCAGCGACCAGCACTCTGCTGCGATTGGGTGTGTGCTGTGGGCCGCCACCGCGCTGAAGATGGCTCCCAGCATGCCGCTCGCAGTCAACTTGCAGACGTTGCTGGGGCTGTGCTGCAGTGAGTGCGCGGGGGGGGGGGGGGGGGGGGGCCCTGGGCGACGGCATTCGTGTTGTAGCGCTGATTCAACGCATGAATGAATGTGCCTTGGGTGACCTGCATGCCACGCACTTGTGTTACAGCAGCAGCGCAAGTGTGCGTGGGGCGAGCCAGGGGCCTGCCTGCCTCATGCCAGCATGCTTTGGGGCAGCCAGCCCATCGAGCCGCCCCCACCACCCCGCCCCGCAGTCGGCGGCGTGTCGCTCGCCTGGCCCGCGCTGCGCCCCGCCGCCTACCGCCGCTGGCGCACGCCGGTGCAGGCAGCCCTGCGCCTCTTCCTCTTGTCCCTCCCTATGAACTACCAGGCAAGGGCGCGTCGCCGCCGCCGCGCACCTGCCGCGCTCTGGGTGCACCCTGTGGTTGCAACTACACACATATCTGCCAACGTGATCTGCCGCGCTCTGGGCGTTGCCTCTGGTGATCAGGAATGGCGCCCCCCGTTGCCCAGCCATGACCAGGCTCGCCCCCCCGCCACCGCCACTGCACGCAGACGGACGTGTTTGATGCCATCACCCCCAGGGCCTTTGCGACTGGCCCGCTGGGGTGGGTCTGGAACTGGGTGCACCTCTTGAATGGTGAGGTGGAAGGGACGCTTGCCCGCTGGGATGCGCCCACAGCGGCACCCGATGGGCAGGCAGGTGGGCAGCTGCGCAAGCTTGCGCATGGGGGCCCTCCAAGTGGCGCCGCCGTCGAAGAATTGGTTGGGAAGTGCGCCCCTCACCGCCCTGCCCCCACGTGCCTCCCCTCGCCCTGCCGTGCAGGCACGCACGTGCTGCTGCTGATCGTGCCGGCCCTGAGCTGGCCGCTGCCGATGCGCTGGCACCTGCCGGTGCAGGCGGCCATGCTCGCCATGCTTTCCTGCTTCAGCGTGGGGCCCCGCTGCAACAGCAAGCTGCTGTCAGGACCCCAGATGGCAAGCCTGGCGGGCTCCGTGCACCGCGTGTATGCTCTCGGGGCTGCCGCCTTTGTGCCCGTCGCCTCGGCTTTGGAGCCCCTCGATGACCGTGCTCAGGTGCGCCGGCGCTGTGCATGCACTGGCGCTGCATGCCTGCCGTGGCAGCTGCGCAGCGGCCCGCCGGCGCGGCGCTGCGGGCAGGAGGGGAGCTAGCATGCATATGGCCGGGGGGACGCGAGAGCGGCGCTGCCGGCGCGGCCCTCACCCCGCGCTTCCCCTGCTGCCCCCAGGTGGTGTCCCTCCTTCTCTCCTGGTGGGCCATCGTTGGCTGCCTCCTGCCCACGCTGCTGCTGCTGCTGCCGGGGGACGGCCGCGTGCAGGCAGGCACGCGAGGGGCCGGCGGCGAGCCACGCGCACCCACCAGCGACGCCGCGAGCCCCGCGCCGCGCCGCGCCGCGCTTGCTGCGGCGGCGGCCACCTGGGTCCAGGCAGCAGACGTGCTGGAGGCGCGCCTGCGCGGCCTGCTGCCGGCGCCGCCGTGCCAGGGGGCGGGGGAGGAAGCAGACCTGCCGCCGTCCCCACGTGCGGTGCTGCTGGCGCGCTGGCTGCTTGTGCTGCTGTGCACCTGGCTGATCGCCTGCTTCCTCGCGCCCCTGTACCCCCCACCGACTGCTTGAAGCCGTGGCTCGGTCCCCTGTTGCGACGTATCGAGCATCCCCGCGGCACTTGCCCGCACCCCCTCTCCACCCCTCGGCTTTCCTCTCTGGCGCAGCCCACGTGCGCGTGCACGCTGCATGCCGTCGGGCCCTGTAGCGAGCGTCTGACCGTACCCTTGGCTCCCCTTTTCCCGGACCTCTGCCCGCGTTGCGTGCCAACTGTTTGATTGGTTGACTGTTGGTGCGCGTGGGCTCCCCGATGCTCCCTTAGCCCCCTCGTCTTTTGCCCCCACAGCCCTCCTCCCCCCCTCCCCAAAGCGTTATTCTCTCCTCATCCCTCCACCCCGTATCCCTCATCACCCCCCCACCCCCGCATGTTTCCTCAACCTTCGCGTTATTCTCTGGTGGGTCGCCCTCGCGGCGCCTCTGTGTTTAGACTCCTCTCTTACAAGTATATAAGTTCACACCCAGCCGGCTGCCCTCACCCCGGCCGCATATCGCCGCTCCGCCTCCCGTACCTCACTCCCTTCACCCAAGGTTTCGTTCAAGCTGCGCCGCAATCCACTGCTTGCGCTCAGTCCCCGCGCAAGCCAGCCTTCCGCCTCTGCCCTTCACTCCAGCGCTGCGCACTCCCGAGAGCGCCGACCTGCCTCGTGCACGAGTCAGTCTTGAGTCCTCCCCCACTTCCACCCGGCTGCGCCCTCCTTTCATGCGCAGCGCTGTCTATCCTCCCCCTATCCGTCCTTCCCTTGCCTCCGCTTCGAGTGCCATCCCCTTGATGGCCCTCCTCAACGCACGCCCCACCTGTAACCAACATGCTTGGCTCACTGTGTGCTTTCAGGCCTAAGCCGCTTCAATGGCGAAGGTGGGGCATGCGAGGCAAGCAGCAAGCGTGCACGCAATGCAGGCTGCGCAGGGGCGCTGGGAGCGCTCACTGCTCCGCTGCGGTTGCCGCGCCGGTCGCAGCCGCCACCGCTGCGGCTGCGGCGGCTGCCGCCACATCCTGCACTTCTAAATCTGCTGCTGCTGTACACGCATCTGCGGCAGTGGCCGCCGGCTTTGCCTCCTGCGCTGCTGGCGCAGGCCTCTCGGGTGCCTGCCCATGTGCCGCAGCCGCCGCGGCCGCCACTGCCGCCGCCGCAACCGCCGCCGCCGTCTGCCCCTCATCCTCGTCTACTGCCGCGCCGGCCTCGTGCTGCTCCTCAGCGGGCGCCTCCCGCTTCGCTGCTGCGGGCTCCTGCTGCGCCTCCTCGACAGGCGTGCGCGCCGCGGCGGCAGCGGCTGCCTCCCCAGGCGCTTCGACGGCGGCGGCGGCCGCCGCCGCCCCAGACGGCGCCGCCGCAGCAGCCGGCCCCGCCGCCGGAGGTGCAGCTGCGGGTTCCTCCTGCTGTGCTGCCGACTGCGCTGGGGCTTCCTTGGCGAGGCCTGCTGCCGCAACCTCAACCGCTTCCACCCTCGCCTGCACCAGCGTGCGCACCCCCAGGCCCAGGGCAGAGCCGGGCTGCTCCAGCGCAGCGCGCATCGTGCCCGCCAGCCCGGGCTGCGCCGCCAGCGTGGCGGACAGCGCACGCAGCGTGGCGCACTCGCCCGCGTGCCGCTGCTCCCAGTCGCGGTGCTGGCAGAGGGTGCAGCAGTAGGCGACGCACTGCCAGGGTGGTTGGTGGGGTGGTGGTGGTGGTGGTGGTGGTGGTGTGTGTGTGTGTGTGTGAGGGGGGGGGGTTATTTTATAAGACTGGTTTGGCAAGGGAGTGGCGGTCCCAGGAGCACAGCAGGAGCAGCCGCGGGAAGCCCCCGCCCTTCCTTCCCCACCTTGCACGCGGAGCAGCGGCGCAGCACCAGCTCCACGCTCTCCGGCGTGCCACAGCTGGCGCAGCGCTGCACGGCAGGCTTGACCGGCAGGGGCTTGGGGGTAGCGGGGGTGCCGGACGCGCTGCTGGCGGCGCAGCCGGCGCCGCCGCTGCTGCCGCCGCTGCCAACACCTGCAGCTGCGGCGGGCATGCCAGAGGCGCTACTGGCACCGCCACCGCCGTTTGCGGCTGCACGTGGGGTGGAAGCTGCCGAAGAGAGGACCCCATACAGGGGGATGGGCCATGGAAGGTTTGCCGCCGCCTCGTCCGCCCACTGCGCCGCCGCGCTGCCCCGCGGGCTGCCCGCCGCGCACTTGGGCGACCCGGGCGCAGCGCCGCCGGCGCTCACGCGGCCGTACCTGACCACCAAGCCGTGGGAGCCGCTGATGCTGGGCACCGCCACGCCGTTGAGGCTGGCCAGCACGCGCGAAGCCTCTGCGACGCTGCCCATGGTTACTTTGGCGTAGGCCTGCGGCACAGAGCAGGCAGGCGGCCAGGTGGGACCGCGAAGCGAGCGCCGCGGGCAGGGGCAGGCTGCGGCGACGGGCAGGCAGAGGCAGGCAGCGGCAGCGGCACGCAGAGGCAGGCAGCGGCAGCGACGCCGCACGGAGGGCGGCAGCGCTCGCACCATGGGCATGCTGGGGTTGGGGTGGTGTCCAACGTGGCAGAAGTGGACGACGCCGTAGCTGCATCAAAGACATGGGGCACGACCGTCAGGGAGGCGTGAATAGAAAAGGACAGATGGGGACAGCAACAAGCTGGCTGCCCAGCGCACTCGCGGGCAGCGTGCGAACCCAGACGGCCAGGTCACTCACGGGCGCAGCGCCTCGCGCACGTCTCGCTCGCTGGCGTAAGCCAGCAAGTTGCCAATCCATATTTCGCTAGATGGAAAGTCGTCCATGGTGAGCCTGCGGAGTAGGTGTCGTCGAAAGGTACACGGGAAGAGCCGTGAGGCGGGCAGGCAGCGGCGGCGGCGGGCGGGCAGCGGCGGCGGCCGAGGCAGCGTGAACGCACTGCCGCGGCAATGCGGCGCAATGTCGATCACGTTAGGGACGCACCTGGCCTCGCTCAACGCTGGCCGAGTGTGCGACGAGGCGGCTGTGCTCTCTCTGCGCTGAGCTGTGTATGCGGGGGCTGCTCCCGATCAGTGGCCGAGTGAGCGCTATATAGGTCCTCGGGTGACTGCAGGCAATGGCGCTCAGAGATGGTGGTGAACGCCGGGAGAAGGTGTGTGCGTGGCTGTGATAAGCTGCACTAGCGCAGATGTATACGCAGATGCTGTATGGGCAATGCGGCCTGTCACTGTGTGCTGCCGCCACCTGCTAGCCGCCTCCGCGGAGATAGGCACGCCAAATGTTTTACAACGTCCTGGGGGGCCTAATTACAGCTCCCACACTGCGTCTAGAATGCTGGAGATGCCTCCAATGGGCCCCCAGGGTTCCCAGCCTTAGAATAGGGGGGTTGGTGGCGCCTGCCCCGCGATGGCAGCCCGTTCGCGGGAATGGGTTTCATATAAACTTGCAGTCAACGCGTGGGGAGCCCTCCTATTCCGAAGAGCAATGCGTGGGGTGCCAGCTCAGCTGCCAAAATGCAAAACCGGCATTTTGCGCGCCCACACGAGCTCCCCCCAGCTTTGCATGAGCCCGGCTGTGCTGCAGAGCGCGTGGGGGCGCCCGCGCGGCCTTCAGAGAAGAGACCAGGCCCCCTGGGCTAGAGTGGCCGGGCGGGCGGCCAGAGTGCACGCTGCTCGGCCTGTGCAATTCAACCTCATTCAAGTCGTTGTCGCGCGGCGGAGGCGGCAGTTGAAACCCCCGCGGCGGCGGGAGGGCCCCTGCCTGCCTCCGTTTTCCTGCACCGCCGTCAGGCCTGCTAGCCTTGCTTATTCTGGGAGATTGCAGGGCCAGCAGAGTGCATTTCCAGTAATTGGCGGTTGAGGCTAATGTTGTGCAGGGCCAAGCCATTTGATATCTCGGTGTAAGCTCCGCCGTGCACCCTGAATTCAGGGTGATTGCTGCTGTGCTGCCACACCCCGCCGCCGCCGCCCCCCCGCCTGCCTTGAGAGGTTCGAACGTGCATTGACAATGCAGGGGGAGCAACATGGTGCAGTGTCAAGCAATGACATATGTTCACCCAAGCGCAAATGGGCGCAGAGGGAGGGAAGAAGGCCAGCGACAACCGCTTGGCGAAAGCTTGCAGACGGCTTCACGCGCACGTCGGGGGGTGGGGTGACGGGGCTGCTTTGGGAAAGAGGACTAGCGGGCAAAATGGTCCTTACGTAAACACAGTGCGTGGCGAGGCAGTCAGTCATGAGAGAGCGACGTTGGTCAGCGGCGAGGGTGAGGAGTGCTGGGCATGCGATAGGGAGCAGGCAGGCAGGGGCAGTGCTTGCGTCGGTCAGGGTGGGCCAATGTGCCTGCCGGTGTGTGCGTTCTACTGTGCTGTGCAACAGGTGGAGTGTAAGCGAGGCATTATTCGACATTGTGAGATTGCAGTGCCTCGGGTTCCCGAGGCATTGCGCCCTGGGCTTGAGGCAGCTGTCGAGGGGGCGGTTGCTCGTGCAGCCTTGAAGCAGGGCTCAGCCAGCGGGCAAGCGGCTGTGCGGCTTGCCTTTGACGGCTGTCTCTGGCCATGGCCAAGTGACGTTGCAGTCGTACCTGCAGGCAGGCAAGGGTTGACAGACCGCCATCTGGGTGCAGCTCACCAGTTCAAGTGTTGCCTGAACCGGTCAGCAAGCGGCAGCAAAGAGGCTAAACCGGCACCGCTGCCGCCCCGCTGCTGCCGACCCCCCGCCCTGGTGCTGCAAATCCCCGCCTCCCTCGTCCCACCAGGTCATCCACGAGGAGCTGGAGCAATACCACCACAGAACACACCAATGCACAGAACAACAGTGCACGATGATGAGCACAGCACAGCACACCAGCGCACCAGCCGAGCCATGCTGCCGACCCCTGGCCACACAGCGCTGCAACCCCCTTTCTAGCATTAAATGTAATTGATTGATTGATTGATCATTGATTGATTGAATGATTGATTCCCAGCAGGCTCACCAGGGTATCCAGGAGGAGTTGGAGCAGAACCCGATGTCAAAGGGCTGGGCGGACCAGAAGGCACACGTCATCTGCGGCAGGGTGGGGCGGCGCGAGGGTGGGTGGCAGCGGGGCGCGGAGGGATGAGGGCGGGAAAGAGGTGTTGTAAGCAGCGTGCGGTGCTGCATCCAGGGTTGCAGGCTGCCCCACAGGAACCCACGCCACGCCCACCTGTCCGGTTGGGGGGCTCGAGACTGAGATGCAGCCGGTGCCGTTGACCCCCGTGGCTTCAAACATCGGGTCGAAACCGTAGGCAGCGCCGCCCTGGAGGAGGGGGCAGGGGTGTGTGTGGAGGGCGGCGAGCGCGTCGGCGGTGGCGTGCGGCGGGTGCCACAAGTCGTGCACGGTCGCACTGAGCGTGCAACAATGAGTCGTGCACGGCCGCCGCCGCTGGTCGCGGCCGGCACGTTCTGCCTGTTCTGGCCAACCACGCCGCGTCAGAATGCCCCGCACCTGCACAAACACCGCGGTGGCGAGTGCCAGCACCAGCCCCGACACAGGGTGGTTGAAGGCCGCAAAGATGGCGATGGCAAAGCCCAGCGCGTAGTGGTGCAGGTGCAGGGCGTAGGCGCCCGAGGTGGGCAGCGCCACCAGCCAGGCCGCGAAGAAGGCCAGCACCACCAGGCGGGGCAGCAGGTAGCGCCCCACGCTGCCCCAGCGCGCGGCCCGCAGCCGCCGGCGGCGCAGCGCCGCCGCGACGGCCGCGGCGGCGCCGGCGCGTACGGAGGCGCCGCCGGGCGCCGCCGAGGGGCTGCGGCTGCGGCTGCGGCTGCCGCCGCGGGAGCGCGGGCGCTTCTTGCTGGGAGAACCTGACAGGCTGCTGGCCGTCGACGCGCTGCCGACGTCGCTGGCGGCGCTGCTGGTGGCGCTGCTGGCGTCAAGGTTGGGCCACGCGGCGGGGGAGGCGCCGGCGCTGTCGGCAGCGCCTCCTGCCCACCAGGCCAGCCAGACGTGGAAGGCAATCACCGCAGACGCCAGCGTGATGGCTGCAGTTGTGGGGGTAGGATTGAACTCATGGTTAGCTCAGTGTGCGTGTGTGTGTGTGTGGTTGGGCAAACGACTGCTGGGTCGTGCAGCATGACGAGGACAGCAGGCGCGCTGCTGGCGCGCAGCGCTGCTGGTACGCACCGACCGCACAAAACCGCAGTAGCAGCAGCAGCGCAGCAGCAGCAGCAGCAGCAGCAGCATGCCGCGGACACCACGCCGGACTGCCGGCGCCGCCGCCACCTCCACCACCACAGCATTCTCACCCAGGACTTTGAGCAAGATGAGGACGGGGCCCCACGCCTGCTGGCCCGACAGCGACACCCGCAGCGCCGGGACGCTGCTGACGGCGGAGTAGGCGGGGAAGAGGGCCAGGTACGCCAGCCAGAGGTAGATGCGGCGCGGCGCCGCCAGCCAGGCAAAGCGTGCGGGGCGCGTGACGCCGGCCAGCCACCCGGCCGCGCCGCCGACAAAGGCCAGCAGGGAGAGGGTGGTGTAGGCGTCGGCTGCGGTGGCGGGCTGGCAGTCGTAGGGCAGCCCGCCGGCGCACAAGCCGCGCTGGAAACCGTAGCCCGCAAACATCAGCGCCAGCCACGCCGCCAGGCGCAGCATGCTGCCCGTGCTGGGCTGGTCGAGCAGCGGCGGCGGCGCGGGCGCGCGCTGCTGGCGGAGTGTGCGCCGCGCGGGGATATCGCCGCCTGGTGGCTCCGCCGCCCCGCTGAGGCCGCCTTCGGCTGCCACCGCTGCCGCCGCCGCAGCAGCCGCAGCCACCGCTGCGCTGCCGTCGGGTGCCGGCGAGGCGGCGCCGGGGCCGGGGTGGCCTGCAGCCACGGGCGTGTTGTGCTGCATGCTGAGGCCCAGGTGGGCGCTGCCTCCTGCCGCAAGGGCTGTCCATTCGGGCGGCAGAGGCGGCAGGTCTTGGAGGGGCAGCAGCGGCACGCCAGAGCCCTGGTGCGACAGCAGGCCTGCGCCCGAGCCCTGGCGCAGCAGGAGCGGGACGCCGGAGCCTTGGCGCAGCAGGGCGAGGTCTGAGCCCTGACGGGGCAGCGGGGGGATGCCCGATCCCTGGTGCGCCAGCAGCGGCACGCCAGAGCCCTGGTGAGACAGCAGGCCGCTGCCGGAGAAGGCGTGCGACAGCGGGCGCGGGCCGAGCGGCGACAGCACTTGCGGCGACAGCGGCGACAGCGCCTGCAGCGCGCAGGGAGGCAGGAGGCAATGCTAGTGCTCGTGTGGAGAGTGCACTGCAGGCTGCGTGGGGAAGTTGGGTCAGCCAAACCCCCAATTCGACTCTTGCCCCCTCCGGTATCAGCCGGCACTCGCCGCCGGCAGGTGCCGGTGCTGGCGAGCGAGCGGGCGCGGCGCAATTGGACCCTGCCATCCCTCGCACAAGCTCTCACCGTGGATAGCAGGCCCTCAGGGGCGTCGGGCAGCGAAGGCTTTTCGGCCTCTGCGGCACGCGCCTGCGCGCCGTTGCCCATTCCAGGCTCTCGAGTTGGTGACGAATCAAACGACAATTGTTACTCGCGTGGGCCAAAGCAGGACTGCAAGCCAAAAGTTGCTTGACCTGCGCGTGGTACGCCTCTCTTGCTGCCGCAACCGAGAAGGCGGCGCTACCCAAGATACAGCAAGTCAATTGAGCGCGATAGGGACGCAGGGGACGCGGGGGGCCGACAAAGGTGGGGTGCCCAAGCTCGCGCCTGCGCTGCCCAAGCTCCCCTTCAAGCGCGGCACTATCCCGCTGCGCGGGTGGCGCAGGAGGGAAGGAATTCGAGGAGCTCGGTGCGCCGGCACCGTACCAAGGCGCGTGAGCGCCTTGGTCCAGCTGGCACCGTGCCAGCGGTCACTCAGCAAGTCCTTCCCCTCGGCGCAGCAACACCCTCCACCCACTACTTCATGCTTGCGTTTACACAGAGGCGCACTGCAAGAAGCTGATTGGCTACAAGTATGCAGCAGTGCATGCGTGAGTTGATCAGCCCCTGCCGCCGCCGCCGCCGCCGCTGTCGGGCGCCTCGAGCAGCTCCACAGCACAGACGGGGCACGCAGGCGGCCGCGAGTAGTCAGCCGAGGACAGCAGCCACTTGTCGAGGCACGGCAAATGGTATTGGTGGCCGCAGTGCAGCACCCGCAACACGTCGCCTGCGAGCACGCAGCAAAGGGCCAGGCGGAGGGTCAAGAGGGCGGGGCCAAGGGGGTTGCCTGGAGCAGTCCCAAGGCTGCAGCGGGACATGCCGCCGCGTGAACCAGCCCTGCCCTGGCGAGGGCTAGCACTCACCTGGTTCGTAGTCGCCCAAGCAAATCGTGCACGTTGCCGCGGTGGAGTTGCCAGCCTCCTGCAGCGCCGTCACCAGCTCAGTTTTCTCCAGGCATTCCGGGCCCGGGGCGCCGCCGCCACGCTTCTGCGGGGCGGCAGACAGGCGGGCGGGGTTTTGGGTTTGTGACTAGCGCTGGCCGGCGACAAGTGCCAAAGGATCACGAGAGGGGCTGCGCAGCGACGGCCAGCAGCGCCAGCCAGCTCAAGCGCCTGCGGCACGGCAGCAGTCGCAGCAGAAGCCGAGGCAGCAGGCGCAGCGCCGGCGGCAACACGGCAGCCAGCCTCAAGTGAACGGCGCAGCACTACTGTCATAATCATCATCACCAGCATCATCAGCAGCAGCAGCCACTCACAAGCAGCAGGCGCTTGAGCTCCCCCACCGACATGCGCTCCAGCTCCTCCCTGCTGCGGTACACCTCCACCGGCAGCGCCTGCGCCAGGAGCAGAGGCCCACAGAGCAGCAGAAGGGTGCATCTCACACAGGGCGCTGAAACGCAGCACACGCGGCGGCAGCCTTGCTGCAGTGCCAGCAATCGCCAGCGGCCAGCCAGCCCTCGGCCACCTGCCCTCTGCCATCTGGCCGCCCGCTGCACCCGCATGATGCGGGCCACCGCCTGCAGGCGCGGCTAGCCAGCCAGCACCCAGCCAACCATCAGCCGCCCTCCCTGCCGTCTTCAGACCAGCCCACACCCACCTGCATGATGCGGGCCACCGTTTCGATGCGTTCGGCGCGCGTGCCCACGCCGCGGCGCCGCTGCTGCCCCACGCCGCCGGCACCCGCCGCGCCTGCAGCCGCGGCGGCAGGGTCGGGCCCCCACCCCTCGAACAGCAGCTGCCGCAGCCTGGGCCGCTCGCCGGTGCGGATGGCGAAGAACAGCTTGAGAAGGATGACGGTCAGGGCAGCGGTGAACAACATGGCCGTCAATCCCACAAGCGAGTCTGTGACGAGGCTGGCGTCATCGACGTCAAACTGGCTCCGAGGGCTGGCCGCTGCTGCGCTGCCGCCGTCGGCGCTGCTGCTGCCGGAGGCGGCTCGAGAGGTCTGCTGGGGCGTGCCCTGCCGCACCCACGCCTGCCGCGAGGGGTCGTACACCCACGTCTGCGAGCCCCCAAAGCCCAGCTGCAGCGGCAGGGGGGCGGAGCGAAGGCGCGGCAGCGTTGCGGCCCGAGGGGCAGCCGCACCGCGCATGCCATGGCGCGGCAGCTGCGCGCGGGCCCTGGCAAGGCACACAGACAGCACCCAGCAGCTGCTGCTTCGAGGCAGACGCAGACGCACAATCAACGCCCTGAAACACGAACAACGTACGTAGCACCACCCACCAGCATGCTCAGGAAGTGGAATGGTAGGGCCAGGATGCCGGAGGACAGGAGGAAAGGCAGCGCGGTGATCAGCGGCCCGACCCACCACCGGCCGCGGCCTGCCCTGCCGCCGCCAAAGTTGTGCATGAAGATCAGCATGTTGTTCACCCCCTGCATTGCGGCGGGCCCGGGATGCGGGGTTTGCGCTGCACGCAGGCGAGCCTCGACCCTAGGGAGCCACAAGGCTGCCACAAGGGTGGCTGACGGCGGTGCCAGCGAGCGGCGGCGGCGGCGGTGGGGGCGGCAGCGGCGCAGGCTCTGGCGGGTAGTGGCCCCGACGCCCGCTCGGCCTTTTTAATGCACGTGCCTGGCACCGCGCGATGCGCCACAGTGAGCGCGCTGGAGGCCTGCAGAGCGCGGCCAAGGAAGGGGTCACCGAAGAGGGAGCGTAGCGAGGGCGGCGCTGCGCATGACCCAACGCAACGTGGTTTACAAAGCGATCAGCAGCGCAGCGGGATGCAAGGTAGCTTTCCGAGGGGGAGTCGATGGCGCGCGCAAACTTGGGAGAGCCTGGCGGTGATCTGGCCTTTGTCGTCTGACCTTCTGACAGCTTGCCCAGCACCTGGCTGCCGCTCTTGCCCTATGAGCAGACTGGACGCGTCTCGAACGCTGCTCTTGCAAGACGGCTGAGGGCTCCGCTGCGTGGTGCCCTCTGGCGGCGCTCTAGGCGTTCACAAATGAGTGGTGTTGATCACTTGTTGCAGGCGAGTGCGCCGGTCGCCACGATTCCGAAACGAGCGTTGCCGCTGCGCCGCCGCCGGCGCTCCCGCACCTGCGGCCTGTTCCAGCCTGCGGCCCATCACTTCCCTCACTTCTCTCCCCTGCCCCTGCCGACGCTCCTCCCGCAGTTGCTGCGCAAGCAGCAGGAGGCCGTGCGTGGCGCCCGTGGCGGCGGCGCCGACACCGCCTCACCCGCCGCCGCGACGCACCGCTTCCTCGTCACCAAGCTGTCATGGCGGGGATCGTACCGCCGCCTGCTGTGCGTGACGCCCACCCACCTGCTCACGCTGTACCCCGACACGCTGGCGGTCACCAACAGCTGGGCCTTTGCGGGGGACCATGACCTGGCGGGGGTGGAGGTGGGCGGCGAGCACGGCGCTGACGGTGGCACGCTCACGTTCCACTTCCGCCGCGACAAAAAGGTGGGTGGGCAGACAGAGGGCCGGCATTTGCACAGCGGACTGGGCGGCAGGCTGAGCAACGAAGAAGGGTAGGCTGCATGCTGGTGCATGCAGCAGCTGCCGGCGGGTCACCGGCAATGAATGAGGAGGGCCATGCAGCGGCCGCCCCTGCCCGCTCGCCTCCCGCCGGTGGCCACCCGCCCCGCCCTCGGCGCCCCCACCCCCCGCTGCGCCAGGGCCTGAAAGCCAAGGAAGCCAAGTTTGCGTGTCGCGACCGCGCAGCGCTGCTCAGCTGCCTTTACAGGGCGGTCGAGCTGGCTGGGGCGCGGGGGAGCAGCGGGCTGGGGCCCACGCTGCTGGGGTGCGTGGGGGGCATGCAGGGCGATGCCGAGGGCTGGCCGCTGGCCGGCCGCCCCAAAGTGCCATGCTGGAGTGATGGCCAGACTCGTTGTTTGCTGCTGCCGCTGCTGCTGTGGCCTGCTCGTGCGCGCTGCAGCCCGCCACCGCACTACCCTCAGTGCATGCCCCCTCGCTTCCTCCCTCTGGCAGGCCGGCTGAGGAGTTTCGGGGGCACAAGCTGCGCAAGGGGCGGTGGCAGGTGGTGGTGCTGCGCGTCACGGCCCATGCAGGCAAGCCGGGGAATAGTGGTCTGGGCCAGCCAGCTGGCAGGCGCTGTTGTGCCGTCTCAGCAAACGATGGGACGATTGATGGATGGATGGATGGATGAACTGACCCGTGTCCCTGCAGTGGAGCGCGTGGACCCCGCCAGTGGGCTGGTCAAGTGGCGCCTGGAGTACGGACACATGGCCTCCCCTGCAGGTGGGCTGCCGCTGGCGCTGGCGCACCAGGCAGCCCGGGATGCAGCCCCCAGCTGCGCCCCAAGCTGGTGGCTTCCCTCTGCATCTGTTGCCCCTGCCCTGTTGCCGCCCTGCTCATTTGGTACGGTTGGGCCTAGCGGTGGCTGCGACTCTCCCTGCTGTATGCCCACCAACCTCTTGCTGGCCCCTTGCCCACCCTTCCGCCGCCCTGTAGCGCGCCTGCTGGCTCCCGGCGACGGCCAGCCAGCGGGGCAGACCGCCTTTGCACTGTTTGGCAAGACGGGGCGCTCGCCGCGTGTGTACTGCTGCGCCCAGCGTGACATGCTTTTGAGGGCGATGCAGGTGGGGGGCAGGGGCGGGTGGCGGGGACACATTGGGAAGGCCCTCGGGCAACCCTCGGGCCTGTGTTGCTGCCCGCTGCTGTGCTCTGCGAGTGCTGCAGATGCAGGCGAGCACCACTCTGTGTGCTCGGTTCGCTGCCACAATATGTTCTTGCCGCAATTGCTGTATTTCGTGTGCGCAGGCCGCCGCGCTTCGCAAGCTGGGCCTGACCCTTGCCGTGGACGCCAACGCGCAGCTGGGGGGGCCCCAGCTGCTGGCGGCGGTGGCGGCGGCAGAGCGGGAGCGTGCGGCCACCGAGGGGGATGCGCCGCTGGGGGAGTGGGAGGTGATGAAAGTGAAGGACTTGGATGCGGGTGAGAGCAATGCAGCGCTGTGTGTGAATGAATGAGTGATTGCGTGCGACGGACAAGGTATGGGATGTGAAGGCAGCTGGCACTCCTGCGGCTGGTGCTGCTGCTGCCTGCCGCCGCCGCCGCCGCTGCTGCTGCCGCCGCCGCCGCCCTCGCCGAAGGTAAAGCCTCACAGCTGTGTTGGCTTCCTGAACTGTTCAGTTCTGCCCTCTGCTTGCCCTGCAGCCGACCTGGCAGCTTCCCGCGCGGCGGCAGGCGGTGGCGGCTGGAGCGGCGTGGCCCACCGCCGGCTGGTCCTCACTCGCGGTGGGCTGCTGGAGCGGCGCACAGGTGTGTGGCGGGCGGCCGGGCGCAGCGGCTGGGGCCGTCGCAGCGCACCACCGAGACTTTGTCCCTTTTTGCTGCTTGTGTCGCCAGTGCATGGGCAGGCGCTGTGTCCGGTTCCCAGTCGCGTCCCTTGCTTGGTGGCTTCACTGTCTGCCTTGCTGTCGCACTCGATGCAGGCAACTATGAGGTGGCAGAGTGGCGACAGCTGGCAGCTGTCGCGGCGCTGGTTCGATTTGCGGAAGACCCTCAGTGGCTGGCGGTGGAGTTTACTGACGGCACGCCTGCTGCCACCTATGTCACACCCGCCAGGTGCCACAGCGGGGTGATGGGAGGAGGGGGGCGACAGGGCAGGGAGGCCGAGGGGCCGAGGGGAGCAGGGGAGGGACACGAGGAGGGGTGGCCGGGCGAGGTGTGCTTGCTGATGCTGCTCGAGAGCCTGCTTGCCTTCCTGCTGCCCACCTGCTTGCTCGGCAGCCTGCGCTGAGCGCCGCCCCGCCTGGCTTACCCTTCATGCAGGGATGCACTGTTGGCTGCGCTGCTGGATGCGGCGCAGGCGGCAGCGGGGCGACCCATCTCGGTGCTCTGCCAGCCCACCGCTTCAGGCGACGTGGTGGTGTCGCAGCGCGCGCAGGTGCGTGCTAAAACGCCGGTGCAAAGTGGGGTCTTGTGCCCACCCACCCAAGGTTTGTTTGCGCAGGCAGTGGCTGCAGTGGCCTACAGCGCTGCCAGCTGGCAGCTGCCAGCTGGCCTGGCCAGACCTGCCTGACCCACCCACCCAGCCCACCAACATGCGCAGGCTGTAGGCGCCCCTGCGGTGCTGCCGGATGGAGAGCTAGAGAAGCTTTGCCTGCACCAATTGAACGCAGCGGCCCGGGAGTTTGCGACAGCTGGGGGGCAGCAGGCGTCGCTGGCGTCGCTGGCTCTCTCCAGCCTGACTGCCGCCGGGGTGCCGTCGGGTGCAGGCTGCGGCGCGGGTGGCGGCGGTGACGATGCCTCCTCCGCCGGCCAGGACAACGCGAGCAGCGGTGCCAGCTCCCCGCATGGCAGCGGCAGCCTGCTTGGCAGCGCTGCCGCCGCCGCCCCCGCCGCCGCCAGCGGGCGCGCCGGCTTCATGCACCGAGCCTTCGCCCGGCAGCAGGCGGCCAGCGGCGCGCCACCCGCGGGCGGCAACGGCGCAGAGGCGCCTGGCGGCGGCGGCGCCGCCGCCGCCGGCCGTGCCGACGCCTTTGCCGCCTTCCAGCAACGAGTGCGGGAGTTTAACGCCTGCGGGCCTTATGCAGGCTCGCAAGGTGTGGGGCTAGTCTTTTGGGTTCGTGGGCGTTGGTTGCTTTGCTCCTGAACTATGTGCTGCGGCCGACGCTGCACGAGCTGGTGCTGCTGCGGCCTGTGCTGCTGCCTCCTCTGCCGTGTCCGCCGGGCAGCACCTTGTGTTGCCATGCATCGCCTCCCCTCCTTTGTTTTGCAGGCTGCCGTGTGGACGACGTGGTGATTACGTCGCTGCTGGCACACCTGCCACGTCAGCTCGCTGCAGGCACGCCTTGCATGGAGCGACAGGGTGCACAGCGAGAGCGGGCGGATGCAGCGGGGCTGCTGCGGGTGGTGTGTTGCGGCGGGCCGCCCAAGCGCGTTGTTTGTGAATCGCCGCGGGCGGAGCAGCGGGACTGTTGGCGGCATGGCATTCTTCAAGGAGAGCTGTGCGGCACACCGCCCGCCTGCACCCGCCCAACCCCCTGCTGCAGCGGGGCACGGCCTGGGAGAGGAGGAGGCACGCCTGGCGGTGGCGGCGCTGCAGTGCCTGCAGCGCTTGGCAGGAGCGGCGGTCGTGACCTCCACGGTGAGGCGGTCGGGGGAGGGTATTAAATTAGTGCCTGGGAGCACCTGCCTGCTCAGCGCAGCGCTTAGGCGGTCGGGGGAGGGGATTAGTACCTGGGAGCGCCTGCGTGCGCAGCGCAGCGCTGCGCCCGTAGACGCTGCCCGGCGGTCCCGCCCTCAGCACGCGCCCCAACCCCCTCCCCTCCCTCACTCGCCACTCCGTCCCAACCCCAACCCCACCCGTCGCCCCTCCGCGTGCAGCGCTCCGGCGCCGGCGGCACCCTGGGCATGTCTCAAATCATGGGCGCCGCGGGCGGCGCTGGCCGCATCTTTGCCTCCCTGCTGTCTGGGCACGACCACGTGGCCGCAGAGGCGGCCCGCCTGCTGCTGCGCTTCTTCGCGCCATCGGCTGCCCGCGTCGGCGCCGGCCCCTGGGCAGGTGGGCGTCAGTTATGTGTTTCAACCAGTTTTGTGTTTCAAACCAAAAGCAATGGAAAGGGGATTCGGGCCTGGGTTTAGAAGTTCGCGGCTTGGTGCGCATGCTATAAGCGCCAGTTACTCCCTGGTTGCACCGCTCCCTCACGTGGCTTCGTCTTGCTTTGGCCGCCTGCAGCAGGGCCGGGGGGCGAGGCGGCGCCGCCGGGTGACGAGGAGCGGGCTGCCGCACATGCCTCCAAGTCTGTGTGCTTCATCTCCCAGACGCGGTGAGACCTCGCCTTGTGTGCTGCAGCAGGGCGGGCAGGCAGGGAGGGAACATGTTGGAAGGGGGGTGCGTTGGGACAGGTGTGTGCGCGCGCGTGCGTGCGTGCGACCCCACCTGCCATACCCAGGGGCCTCGGAGAAGACAGGAGTGAAATGGCTGGCACTTCAACGCTGCCACGCCGCCTGCCTGCCTGCCTGCCTGCCCGCCACCCGTGCCGCTCACCCACACCGATCGGTCCTGCCCTCGCTCGCAGGTGCGCCGCGCTGGCGCGCGTGCTGCGCCAGGCGCGCAGCGCGCCCCTCCTCAGCATGGCGGTGGCCGAGGCGACGGCGGCGGTGGTGTGCGAGCCGGGCTGCCGCACCACGGACCAAGAGACGATGCACGCGGTGCTGCAGGTGGGGATCAGGAGGGGTGTCGGGACTTTGCTCTGCCGCTGCCTGCCCCCTTCTGGGGGCTGGTGCAGCGCAAGCCATGCCGTCCGCTTGGGTTCACGTGCGTCGCCAGGGCTCACCCCACCGCCTGCCCGCCCGCCCGCCTGCCTGGCCTGCTCCCTCGGCCCTCTGCAGGAGACTGCGGCCCTGGGGCGCCCCCTCTTCTCCCTCTTCTCCCACCCGGCACCGCGCGTGGCGCACGTCGCCGCCCTTATCATGCAAGCTGTGGCAGGGGGAGGCGCCGAGGCGGCGCAGCCCATGCGGGAGGCTGCTCTGACGGGTGGGTGGGTGGGTGGGTGCGGGATTAGGTAAACGGTTGCGTTGCCTGCAAGCTTGCACGGCGGGTCGGTGCATGCCCGGCACCCGGCCAGCCTGCGCGGGGCTGCGCCGCTTTGAAGCATCCTTCTTTCGTGCTTGCTGCCTGCCTGTTTGCCGCTGTGAACCCTCCGCGCGCCTTTCTTACAGCATCCTTGTTGCCTCCTGCCCTTGTCGCAGAGGGCGCAATCCTGACGCACCTGCTGGCTGCGGTGAGCCCGCAGCGTGCCGGCGCCAGCGCCGCGCTGAGCCGCGACCTGGTCGCGCTGTGGGCCGACGAGTATTCCCCAGCCCTGGGGCTGCTCAAGCGAGTCTTCCCTCCCGGCCTCATGCGCTACCTGAACCAGCGCAGGCCGCCAGCGCAGCAGGCACAGCAGGCGTCGCTCGCACCTGGCAAGCCGGCGCCAGAGGGACCGCCGGCACAGGCCGGACCCGAGGCAGCGGCGGCGGCGGCGCCCCCCGCAGTACAACAGCAGCAGCCAGCGCACGGCCTTGCTGCGGCTGGGGCAGCTGCGGGGGCGGCGGCTCCTGGCGTGCCCGGCGCGGCGGCGGCGCCGACGCCAGCGGCACGCGCCGACCCTCTACAGCCAGCACAGCAGCAGCTGCAGCAGCAGGGGGAGCTGCCGCCGCAGCCGTCCTCCCCGCTCAAGCAGTCGCTGCTGTCGGCGGCGCCGCAGCCGCAGGGCGCAGGTGGGTTGGCCAGGGGTGGGAGTGCAAGATGCGGGGCCCGCCCACCGGCGCACATGGTTTTCATGCCAGTGGCCGCCAAACCCCGTCATCCTTTGCAGGCTCCGACAATGTGCATGCGTCACATCCTCCCCCCGCACCCACTGCAGCTGCCCTCAAGGGCAACTGGCCCGCCTTCTGGGCGGCGGTGGGGCGGGACCACTGCCACTTGGCGCTGGTCTGGAACGAGGCCTCCAGGGGGGAGCTGAGGGAGGCGCTGCAGGTGCGCCGCGGTGTCGTGGAAGCATGGCTGCCGCGTGGGGCAACCGTCTGCTGGGGACGGCAGCCAGGCTGGGTGGGTGTACTCTCCCCCGGCGGCATCGACACGAAGCCCCATGTGCTCCCTGCCCCGCCCGCCTTGCAGGCCGAGGAAGCGTCGCTGCGGCTGGCGCGCCTGCGCGGCGCCGACGGCGCGGGCGGCGCGCTGGCGTGGAACCACGCCGAGTTCCGTGTGGCATACCCCTCGCTCAGGTGTGCTTGTGTTTTGTTACCTAGATCATGTTTATTAATCATGTGTGATGCTTGCACCAATGCGCGCCCTTGTGTTGATGTGCGTAGAGGGTTGGGAGGGGGCTCGGTGGAGGCGATGTCAAGCACCTGACTCGGGTTGCCTGCTGTGCCCACCGTGCCCCTCGTCTTGCAGCAAGCACCTATGCATCGGCGGCGTGTTTGTGCGCCTGCTTCTGGACGGCCCCACTGGTGGCCCGGCAGGCGCAGCAGGCCCGGCAGGCGCAGCAAGCATGGTCGAGCGCCTGCCAGCACCCAAGGAGTTTTTCGCTGCAGCCCACCACCGGCTGCTCTGCCTGGGCGACGCTTCTCTGCTACTGGGCGGCAGCAGCAGCATCCTCGCCAGTGCCGGCAGCAGCTTTGGCGTCGGTGCAGCAGGCGGGGGCGGCGCGACGGCGGGGACGCTGGCCGGGCGGCGCGAGGCGGAGGCAGAAGTCGACAGGGAGCTGTGCCTGCGTGCCATGGCGGCGGCGTACCACGTGCATGCAGGTGCGAGGGCAGGGCGGCAAGAAGTGGAGGCGCAGGGGGGCTCTGCCGCATGCTGCCGCCGCCGCCGCTGCCGCTCCTGCTTCGTCTGCCCGCTCCAACCCCACCAGGGTCACACTGACTTATCATGCCACGTAATCATGGGTGCAGGGGTGATTGGCCCAGTGGAGGGCATCCCTCACCTGCTGGCGCTGATGGATGCCACGGCCAGCCGCTCGCTGAGGTGTGCACAGAGGGACTACAGTGTCCAACGTTGCGCGTTGAGGCTCGGGACATCACAATAAGCTGTGTGGGCTTCACATTGCAGCCTGAAACGGAGCGCATGTCGACCACCCGCTGTTGTGGCTTCTCGCCACCGTCTGCCTGCCCGCCTCCCCCTCCTGGCGTCTGCAGGCAGCACCTGCTGCTCCTGTTCGAGGCGTTGATTGCCCCCAGCGTGCTCGCCGCAGCCGGCACCCCCGGTAGCCCCACCCACGCGGGCGGCGGCCCCGCCGTCAGTCGGGAGGCTGCAGCACGTGCGGCACACGCCAACGGGGTGGCGCTCATGGAGGCTCGGGGCGTGCCGCTGCTTGTCGACGTGTTGGCAGGTGGGCGGGCGGGTGGACGCATGGTATTGGGAGGCAGCGGTGGCAGCAGCAAATTGATGTCAACATGCGCACCTGCTGGCCCCTGCCACCCCCTGCCTACTCTCATGGTTGTCCTCTGCTCACGCCCCTGCGCAGCGTCCCACGAGGCCTCGGATCGCCCTGTGGCGGCGCTGCAGCAGACGCAGCTCATTGCGGACAGCAGCCATGCAGGCAAGGGCGGCGTCCGCTGGGGTGGCTGGTAGGCACGCACCGGGGCGGGAGGTGCGCTGCAGGCCAGAGCGTAAAGAGGCTTTATCCTCGCTTCAACTTTTCAACATGATGCCACAATTTATTCTTCTGCAGAGGAGAGCATGGAGTGGTGGTACTACCCTCCTCAGCCTGCGGCGGGCCAGGCAGCGACGGCCGCGGCGGCGCCTGCCCAGGCCGGCGGCGAGGGCCGCGCCGGCCCCATTAGCAAGGCGGAGGTTCGGCAGCTGTACAGGTGGGGGGCCTCGCGGGTGGGATGGGGAACTGCGGCAAGAGGTGGTGCGCCCCTTCGGTGCGCGCTTCTCTGCCTCGCACGCTTACCCTAGAGTGTGTGCAGCGGCGCTCCGTGCTGCTTGGCAAGTGTGCTCCTACCCCCCCCCCCCTTTCCCGCCTCTGCAGCTCCGGCGCAATTGCAGCCTCCACCCCCTGCTGGGCGGCTGGCATGCCCGAACCCCTGCCCTTGGGAGCCGTCCGGGAGCTGCGGTGGTGGGTGGCACGCAAGCAAGGTGCGTGTGGGAGGCGTGGATGAACGCTAATGCTCTTGGGAGCGGCGTGCCAGCACCTGCTTGCAAACCAGCCGCTTATCTGTGTTCTGGGGGCGGCTGCCCTCTCACCTGCACACCTGCACATCCAAGGCTCCACCGTGCCTCCGTCTCAACGCACTGCAGGCCCGCTGACGGCGCTGCAGGCTGCCGGCGTGGCGCTGCGCATTCTGCAGGCGCTGGCCGAGCAGCAGCCCGCAGGTGGGTGGGTGGTGGTGGGGTGGGGGTGGGGTGGGGGTGGGTGGGGGGACCAGTGCTCGCCTGCAGGAAATCTCAGTGCCTTGGCAGGCTGCCGGCTGCCTGTCCGCTGTCTCGTGCTGTGCATCAGCCAGAATGGGCAGGCACGCTGCTTGCACCAGCCAACGCTGCCCCTCCCTTCCCGCTCGCCTCCCCCTGCAGTGGACGCAGCTGGGGAGGTGCTGCACCCGCTGCCGCTGGCGCACCGCCTCATGGCCTCCTCTGCCTGCCTGCCGCACATTGCTCAGGCAAGGCATCAGGGGCAGCGGCGTCGCCCAGGGATCAACTTTGCCTGCTGCGCTCTGCCTTTTCCGTCGCCTGGCAACAGCTGCACTGCCCGGTACGTACATCGCGTGCACCTCGCTCCCAGCTCGAAGTTGTGACGCCCTGCCTGCCCGCAGGTGCTGCTTACAGGAGAGCCGGAGCTGGTCGCAGCGGCCTGCTCGCTGGTGCTCACGGTGCTGCAGCACAACGCAGGTGGGGAAAGCTGCGGACGGTTTGCCAGGGTGGTTGGTAGTTGAATCTGACTGGTGCTGCCGGCCATCCTGCAGCCCTTCACCCTTGTTCAATGTTCTCAGTTGCCACAGCCACAGCCCCCCCCCCCCCCCGTGCAGACGGCCTGGCTGCGCTGCACCGCACCGGCTTCCACTTCTTCCTGCTGGCTTACTGTGGCAGCAACCTGCGCGAGGCGGCGCGCCTGCTGAAGGTGGGCGCGGCGCGCCGCCACGGCACAGCGGTCCTGCCACAGGAGGCACGCTCCCGCTGCGCGTTGCGCTCGACCGCGCACGGCCCTCGCTCGCACGCTCCACCCCAACCGAATCCCGGAGATGTCTGCCCCTCTGTGTCCCTACCACTCAGGCCTGCCATCTGCGTGCCTCCGCTGCCGCGGGCGCGAGCGCCGCGCTGCCGCTGGCGCAGCGCAGCATCCTGGGCGGGCTGCTGCCAGACTCGCTGGTCCACATGCTGGAGAGCTACGGGCCCGACGCCTTCGCTGCCGCTGTGGTTGGCGACTCTGGTGAGCTAGGGAGGAGGAGGGTGACTGAATTCTATCCCGCTCGTACCAACGAGCTGCGCCCGCTGCATGCACATGGGTGGTCTCTCCTTGCTCCCCACAGCACCACCTCCTGCCCCTCCCCTCCCTGCTTGCTCCCCACAGCACCACCTCCTGCCCCTCCCCTCCCTGCTTGCTCCCCACAGCACCACCTCCTGCCCCTCCCCTCCCTGCTTGCTCCCCACAGCACCACCTCCTGCCCCTCCCCTCCCTGCTTGCTCCCCACAGCACCACCTCTGCCCCCCCCCCCCCCCCTCCCCTGCAGACACCCCCGAGCTCATCTGGATGCACCAGATGCGGGGGCAGCGCCTGGTGCCGCAGGCGAGGCCGCCCGACTGCAGCCCTGCTGTGCATGCCCTGCCAGAGCACACGCCCTGCCAGCTCTCGCCTGCCACACCGTTCTGCTGCGCCGTCATGCCCCGCCCCCCGGCCCCGCCACCCTGACGTGTCGGGTGCGCGCCGTGGTGTTATTCCGCTGCCCGCCCTGCCCACCCCGCCCACCACTTGCGCCAGATGCTGCGGCACTTGGGGGACTTCCCCCGCCGCCTGCGCGAGCACTGCCACGCGGTGTACGAGTACACGCCCTGCCCCCCCCCAGTGGGCTACCCGGAAGTGGAGGTAAGAGAGCGGGTGTGC